>CACRXP010000623.1:64378-126962 GCA_902702965.1 Spirometra erinaceieuropaei | reverse complement strand
CCTCCCCCACAAGGATGAACGATATAAATGCTCACAATTTGCTGCACTCGAGTAACCTCTGATGATGAACTCTAGTTCGAGTTCGAAAGCTCAGGCAAATAAACTTACTGTCCCAGTGATCGTGCCTTCGCCTTCTTTTAAATATCCCTCTATGTCCTTCAGAGGATGCCATGATGATTTCATAAAATTTGTAGTTTATGTGGACAAAAATGTAGGTTTCATGAAGAACATTCGTAAAAGTAATTGTGCGACGCTGTATGTAGTGACATCACACGGTCTTAAAAATCATATAACTACAAACCTAATGTAAACCTACATACACTTTTTCCGGGCATAAATTGTAAAGACAATACTACTTTCTACCATAAGGATTGAATGAAAGCATTTTCTTGTGCATGTTTTCTATAAAAATATTTGATTTTATATGACCATCGAAAATCAATGGGAAAAATATATACTACTTACGTAGTCGTTTTTTTACCAAGTGTGGCTTTTATGGGAAGTCGAAATGAAGTGCATTCAAAAGCCAACATCCTGGAAAATCCGAAATACTATGGGATTATGTCGTTTGACAAGCAACATAACAACCCCACCCAAGTAATCCTTCCTAATCGAAAACGCATTTCAGAATATCGGCCAACAATTCATCAGATCGGTCACGCACTGTACGCGCGAACTTCAGTAGTGTGCACGGCTGGTACCTTTACTCTCACCTGCGACCCAATCAGTGGCTGGTCGAAAATCCAAGATTTTTTCGCGAGGGGGATTCCCATGCGCGCCACGGCCGACACGCCATAGGCCGGAATGCTCTGAAACGCTCCCCAACATTGGCATGACACTGGCCTGAAGGTCCCGAAAGCTCAATGACACCTTTTGCCGAGGTAACCACCGCGGGTTAGAATAAAGTGGTTGCCCCAGGACACGCCTACCATCTTTTCCATCAACTCATCGATCTACAACACCCCTAGCATAGGCCTCATTCTCCTCTGCCCAAATACACAAACAGTGTCTCCGGACACGTCAACCATCAGCAAAATGACTGAAGTGCATACACCGGACAGCCTCACGGTAACGCGGATCCGACAAACTCGCGGCCGTCAAAGCTACCTCATAAACCACTAATGCCGTAGACAAGGGAATGTGAAGTGGAGGGGGGGATGCATAAACAGGATTAACAACATAGGAAGACAGCTGAGATCTGTGTGAATGCGGGGTGGGGGGGGGCGGACGTCCAGAATGCAGATTGACACCTTTCTGCCAACTGTTCACTCTGCCACGGTAACTACAGTGCGGATGTGACCACCAGAGTCAAAACGCCGACCCCCAAGCGGGAGGCATGATAATTGATGACGTCTGGCTCCTGCTGTGTTGGCTGCCGTGAAAAGCCGCTTTTACGAACCGTAGCCCCATCAATACGGTAGATGTAGGGGCGATACTCGACTCCGACGATAGACCCATGTTCGCACTAGAGACCATGTTCCCGAAATCCGGAATTAAGTATGCGTAAATAAACGACATTTCGATCGTCGTGAACGACGATGTCCACCGTGTGTCCGGCAGCATGGCTGACTCGGATAGGACGCCTTGCACGTGAAATGGTTTATAGTAGCGAATCATCTACCAAACTCTCTTCATTCTTGCCAAACGAACTCGGTGTCAGGGCAGAAGCATATACAGTAGGTGGGTTAACTCATTAAATGTCCACTGAAATTCCGAAATGCGTTTTCCTTTTAAAAAGCGTTGTAAAAGTAATCACTGTGCAGCACAATTCTGTCACAATTCAGTTACCGCAGATTGCCGGCTTTTGAACGAATCTCTTTCCGGCTTCATTTAAAAAAGGCATTCTGCAAAAATGGCTACTTATGTGGCATGCAGATTTCTCTTTGATTTTCAATTTACCTTAAAAATCCAATCATATTTCATGCATAACCTATATTAAATGTTCATGCGCTTACTAAATTGGTAGAAAAGTACGTCTACATCTAATTTTATGTCCGAAGAAGGGACATAATTCTACTTTAAACAAGTTTCTAATTGTGGGAGTTTTGAAAACCGTGAAATGGCCGTTCAAAAACGTCACGTTTCAGCACCAACCGGTGTGTCTTGTAAAGTAAGCAACATAACTTATATTCACAGCTAAATTTCTGAACCCTCCCCTGATCTCCTCTTAGAATCGTAGAGAAAGGTATCGTTTTCCTTACACACAAAACATACGGTGTGTAGTTCCGAAACTCTGAATGTAAGTGTAATAGCAGGCCGTGTTCAAAATTTTTGGGGAATTAGAAGAGTTTTTTAAAGACCAACGTATGCTCTTCCTTTGAGTATAACAATTGGAATAAGACGTCATTTTCCACCAAATGAGGCAAAGAATGAATATCTTTATGCATGTTCTCCATTAAAGATAGTTGGGTTTTTAAGGGCATCGAAAATCAATGAGAAAAATGCATGTCATATAAGTAGTCATTTTGCAGATAAATTTGTTTGCACGCAGCTGGAAAGAAGTTTTTCAATAGCCTGTACCCTATGCTAAGTGAATAATCGTGGAGTATCGCTGCATGATGATCAGTTTTACAAACCTATTTGATTAATCTTTTCGAAACGGAAACGCCTTTCGGAATTTCGGGTTACATTTCATGAGTAAGCCCCTATACTGTAACTCGGCCACCACCGTTTGTATATATCATATGTTGGTGTACGATGCACACACCTGACGATGGATACCTGTTTGTTTTTGAAACGCCGGGTCAATGCGATCGCGGTTTCCAAGATCGCCTTTCTTCGCAATCCCGCCAGTGAACCCGAATCTTTATTTTAATTTATGACATACGGATATATCATGCCTTTCCTTCTCTAATAAATCAATATGCGAACCGTGAGTCATCTCTTTAAATCAAACTGTTTTGGCCAGTTTAGAAATTAAAATGATTGGGGTGAAATCCGTTACATGTAGGGAAAAAACTGCGTAATGTGCACATTCCTCTCCCGGAAGCCAGTTTGGTATAAGAATTGACTAGTTTGTCATACTAACAGAAGCAGAAAGTACAAACGCCTGTATGTCTGGTTTTGTGCCGCTATATAGTCCGCTTTGGTTCCTTGGAAAGACAGACATTTATTTTGAAAATTTCAGGGACAAATTCCCCAACTGCTTTTTTGACTTTGGAACCGAATAAAAGAACGTGTAATATTCTGCAACGTCTAATATCTAAAATACGTTTAATTCTATCTATACTGCGACGCTTCTGTTGCTTCGCGTAGCACTATAGTGGTCACATGCTATCATCTCTATCTGTCTCTGGGGAATCTTAATCGATGTTCCACTGACGTACGCTTCTTTTGAGTTCACATCAGCCGAGAATTTGCGATAATTCATTGTTATTCCGTTTAATCAAAAAAGTCTGCGTCCGAAATGGTTAGCGGGATTTTTCAGACTTTGTTCACACGAAACTGGCTAACGCCGTTTGCAGAGTGGGCCACATGTATCTCAAGTTTTAGCCGTTTATCTGCGAGCTCTGGTACACTTCTCAACTGAGGCCACTTTTGCTGATTGCTTAGATTCCTGTTTAGGCACCCTTGGTTTCTGGGTTTCCGGTGCATCGACACACATAAAACTAGCTCATTGCAACAGGCCTTTGGCGAAGCTTCATCTGTAGATACGCAGGATGGTTTCGGAGCAGATATCCGTGTGACGAACTAATGTATTGCCAATAGAAGCGAAGAGACGAGTCCCAGGAAGTAGTCTTGAAGAAGGAGACACGATCGCCGGGACAAGGGCTTTACTAGCCCGACGTTTCGAATTCCTACTCGAATCCATCATCAGAGACAAAAAAGCAGAAACGGGTCTGTTTTTTTGTCTCTGATGATGGATTCGAGTAGGAATCCGAAACGTCAGGCTAGTATAGCTCTTGTCCCGGCGGTCGTGTCTCCTTCTTCAAGAACTAATGTATGCTGACATTTGTTAACTGCTCGATGTACGAGAACGTTAAGGAATAAGACTTTTTATCAGTCCGTTTCAGTTAATAATCCAAAGAACGTACAAGTTGTCGTGATTGGTCAATAGGACGAAATGTTTTCAACAGTGATATATCATTTGCAGTTATGTTGGCAAAGCAATAAACAAATGGCTTCACATGCTTTATTTACGATAAGAGGGATATGTCAGGTTTTCGTGTATTCGTTTATTGCCGAATACATATGCTGGGTATTCATTTGCAATGCATGCCGCGTTGTTTACGATAATCGGTCTTTGGCAAAAGGTTGTGTTTGCCAGGGACACCTAGTAAAATAATAGCGATAAAAGATAACTTTTTTGCAAGATCACAGTTACATTTGCGACAGCGGGATCGGTCCGACTCAACACCCTACCAAAATGCTGATGATATCTCAGTTTTGGCGTATGTTTGGCCACGGTTTCGCCTACAATGCATCATTATATCCAGACGTTGGACAGAATGGAGTACCTTTCAGAGAGGGTGTGTGGCTTCCCAGACATGATTATCTGACACGTTGAAAGGCACTGCTGCTGGACTCTTTGTGCGCGTGTGGGTTCGTGTGTGTGTGTTCTGCGACTGAAAAGAAAATATGCCTGCTGTAGTAAAAAAAACTGGATTTTATGAGTGCACGTACAGCAGATGGGCTTTCCTGTGAAATGGTAACCGATATTCCGAAATACGTTTACGATTCAAAAGGATTATTCAGGTAGAGTTGTAATATGGATTACCTTACAGCATAATCCTAGATAAATCAGTCACAACAGGTTGCCAACTTGTGAATGGGCTTCTCTTCAGCCGTCTATAAAAAAACTTTTCTTCGGAAAAAATGGACTGTTTAATTAGCACGAAGTGTTTTCATTGATTTTCCATACCGTCATAAATGTATTTGTATGTTTTTGGAAAACGTCTGCGGCAGTACTCTTTACCGTACTCAGTTGGTAGAAAAAGTGCGTCTTTTTTGACTTTAAAATGTTTTTCACGATGCGATATCATTAAGACCGTAAAATAGCCATTCACCCAGCATCGCATTACAATGTTTATTAATTTTACATATAAAGTACACAACCTGACCCACGTTAGGTGCTCAATCTCATGAGTCCTGCCTGACATTTTCCCAAAAGCGTGAGGAGATGCGTCACATTCCTTTGACGGAATGTACATAGCATGCAGGGTAACAATCGGGAGATGGCACCCAAAAAATTCGCCTAACCAAAACAGTCTGTCTTACGGGACAGGTAGTAATAGGGGTTTAATGGGTCGTAGCTGGTCAGGAGGTACGATACTAGCCGACAGAAAGCCTTATTGGAACGGGTGAATGATCGAATTTGGCCCGCTGTCCGTTCCGGTATTACAAAATGGGTCGCCAAAGGCAGTATAGTGGTAACCGACGAGTGGAATGTGTATAATCGTCTTCTCTCAGAAGGTTATCTACTCTCCTATATTAACCACTCAAAGAACTTCAAGGACTCTACAGCCGGACGGCACACCAATGCCATTGAGGCATACTGGAGTAGACTGAAAAGGAAACTTCACGAGGGAAGCCATGTATGTGGTCGAGCTGTGTGGGCCCACATAGGCGAAGTACAGTATCGTCTTTGGTTTGGCCTCAATGCCATGTCTTTGACAAATGTCTGGGAACTGTTTCTGTCCCCTGTTGTGCAGACTTATCCTATTTAAAAGTGATTTTGCTTTGTAATAAACTGCCATAATGCGAATGTATGCCGTATATTCCGGTGTACGGGTATAACGATGGGGAAGGTTGGGTAACAACGACCATCGCCCATGTAACCTCCTGCGATGTTCGTTCGGCCAGCCCATGTTAGGCCGTCGCGGAAAGTCCAAGTAGTGCGTGAAAGCAGGCATGCAAGCGCTGATATAGCCTGAAGGCGTTTGAGTCCACTGTTCAGGGTATTATTTCTACGTAACTGATTTTTTTGGGTGCCATCTCCCGATTGTTACCGCATGCAGTTTAAATACCATGAATGTAAGTGGAACGGTTGTTAGGGTCCAATGTTATTAGGAAATTGAAAATGCCTTAGAAACTAAAAAAACTCCATTTCCAAATTAGGTATAGATTGCCATTAAATGTTTACAGTAAAGAACGCTCCCATGAATTGTTTACTATATAATATATTTGTATTTGATGGGGCGTCAAAAACAATGGAACAAATTCATACTACGTAAGTCGTATTTTTTTAAGGAGCATAGATTTTCTAGACAGCCGAGAGAAATTTTGTATACAAATGGTACTCTGGCGCGATTAACACATCCTAGGTTTATGCAGTACTTAAGTATTTTTTTCGAATCGGAGACATAATTCGGATTTCTAGTTAACATGCATTCAGATGGCGAATCTATTGTCGATCACCGCTGGTCTCAAGTAGGACTGCACTCCAAAAGAATCTGCAAATAAAAATATTAGTGCTTAAAAGATTACCACACTTATTTGGTATTTTTTTACTGAATATATCACTAGAAAGTTAATAAACATTTGTTAAGCATGATTTTCACGGTGGCATAAATCGAAGTAAGTTTTAAAGAAATTCGTCTCTATTGACTATTCATGAATATTTAAGTTTTTGTGTTCTATCTTTTAAAAAGGGAATGTGCTTTTGTACAAAACACATTTTCATAGGCCAAATACCGCTTATTTAATAGAACGGCTCTTCTATAGGACAAATTGTCTTGCAAAGGGTACGATGAACATATTTATTGCTCAAATTCTCACTAGGAAACAAAATAACGTCATCTAAAATCGATAACGAGTTACCGAAAACATGTGTTCGTCAAATAAAGTTTTCGATATTTTTCAGTCCCTTGTGATCGGGTGAGTCCGGAATAAAACAAAAATCAGGTTAAAATATGCTAGAGGTACGTTCGTCGATATTGTTGGCGACCTGTTCCTTCAATTGTGCCTTGCGGCTCGCCAATCAGATTATGTGATTCGTTCGTCCAGTTGGGCCTTGAGACTCAAACGCGAATCTTTGCAGAGAGTCGCATAGCGACTAGTGGTGTAGGCAAATAAGGTGCTACTGCAAAAGACAAGGGAGAGCAGAATGGCTATTTCTGGCTTATTAGCCGCCATCTGCCAGCCATAACTAAACCCCGGTTTTCTGGACTCGGGACGTAAACCTATCTTTTCTAATTGCCGAATTTTATTATATTCAGCGCTTTGGCGTTCAGGCACATGTCTGTCTTTGGGTCGGTGCGTTTAAAAATACTGTGTTGGAAATTTGTCCATCGAGCGGGTTACAGGATGAGGCCTTTCAGACAATCAGGCAGCGAAAGAGGATATACGCAGAAGGAAAAGTTAGATGACGTAATCCATCAGTATATATGTATATAAGGCATCTTTTCTCCTATTTTTCGTCGACAAAGTAAATGTGTTGCCTCTTTGGTTCTCATGCGCCATTGCCTTAAATGTATATATACACAAAGCAAACGCGGTAAATGTAAAAAAACATTTATTTGAGATTAAAACGGATGACTGGTTTTTAGCAGACCATTTTTAAAACCACTGAAGTTGTCCTCACTCTAAAAAGGATGCGTAGTTTCCGTTCCTTGTTCCCACTGCTTTCATACATTCAACCCCGACTGATGGAGAGCCCTTGACGTATTGGTTTTTTTGAACAGCATATTTGGGAAGTAATTGGTGTTTCTTGGATGAGGGGAACAGTGTTTGTTTAGAAGTAACTGTGCAATATATATAATTTAAGATGTTTGTTATTAGTAGGTCTAAACTTGTTCATGTTTCACGTAGTGGATTGATTACGCGGTTGTAAATTCTTGGTTTTTTGGAGCAGTCAAATGTTTAACTTCTTTCTGTGAACTGAAGCGCTTACCCGGAAGGCCATTTTGTGGCGAAGCAACTTCCGGTGAATACGGGTGGCTGGATAGGACATCCTGGCGAGGTGCTCAAAAAGCTTCCTTTGCTCGCTATTGAACTTAGATTTTTTAAGTCGCCAAATTCGGCCTTTATGTCTTCAGTCATATTGTGGTCTTTTTTTCTCTACGCTCCACTCAAACCGATTAATGGTTGCTGATATTGCCAAGAAGTAACAGTTTAGATACCTTCTGCTGCCTTTACTGCACCACTACGTTTTGTTTCCACTAGGTATACAACATTACTTTTCTTCCGACAATATTCTGCCTTGATGTTATTATTGATGAGTAGTAGATGCGAGAAGGGCCCTGAAAATAATATTTCGCTCTGATGTCACGCATTTCTTGTTATCTTACAGGAAATTTATGCGCACTAAAAGGTGTTCTTTTTGTAACATTTCATACGGACGTTAGTGTTTGGCGCCAGTTGATCTATTCACTTCCATGACATGTGGGAGCGACATTGGCGCTTAACATAAATCCCAGTCGATCTAGTTTTCAAATGTTAACCTTCAAAGTTTTCCGCCTATCCTAAACTTTATTCATGCCCTATTTCAAAGGCATTACTTTTACAAATTCCCATCATCTCCTACACTTTCTTCAGAAAGAGCATCATTGCCAGTAGTTTTATTAAACAAACAAAGATTTTCAACAACACATTTTCAACTTCAAGCAAAAATGCAATGCGTCTCACAAATGTTTATTTTCGTCAAAGTACTTCCATCTTTTCTACAATATAGGCCCTATTGCCAAAGCTGTAACCAGATGTCATCAAATAAGAGTGGCAATTCTTTTTCAAATGATTGATAATGTTTGCATTATCATATTTAGTCATCTGCAATCAGTGCCTGCCAAAACACTTAAATAGGAGGTCCAAATGTTGCGCTAAAAGAAGACTGCATTTCAGCATATTAAATGTTTTGTAAAAATTAGGATGTTTAAAATTTTGTTCTACATTTTCATGTATTATAGTGGTCTTTGAATTACATTCTATAGAGTTTACACAAAATCCCTGAATGGACCTCCTTGCGCAGAGTCAATGTGCTATCTCATGAAATGTTGACCGAAATTATTTAATGTGTCATACACATGAAAAGATTACTTAAGTAGTGTTGGAACAGTAGTCACCTTACCGAATATGTTACTGCCAATGTTCAAGTTAGTTTAAAGATTGCAGTCGTTGTTTTAGTGGTTTTCACTGTCATTTCGGCAGTTGTGTTTTAAAATCTGCAGACAAGATGTACTGCACTAGAGCAACAACCTTCGTCAGAAGACGTCAGGCGGACCTTACAATCGCAATCATCTTGATGAAATTTGCATTGAGGATTTAAAATGTCTAAGAAAAGGTAACGGCATTAAGTAAATTCCAGGGGCATTTTTGAGGTTGTCCAAGTTCATATTTAAGCATTTGATCGCGGCAGTTTAGCAAATCACCACTCTCTCCTGTCTGGTGCAGTTCCGTTTATCAGAAAAAGCTAATAGGAGATAGGCGTCGGGACTGGGTGTTTAGAACGCACACACTTAGGTCATAAAGTTGTGAAATCTGGACTGGCTGAGCTTGCTAACTTTTTTCCTTCGCTTAGAATGTTTGTGCGCCTCTTTGTCGATTGAAACTAAATGGTTTACAACTTTTACAACGTTCTAAATCAACAGAACCTCCACTGAGTATTCAGTGCATTGATATACTATTGTCGCAAAAGATGCATGTCTCAGATTAGCAAACGTAAGAGATCCGGATAGATAATCTAAAAACTCCTCCAGGTAAGAACGACAAGCGCACGTGCACCCTTAAGATGCGATAGAGGGACAGGAGCGATAATTCTAGGCTAATTATAACTGCTGAAGACCTCTTGAGCCCTCTGACAAAGAGGTTCAGTCTCCTCAGTTTACTGTCTGTCTATCATTCAGTGTGCACTTTCCTCATAGTATGATTACCCAAGCACCACCGTGCGTTTGTGTGAATATTCGTCCCAGATAGCGAGGGAAGGGACTGAAGTAGAATTTCGTAATAGTACAAATCGAGGGCAAAGGCATTATGAACAATATGGTAAACAGTTTACCTACATACGCAGTTTCAAAATGTCTCTTCTGTTTAGGTAACTAGTCGGGATCGTTTGCCGATCAGAGAAGTCTAGGTTCAAGTCCAGGTTTATCGAAACCTGTTAGAATTTGAGTGACCGACAAGAGCTTAGAGGTATGTGATGGTCATTTTAGCTTTTGATCGCTCCTTCTTGATGCCTCCTAGGCAGACGTTTGCGAGGTGCATTTGTGGATCTCATTACACCATTGTAAAACGTCATATTCCCTGACCTTTAAGGAAATGTCCAAGATAACATCAATAATTCAAACGTAAACGCATTTACAGTTCGATAAAATGTATAAGTACATAGTAAAATAGTGCAAATTGCTATTGTCACGGAAAAATTGTGACTAAGTGAAAAAGCACGACGCCATCGGATCCGAAGTAGCCTCATATCTGCACTCATACTGCAGAATATAACAAAATACGTTAGAGAATTCAGATAGTTAGACTCAACTTTGCGTTTGGTATCATAAAGTTGTTTTTAAATAAACCTTAGTAGTCAGTCGAGACACTCGTGGAAATCATGGTCCTCTGGACTTTCCATTAGCAAAAAATCTTGTTATCCGTGAAACGACATATCTTAAGGTATTCGGTGAAAACTGTATATACAGTCGTTGATAAAAGTTTTGCTTCAAAGAGACTTACAGAGACCAATCACCAGAACCTGAGGTGAATTCTCATACGGCGCCGAGCTAACACACCCAAACGGCCTATTTGGCTACGAAAACTGTATCCATGACAGAAGGCTGTCATTTTACTGTTCAGTACATTCGTTTTTTAAATGTATCTAAGAAAACTAATTTAGCTAGAATAGACGAAAAAACAGTTTCGCGCTTCGTTTTCGGAAACCTTGTTCTTTTAAATTTTTTGTTGATTCTCTTTTTATTTAAATATCACATTAACTTAAATAATTTACAGGCTCGCGACATTTTCGACCTTGGAGACTACAGGACTACATTTTTGGAAGCGCCTGTCAAGATAGTAGGAAGCGGCGTTGAAAACGTCTGGAAGGCCTAGCTGGCTTTGTCACTAAGATAATTAATGCGCAATTAGCGGAGTTCAAAAATGTAAAAGATCCGTTTCAAGATTAGGTATGCCTTTAGACGCTTCTATCATTGTTCTTTCTGAGAAAAACGCGTGTTTAAAATATTCATTTTTCGTTACCAACATTCCGCACGATAAGAAACGTTTCAAAATGGAGATCAATACAGTACGTGGCTGATCTGACGAAGTGTAAGCCGAAATTCTACAGTGTATTTTCGGTTAGAAAGGATTACTTAGGTGAAACTGTAATATTAAATATCATGCGACAATAGTCCACGATATTTTTTACTTACCAGGATATAGGCCTTTGAATATATTTCTTTTCGACCATTGTCAAAACTGTCCCCGGTAAAATTAGATTACTAAAATAGTATACTTTTCGCATATCGATCTTGGATAAACTTACAAATTCAAACATGTTTTATAGAAACCATTTACAAGAATATGTTCCTTCTTAATCATTATGTAGCAAAGTACTTTATCGTTACCCTTTACGCTCAATAAGGTAACCTCCACACTTGAAAAAGTTTCTAATCATGAGATTTCTAAAGACCATTTAATTTCGATTTATACACTATCGTGCCCGTCTCCTTATTAAGGCAACCCATGAAGTATGCAACATAGTCAGCATCTACAGCAAAACTTTGTGAACTGGAAATGGTTTCTTCCTAAAGGTATGAAGGAATATATATTTTTCCTACGAGTAAAGTATACGCCTTGTAGACTGGAATCGATAAATGCCAACGCAACAGCTGGTTCGGCTGAAAATTATTCAGGAATTTGAAAAATCTTTTAAAACCTTTACAAATTCTTTGAACATAAAATGTGACGACTACGTGATTTTGTACAGAAAAAACAAAATAGAGCATACTAGCATTCATGTTTTCTCTAAAATATCTTTGGATTTACATGACCATCGATAATGAATGCGAAGACTGCATGCTAACTAAGCAGTCATTTTTAGCTGAGTCGAGTTTTACAAGAGGTCGAAACGAAGTGCCTAATATTCGGATTGGTCCAAAATGATATAGCATTATGCTGCGTAATAACTGATACTATAACTCCACCTAAGAAACTCTTACTAATTGAAAACTTATTACAGAATTTTGGCTAGCATTTCGCGAGGTCGGTCACTGACTATATGTTATATCGTATTGGTAAACATAGTTCCAGCTTCTATGTATGCCAGCAGTAATCTACCTCCATTTCATGACGGTCTTATACTTGGCGGTATATATTAAGCGTTTGTTCATAACTATTCAAATGAAGTTAACAGATTGAACGAAACGTATTTGCATCCTTTGATGTAGCAGTTAGAGAGCAAACGTTTATTCGAATTAAATCCCCCCCTTCAACGGCTGCTGATTTTAGAGAGCCATTTAGGTGAGCAAATAAAACTCAGTCACAAGTACAGCGGCAGAATAGAACAAATGTTCAAAGCCTATGATTTTCAATAAAATATGGGACCTAAACCCTCTATTTCTGGGGGTGTCACACACCCAATATTCCATCGGCTTCATTTGATCACGGCCTTTGGTGTACTTGGTCACGGAATAATTAAAGGCATTCAAACTAAAACAAACTCCAACGAAATGTGACCGTCATACAGCTGGCTAAAGAAAGGATTATTCAAATGGGGTTTTAATGATGATAATCATGCAGCACAATCCCATGCCAAAAGTTCAGCTTTGAAATCCGTATTTTTCTGGCCATTTACAGAAATCATATACAGTAAACATGGATGCATAATCCACATTAATTCTTCTATTTGGTTTTAAAACCATAAGAAATTCGAATGTACTTCGTTGAAGACGCACACAGAAGTATTCCTTCATGTCCATGTTTGAAGGCAAATTGGGTCCTTAACCTTTATACTTCAATAAACTACATCCTTAGCTTTTAAACGACTTCCTGGATTTTTTAATACTCTTGAGCTGCAAATGCCCTTGAATTTAGATTTACGTTTTGCAGTAAACAAGCAGAATACTTTCCTTGCATGGAAAGGTCCCGAGGGTTTAAGAAATACCATATAGTGCTCATAAACATTAACAATGAATGCGAACTATGACGTATAGAGCATGTGGAACATTGGTGAACCGAAGGAGTGAATACAATTTAATTTAGTATTAGACGGTTTAAAACCTCAAAAAATGAATTCGTTAAACGGTACAAGAACCTGCCCTTTCAGGCACATATTTAACCATTCACCATATCCAAGAAAGACAGTTTTTGTGCATGACTTCCGTAAATATAACCGAATGTACGGGAGATCTGCGAATCAATGTCAAAAATTTATCAATTAAGTTGATATTTAGAATATACTTTAAAACGCAGCCAAAATACACACTTAGAAGGCGGCATTCTGGTAAGGTTAAAGCACTTTAGTATTATTCCACATGTAAGCACTCTCATGACCTCAGTGGAGTAAGCCTTTCTTAATCAAAATGCATTCCGGTATTTCCAATAACATTTCATAAGATCAACCACCTTTGTCTAGATAGTATATATAGTATATTATTGAAAGGCAGACATCCCAAGAAATACAATTCGAAGATAGTATTATCTTTTAGAGAGTAAGTACTGTATTAACAAGTTTTAAACGTCGGTCCCACGTTTCATCGTCAGACTTGAGTAAATGTACAGAAACAGTCAAAATTGCAACGCGCCCAAAAAACCAATACCTCTCCAATGTTTCCGCCGGTGAGTGTCCGCCGTATACCACATTAAATATAAATCAGTTACGGTATCTTTCATTTTTCTTGGTATCCAATTTAATGTCCCAAGTAATGCATGAAACATCTAAGCGCATGGCGTGAAATAATTCTCGGCCTTTTTGTTAGACCGGACGCCGATGATTTGAGTCTTATCCCATGCAAAAACATGCTGATATCTAATGTGTCATGGCCATTTGAGATATATGGTCGCACAATGGTGCTCATGGATGCTTGCCGAGGCGAACATTCCAGTTTGATCACAATATACAACATCGCAATTTTCACATGGGACCTTGTAGACGACTTCCCTCTTCTGCAGATAGCCAACTCAATCCCAAGGGTGGACAAGCTGACTGCGCAAGGTAGTTGCGGTCTGTGTGCCACTTGTACTTCGTATTTTCGCAGGTGTCTTTAAACAACTTCAGACATATTTTTGATGTAAGAGAGGGTTTTCCTAGTATTTGGTTTGGGTGTCTGCTGGGAACTATCAAGTTTTTTTCTTCTATTTCTTGTTTTTTACGCACTGACACACTAATGTCTAGCGTTACCATTTCGGGGAAATAACTCTGCAACTTTCTCCGTCGGAACAGTGTGTTTTTGATTATTAAAGCAAGTAGATTACAGTACTCCGTTTGTATGAGATTAGATTATCGTCCTTGTAGTGTAAACTGACTTTCGCCTACGTTTTTCAGTAAATAGATGTGCGTAGTGTTCCTTCAGACTTTTTCTTCGGGGATTCAATACATTTTAAAGCAGTGAGATGTAATATAATGCATAGATCGCGGAGTTTTCGGCACGCCTAAACGAATCTTGTTGTCACTGGAGGAGAAAGATGCATTACTCGCAGTTGTTTTGCTGCATAGTAATTGAAAGATGTTCGTTAAAGTGTTTAATGGCATTTGAACAGTATGTAATCGTTTCCCATTTCAACTTGTCTTAAATTAATCCGCCATTAGTAGAACTGAGACGATTGCAGAATTAATATCGGCGGTGGTGACAGCGCGTTTGTGGAGGTACTGATCTGAATAAGAAAAAATACCGCTAGCAAGATAAAACAACTTGATTTTTTCGCTAGTGCTAACCTATCATACTGCATTTGATTGCCTTTGTTCGTACTGGGAAATTCTCGTTTGCCTTGACTTAGCTATTAATCCTTTGGAGGACTACTTTGCAAACGACAGTTTAGTTTTGACAAATTAGAGGGCCCACGAAAATAGTTGTACACCATCTAACCGTGTGTGCTTAAATCACAAAAGGTAATAAAGAAATTTAAAACGATTTATTTAAGGCACCTGGATTGTTACGCAATTTATTTATTTATTCGGCTTCCTTCGCAAAAGTCAAATTTACATGCGAAATATGTTCACTATTAATTTTGACAACCGAGGTATACACAAAATTGAGCAAGGATTTATTTTTCCCTGTGCTGGGGTGGTTTTTATGCTAAAACCTGTTCTAGACTAGAGCGTCATCTAAATTTAAGAGTTTTATCGAACGTAACCTGCCGTACTTACAAAGTCGTTTTCCGTTATGTAAATTAAATGCAGTAAGCTGTAGGCATGTATATACGTAATGTGTATGAATCTTACCGAAACACTCAGTCTAGTGGAGTTTCGTATGTTTAAGGTTTATAGGCAGTAAGCTTGTCTGATGTACTCACTGATGGTGGTTTCGGGCATGAAAAGAAAATGTCAGGAAAATAAAGCCCGTATTATAGCTGTCCTTTTATTTTCCTATAAGCTGCTCCATGAAAATCGTGTCCGCAATTTTATTGACAATTTGACCATGTTGGAGCCTGATTTCCATCCTGCTCTTAGACGCATACGTAATTCCTATGCGATGTGAACATCGTATGCAGACAGACAAAAGATCAAACCAGTGGTGACAGGTCGTTTCAGCTGGACCTTTTAATCTCCTGCAAACTCATTTTGGGGCTCAGAAGTTGGCTCAATATCTTTGCCCTTTAATTTAAATTTTGTGTGTTGACAGGCATGTCAAATAGTCTAGCAGGTTTAAGATTGGGGGCTCTGCCAAAAACCAACGAGCTTTAACTCTTGATAAACATGCTTTTCGCCAACAAATCTTAAGCCTGAAGGGGACAAAGCGTTTAACGTTCAGCTCTAGCAGGTCTTTATCTTGTAAACTTCCTCTTACTTGAGTTTCCCTTTGGCGAACATGTTCTAACAGAGGATTAAAAGTTAGTTGTATTTGTGCGCACAGCGCATTGGTCCATATCGCGATAAACGTGGAGCCAAGATATCATGCTTTGGGTGTTTATTCTAGATGTCCTCCGCGTTCTTCCTCGAGATTAATGCCTATTGAGCTTTTTCCTGCCTCGTCAAATGTCTTGCCCACTAAGTGGTCTGCAATTTTCAAAAATGCTCACCAATAAAAAATCAATAAAACAATTTTTAAAGCCAAATCCCGATCGAAATTTTTTTGAATAAATGCAATTTAAAAATGTTTTACCGTTTTCGGAATAAAAACCCTATCCAACGCTAAAGTGCCTTAGCAATAATAGGAAATAGCATGACAGAATTGGAACCTTTGATGATTTTGCACCAGCTTTTTCCTGAAAGTGAAGCGGACATGTTTCTCATAAAACTCATCTTTTTTTCCGAATTCCAATCATAATTGGCTTTATTTCTAGAGTTTCTCTTACCTTACCAACATTTATCAACTGGAAGGCGGACCAAGGCATTCACAAATCGAGGACGTCATCTGTTGAAGATGGGTAAAGAAAGCAATCCTGACAATTGCATTCACAGTGATCAGCACTTATTCTTTCCCTCTAGGGAAGAACGCGGCTGTCCGAAATTACCAAGAAATTAAATTATGTATGAAGGTGAAAAAAACAGCGGCCCTAGTAAGCATATTTGCTGCCCGTGGAATATTTCGCTCGAAAAGCAGAACAACTGCTGCGTTTCTGGTTATTTGCAAAACTAATGAAATGGATTTTCTGCCAATGTCTCTACAGCGCGTGAAATGGTTAGACCGGTCAGAGATGTCTAAAGTTGTCTACAGGTCACCCTTTCACTAAAAGTGTATTCTAACGCGCGTACAATTTCGTCAGCGAGTAGCCAGGGAAACTAGGAACATGCATATTCAAAGATAGGGTAGCGGATTTATGCGTTGTAATCGAAAAATGTCCTCAGCGGTCGTGGCATAGTTTTTCGTTGAAAACAAATTTAAAAAACCAGCTTCTATTTTCCTTTTTTAACATGAGACATACCTAATAAATGTGGTAAGTGCTTCATTGTCACGGGGCAACATCGCTTGCAAGTATATGCAACACCAAAAGCGGGCATTTGAATGAGCTCCATTTCCTTAAAATACACGCCAAAAACGGCAATGCCTGGTTGGCTCGCATTCTTTCGTTGATTTTCAAAGTTTACACAAACATTCCTTCTATATTTATTATTTTCATTAGAAAACTTGCGTCTTATAATCTTTATTTGGATCAGGAGACAACTTAATAAAAACAATTGAGAACTTACCAGGGGTTTTCAAAGACGCACGTAATTATTTCCGACACCCACTATTCTGAGGTTTCCTCCTGATATGCTTAAATGTTAAAACATGCTCCAACTACATACTTCAATACACTGCATGCAACTAGATAATCCACGGTGGAATTTTATAAGAGTTAATGGGGTCACGAATTCGAATAACTGCTATGCATGTGCTAATTGTTGCCTCATAACGTAGGGAATAACCAATGTAATGTGCTCCGTCTGCACTCGCTAAATAACAAAATCATTAATCAAAACAAACATCGTAGTCAGAAAATGCAACAAGCAATTGAGAAAGCTTAATAAAACAAAGCACTAGGTTGTATGGTAAAACCTGACGGTCAGACCACCTTGTCCGACGATATCCACCAAAAGAGCCAAGTTATCAATGCGCTATTTTAATTAAACCACTTCTCCTTCAGAGGGTATGCAGGAAAACTGTCGCCTGCGTGCCGACTGGGCAGCGTGCGTTACACGTAGCAGCTGTAAGTGTCTAAAAAGGTCTATGTATAAGAGCGTACGGCCGTGAAGACTATTCGTACTAACAAGTGAATTATCTACACCTCAATCACAGATAATATCGGCAATTGCATCCTCGGCACAACTCTATGGCGCCTGGTTTAATGACAATATACCTTTGTTTCCGTGTAAGAATTGGATTGATGGCCCCCGGCACATATGTTTATAGGTTTAGGCATCGTGTGTCTTTGTCATTGATTAATTTATTACTGAACTTAAATTTCTTCCGTTTCCTAACATAGTCGTTGAATTTAATTCACTAACCATAATCCGCATATGTTACCCTGATACAATTAAAGGCGTATCTAATACCTCACTGTTTTCTGAGATGTAGGTTATCTTAGTTGGGCGACTGGTTGCTCAACACGCCTATCCAGTGCAAATGTCCCTCACTTGCCTAAGTAGGGGCAAGAGATGGACGTCAAACAAGCATTTCGAGTCGCCCATGAAAAGTCGGTGAAATTTTTCAATTTCCTGCGCCAGCAGGTACCTGCAACGGCGGATTCGGTGACGATAGGGCTGGCCAGCCAAGCCTTGAGCTTGCCAAAGACATTTGCTCAAGTAGACCTGGCCCTACTGGGCTCTCACACGTTTGTATCCGCATCCTGTAACAAAGCAACCTCTGGCAGATGGGGGCTCACCGATCGAGTTACAGAACTTGCTCGTTCCGTTGTGACTTTGGGCTATTACTCTAACCCTACCTAGCAGTCGTACAACGACTAGTAGTAGGCGGAAATGAGATAAAACTACTAGTTACTGTGCAAATGTCTGCGAGGATTCTAGTATGAGTCCCAAGGTACAGCGGAACGAGCATGTCCTGCAACCTGATCGGTGAGCGCCCATCCATCATAAATGATATTCCCGATCACAACCTACAGGACAACAGGCCCATGGCTTAATGGTAGAGCGTCCAACTCCATGACTGAAGACCCCGGGTTCGAATCTTAAGTGATTCGCACTTGGGGTTGGGTATGACTGGATGGTGACGGCTAATAAGCCAGAAGTGGCCATTTCAGTCTCCCTTGTCTTTGTCGGTTCCAACTAATATAACTTACTGGCAGATTCTCCTGCCTTCTCCAGTCCACCCTGACAGGATCAATCTGCAACCCTGGCTTCTGACATGGCTGAAACGTTTTCACCTCTTCCTCGTGACTGTCATTCAAAGGTTGTTTTCAGCTTTCATGGCTTCGCTGTATGCGAAGTAAACTTTTCGTTGATATCTATCCGCGTGTGTGCTTGTTGCCAAGCAGTTTCGCACTCTTATTTCAGCAAACTATTGTATTTGACTATGTGACAAATTTTCAGAAATATCTACTCAAACTAAATATTTTGGCCGCCATAGAATTCGGAAACTTATATTCGAAAATTATATCCATCAACAAGCACAATGACCTCCCGTTGCAATAACCAGTGCCGAGACTTCCCCTGGACAGGGGAAGTGCGTGACAGGCTAAAACGTGGAGTGACTGTGAGTTAAATGGCTGAGTTATCATCACGCCAGCATCCGAAGCAGATGATGAGATCGCGTCCATTAAAGACTCGGACGCCGAATGACAAGCCATCGTCGTATCAATAATAGCACCAAACGTTGACCTCGAGAGCAGTTAATTTTAATACACATGTGGTACCATAGCAGCTACGTACATACCGCTCTCTTTATTTTCGTTCGAGTAAAAATCCAAAACACCAGTTTAATTAACCTCTTGTTCCGATGATCGCATCTACTTCTTCTTAACTACTACCTAAAGCTCGCCTTTTGGCTTTTATTTGGACGTCCATTCGTAGACGGATGCGAATGTTTTAGGCTTTAGGGAATTCCGTCAAGTAACAGTTGAGTTTAAAATAGCCATTTAGTTATGGGCATTTGGGAGAGGGTCAAATGTATGTTAAAAGTTATTTCGGCAGATGATCATCAAATACACTTGACGTTAACCACGGAGAACAGAGCGCCCGAGCCAACACCTTCGGGCAACAAAACGTCGAATTAGGTTGCCCATTAGCTACTGCCTCGGCAGTTGCTCGTACCCATTGACGAAGACCTTTGAAGAAGACTTCGGGTGTCCAGTGGATAATCCGAAAGTCTTCTTTGGCATTATCTCGGTGATTCGTATCGACCAGATGCTCAAGGCTAGGTCTCATATTCAATCATTTCTAGTTTCCATCAGCCAAGCCGGGGTGTGTCCTCGAACCCTGTCTCTCTGGCGCCTTGTCGCAAGACCAATGCTACCCGTTAAATTGTAGCAGGTGGATAAGCAAATACAACTTGGTGTTGCCTGCGACGATAGTCTGTCCGAGGGGAGTGTTTATGAAGAATACGCGCAGGGTCGCCCAGGGAAGAAAGAGCCCCTTAAAAACTGCCTATAGACCTCGTCTTACTTGTTTGCTTGCTGCGTAGACGTTCTTTTCTGTAGTTGCGATGGTAGGCCTGATTTTGCGCTTAGGACTCGCGACAGTGACCTGTCTTCAACCCTCAATACGTTTATAAAGGTCCTCACTACTGGCTAAAGCTAACAGTAGATGTGCTAACTCATGTAATTTCAACCAAAATTTCGAAATGCGTTCTCGTTTCGAAAAGATTAATTAAGTAGTGTTCTAAAACTCATCATGATGCAACATAAGTCTACAATGATCCAGTTACCTCAGGGTGCCGGCTTTCGAGGGAATTTATCTTCGTCTGCATGCGAGATCTATAATCTTCAAAAAATTACTACTTAAGTAGTATGAAATTTTCTCATTGATTTTCGATGCCCTTGAAAATTCAATTATATTTCATGGAAAACATGCATAAAAATATTCATTCTTTTACTTATTCGGTAGAAAATCACGTCTTCTTCCAATTTCATACGCAAAAGAAGATTATAGTTCGGTTTTAAAAAAGTTTCTAATTGTCAGATTTTTTAAATACGTTAAATGGCCGTTCATGAAACCTCACGTATCTGCATTTACGAATGTGGCTTGTAAAGTTAACAATATTGCTGAAATCCACTGCTTAATTTTATAACCCTCATATGGTTTCCTCTTAACACCGTAGAAAAATGCATGGTTTTCCGTACACCGAAAATATACAGTTTGTAATTTTGGAACCCTGAATGCAAGTGTTACAGCAGTTCGAGTTCAACATTATTCGGGAATTTGAAAAGATTTTAACACCGAATTATACTCTTCTTTTGAGTATGCAATTGAAAGAAGACGTGATGTTCTACCGAATAAGTAAACGAATGAATATTTTATGCATGTTTTCCCTGAAATATAATTGAATTTTCAAAGGCATCGAAAATCAATGAGAAAATTGCATGCCACTTAAGTAGTCATTTTATGCAGAGTATAGATCTTGCATGCAGCCTAAAATAGGTTCTTTCGAAAGCCGGCACCCTGAGGTAGCTAGATGATTATAGATTTATGCTGCATCATGATTAGTTTTACAACACTTCTTAATTTATCTTTTCGAGACGCATTCCGAAATTTTGGTTGAAATTTCATGAGTTAGAAAATCTACTGTAGGTTCAAAAGGAGGTCACTTTATTCTCCCCAAATCTTAAACTTATTCTCGATGTCATCCCAAGAGCTGTGAGGGAGGATGTTATTCAAACCAGCCGAGCGTCTACGTCTTTGTGCCCCTGTGAACGGCTACGTCGACTTTGGCAGCTGTAACCAACCAAGGGCCTGGACTGCGTCTTTGAGTCCCACTGTGTAGGACTGGGAAGGAGTCTTGGAACTCGATTACCTGCTGCGCTGGCTTCCACCCGGATTATCAGGTTATTAAAAAGGCCTGTAAAATCAATGAGGCGGTAACTTCTGGACCGCGAGTGGCCACAACAGGCGTCAGGATTTCCCAGCAAGCCGACATCTTTTCGTCGCCTTATGTTTGTGTAATAGCAGTGAGAGTTACGATTCGGAGTGCGGTAGATAACACTTGAATGCTTACACGGCTGCGCACGATGTTGATGTGCATCACAATGCGTGTAAGGACGTGGTGAATAACCTCTGTGAAACAAGCACACATTTTCGGCAACTAACAATAAGATACCTACAGTTACAGTGAGGGCGGAAACATGGAGGTTGACCGGGTTTTTAAGTGTTGCATGGATTAGTGACAATCCTCCCCCCAACACCGCCCGCAATACGAGGTCAGCAAGTTGTGAGAATCCGGATTGGGGGGGGGATGTTATGTGCGGCATTTTTAGGTAGAGTACGCGTAGTAAAAATCACTGTCATCAGGGGATTGGACAGACTCGTGACTACCATCTGGGGTCGGCGCTGGCCATGGAAGATAAAGCACGTGTACCAACGTCTTTAGACAGTGCAGCGCTAAACTCGCTAGCCGTATATTCATTGTTTTTGCTTTCACTAACACCCATTGACGTAGGCCTCTAGGAAAGTTCGCTAATGTCCATTAGACAGCATAAAAGGCTCTCTTGGCATCGACATGGTGATTCTTATCGATTTAGTGTGCTCGAACAGGAATCTAAATTTACCTATAAATAGGCAATCAGACACGCGTCCATTTTTCTTTTTTTCTAGACCCCTCATTCAACTGCTTATGTATCCCGCGTTTTAGAAGCAGGTAACTGTGTAAATACACATCGATTTGGCTTACAACTGGTGTACGTTCCCAATTCTCTTGCGGAGGAATTGGAAGTTTTTGAAGAATACGTCGCGGGCAAAGTACTCTTGCAAACTGTCTTCAGACGTCGCCTTAAAAACTGGCTTTCCACAAATCCTAGAAAGGCAGCCTTTTTGTTTTGCAGCTGTGGTGGTAGGGTTTGGGTTGAGCTTCCCAGATTTTTGGAGAATAAATCTCTCTGAATAGCCGTTTATGGGAATTGTTTTCCGCAGTTAGTGAAAGTCTGATTGAACAGTTTGAGGATGTCAGATGCGGTCTGGTAGCCACCACTAGTGTCGTTTTGCATATAGCACAATAAAACTGTGGAAAAATAGTGTACTGTCCCGTCCACGATTACTTTCGTTACACATTTTGCTGGACAGTTTCGACCTCTTGCCATCGTAGAACGACATCGAAGAACGCTATTTTTATTCTCTCCAGATTTCCCATTAAACTGTTGAGCGAGCGGAATTTTAAACTTCTGATGATGGGAGTATGGCCTGTCACGCAGATGTCGTCTACGTCCCGGCCGTAGGGTTTGAGTTCATTGGTAATTTTCTGTAAACTCGTTTCCTCGACTTTGTTTATGAAATCATTAAGGAGAGACGGTCCAACCGGTTAACCCATTACCACACCGGTTTTTGCCAGTATTGCAAGCCGTTGCAGAGAAAGTGAACATTTTAACTTTTAAACATTTGTAAATGTCGAGTTAGCATTATGTCTTGAGAAAACCGGCCAAAATTTTTTTGCGTCGTAACCCGCAATATGGTCAGTAAATGAGTTTATGGAAGAAGAAATTTCTATTTATTTTTTATAGCGACTTCCATAGACTGTATAATAGACCCATTACTCCTGCTTTGAGCCAGATGAATAATGTTATTATTTTACAGGCGCACATTTTCCTAGCCAATTAACGTACTATAATTAAAAACAATTTTTAGGTTTTAATGACGAAAGGACTATATTCGTTTAACATCTTTAACTGCCGACAGGCAGCTGATGAATATTACGGCTTATGCCGCTGTGGCTGATGGATTTTGACCTAAAAATTCTTACATTAAAGTTCGATCAGAGACTAGGGGTCTAGATATCAACTGATCAACTCCAAGTTTTCAGTTACTTTCTGACAAATTAAAAAGCAACAGTTTGTAAATTGTAAGGTGTGCTAATGTGGTATTATTTAACCGCTGAAATACGTACCCTATGAGCATCATTAACCAATCCGCGGATAGCAAGCTACGCTAGAAATCCTGAAATCGTCTGGCTAAGCTCTACAATTGAGAGCCTACTTACAGTAATATGTAGCAGTATTTCGAGGGCGAACCGAGATATCCTTGCGGGAATTTAAACTAAGTCTCTCAGCGATGAACGTTTGTCTGCTCTGACACATTCATATATTTATTCGCCTGGTCCAAAAGACATTTCTTTTTGTTTTCTTGTTCTAATTTAACTGCATACTCTTTTGGCAACGTTTACACAGATGAATAACATGCAAACTCGTCGGTTATTTCCTCGCATCCATAACAAGGAAATTAACATCCTTCTGGTAGGCTGGTAATTAATGCCCACCGATTTTGGTTGTGAAATTTGCCTGCTTAAAAATGATGGTGTGCGATCTGTTTTGTATGAGAGACAAATGGACCGTTTCTCGATGAACAGCGATTGTATTTTAACTAATATGTCTGATACCTGTTTTTAAAAAATACTTTCGAATAACAGGTATTGGGCGATTCCCACTGCCATTTCGCTGAGTGAGAAAGATTTTATTTCAGGCTCGTCTCTTGACTTTGGATAATGCTTTTTAGTCGTAGTGCATTACACTATGTCCACAGCCCAACTACTAAAGCCGTGCACTTCTGCATAATGGTTTTCTGTCGACCATTTTGGAAAGAACTTCGGTAAAAAAGAACAAATGTTTCTTATTTTACTACTGTTTGGTTGCTCCTATGTCCGTACTTTAGGAAGAGAGCACTTAAATTGCAATAATCGAGAACATGCTCATACCAACTGAGATCGGTATCAGGATAAACGCGTATACAGGGGGATGGAAAAAATGTAGGTGCGCACTCTTTGATGCATTCACATAAGGTGAAAGTGCGTTCTGTTCATAGATATTATATGCGCTTTTAAACCCTCTTCTATTGCTGCAGTATTCAATTATTCTGTGTACAAATTTGAGACATAGATATTATAAATACCAGCCTGAATGTTAAATATTTCTTCATTTCAAGGAAGCCTATTCACCATAGGCTCTTACATCATGAACAATTAATAGCAAAACGCAGCAAACAGATGGCGGTCTAGGTTTGTGTAATTTGCTCACCTTATAAGGCAGAATTATCAGACAAGGGCTTCAGGGTGATCGTTTGCTAAATTAAAACCTCTGCTTTACTCGCAGGTAAAGTTTTGGCAAACCTGATAAAATATTGATACCCTACTTGCTCCCGTTTGTAGGGTAGTTTGGACACTATTAACTTTATCTGTTGCTGTCAAGTAATGTTTAAAAGTTATTTCCTTTTGGCGTGAAAATCCTGCTAAATTATAAAGTTGCAAAAGAAAGGGGAAAGTTCAAAATCTTTTTTTACTATATGGGTATTCGCTGCGCCACTAATAATCTTTGACCTTATACTCATGTTTGTTCGAGATTCTTTGATAGGTGGCATCAAATTTTGTGGGATAGATTAAAAACACCGTCTTTTTAAACTTATAAGATGACTTGTTATCACCGATAACCTCAACTAGCAACACACGTTGGGGAAACAGGGCATACTTTTGACCTCCAGAGGGCTACCAGCTTAGGCCGAGGCAACACAAAAGCAGAACGGCTTACCCTCGAGGCGTGGTTCTCCGATGCCCACTCTATCAACAGGCATCTGGACCTTCCTTCAGCTTACAAAATCCTACGTCATCACAATCCTAGAGCTCAGGACCAAACAACCGCACCGGACGTAAGAAGGCCATACGGAGATAGCCTGACGGTGAGTTTACTCGGTGAGGAAGAACAAGATCCGGCACACTCACAGCCCGACAAATGTTCAATCAGCTTCCCCGACGGAGTGGTGACTCGCAAAGCACGCAGGCGACACGCCGTTAACCATCTCCCGAGAGGCCAAGGCAGCGAGGGGAAAGAAAGGTCGATCAGAATGAGGCCGACCAACAAAATATGCCACTTTAAATAAAATTTCTGATCGATTAAATGCATTTTGCGCTTTGACAATGGAGAACCGACCAAGCTCTTTAAACGTCAGCAGTTCAATAAACCTGTTCCGGAGAACCTATCCTCTTCTTCAAATAATCAAC
This sequence comes from Spirometra erinaceieuropaei, assembly GCA_902702965.1. Classification (NCBI taxonomy): domain Eukaryota; kingdom Metazoa; phylum Platyhelminthes; class Cestoda; order Diphyllobothriidea; family Diphyllobothriidae; genus Spirometra; species Spirometra erinaceieuropaei. The sequence continues at coordinate 101,316 of CACRXP010000623.1, read as the reverse complement.
TTCCATCTGTCAATCAGTTCGGGACTCGCGTCATGAAGAAAGCTGCATATTGCATGATGTCTTCGTAGTAATTAATACTCGGTGCTCTGCTGGTTGACGACTGTTTAGTCTTTTGCTGAATTACACCTTGAAAGTGATCGAAATTCTTTTTATAGATCGAAAAAATTCACATCGAATAAATCTGTCCCGGATCTGAACTTTCGCCGCCCTGAGAAATCGTAAAAAGCCTACAGCTAAGCATAATAAGTATGCGGCACGATTTTTACTGTGGCATTATCACACTTAAGATCAATTTATTATCAAACAAAAAGCGTCAGGTAACCAAGTGCTCAATTAAAATCCATACGGCTACCAAATATACAGTAGATGGAAAAACTATGAACACAAGTGAAATAGCGCTTGTGCGTAGGTTTATTCGGAGGTCGTCAATTTTTAGTCTTGCCCCAAGACAATGCGTAAAATATATAACTATTCCGCAAGTACAATTTATAATTATTCAGCTTAGTGCAAGATATAATTCATTGATGAGTGTCCTAAGCGACTGAACTAAAAAATTGAATTTGCACGTGAATAGGACAATTGGGGCGATGCAAAGCCAAGATATCAAGCTATGCCGTTGCATAAAACAAGTTTCATTTAGCAAATACATTAGATGATAATGTGATCAAAGTCAGATTCAATTTCAGCCGAGACCAGTAATTGACAGCAATTTAGGTAGTTGTAACCCCAATAGACATATTTGAACTCCAATGCGTTCTTTCTGCGAGTGGGCATAAATTATTTTAAGAACGACGTTTATTATGCTGTATTTTGAACGCATAAACTCATTCTATCTCTAAATACAGAAAAAGGGAAGTGTTTTGTGTGTTATGGGTAATCCGCGAAAGTACTGCAGCTATTGCGCGGACATTTTGACACAATCTTGCCTGCACATAGAGCCGAGTTTTTATGCCTATCTTAATAATTATGCCGACGGGATGCCTCTGATGGGTAAAAAACTTGCGTACCAACGCCGTCTGCTGACGCGCTGGCCTGCGGCCACTGGACCGGCATCTAATGGGACACATTTGTGTCCCCCCGAGCCACTTGGCCGACATCCGCTCAAACTTGCATGTTCCCCCTGACTGCGTCGCTCATCCCCCCCCCTGCTGACACTTGAACATGCTCTTATCCCCCTGGGCGGCTAGGGCAAAAAACGCAACATTTGAGCGCCACTTGAACTGCCCCCACAACCCAAATGAAAGGGGCGGTTACCGCATCGTCTGGGATTCTCGGACGGCATGACTGGATGAAGGTAACACCACCCCCTCCCACACGCTAGTGCGAAACCAACGCTGTGTTCGGAAGTGCCTACAAATTACACATGGAATTCGTTTAGAAAATCCTTCAAAAAACGCAAACGGGGAGAGCGAGTCGACGGACAAGCCAGCATATTCAAAGGCACTGCGATAGACAGACCTTACACCGTGCATCCTAATCAGGACGAATGCTTCTTCCTTCGCATGATCCAACTTCTTTCCAGCAATAGAGAATTGTCATCGTCGTTAAATACGTCACTTTCCGCAGTGCGTCTGGCTCTCAATTTATTGGAAAGCTACCTGCACTGGAATGTATGCATTAATGACCCGTGCAATACGCCCCATCCACATCCAATTCGTGTATTGTTTGCAATCATAATGACCGCCTGTTATCCTTTATCGCCAACAGAATTGCGGGAGAAATAGAAATTGCACATGGCTGAAGATACCTTCCCTTTTCTATGCAAGGACAATTCAACTGTGGATTTCCCAGCAGAAATCTGCAACGAGGCGTTAATTGGGGTTGAGGATATGTGCCTAGAGATCATGAACAAAGTTCTCAATCAACTGGGAATGCCATGACCAAACCAATTTGCTGCTGCTGCTTCCTTAAATGTGGATTTGCGCTGTGAGCAAAACCACAACACGGTTGACCTTCTGTCATACCTGCAATCAAACATTCCTTAGACAACAATAAATGGCAGTTAGGATCAAATAATGCGGACCGTCGATAACGGGGTTGGAGGAATGTTCTTATTAGAGGCACCCGGAGGGGCTGACCAGACGTTCATAATAATACTTGGACGTCAATAGAAGCGAAGAGACGAGTCCCAGGACGTAGTTTTGTAGAAGAAGACCCGATCGCCGTGACAATAACTTTATTAGCCTGAAGTTTCGGATTCATGCTCAAATCCATCATCAGAGACAAAAACAGACCCATATTTGCTTTTGTCTCTGATGATGGATTCGAGCAGGAATCCGAAACGTCAGGCTAAAAAAGCTCTTGTCCCGGCGATCGTGTCTTCTTCTTCAAGACTTGGACGTCACTTATAATTGCCCCATAGCCCACATAATAGGGCTGTCATCGCCTCCTCGGGGATTGTCGGACATGACTGGATGAGGGTAATACAATCCCCTCCTCCCCGTATCGGATGAAGATATCTTCCATTGGCCATGCATGGAAAATTCAAATGCGGATTTCACAGCAGAACTGTACAACGTGGCGTTTCTAATGACTGAGGATACGTACGTAGAAATCATGAAAAAAAGTTGGCAATCAACTGGGGATGCCATGACCAAACCGATCTGCTGCTGCTACTGCTGCTGATTCATTAGACGTGGATTTGCGTCCTAAGCAAAACTACAACACGGCTAGTCTTCTGTTGCATCTGAAACCAAACTTTCCCAAGCTACCACTGGAACAGAATAGCATTTACGGTCGCATAATGCGGACTCTCAGTAATAGGGCTGGAGAAATCGTCTTATTAGATGCGACAGGATGGACTGGCAAAACGTTCCCACTACGACAGATCCTGGCAGCCGAACGATCCTTACCGAGCCTTAGCACTTTCGTCTTCCGGAATAGCTGCGCCCTTGCTACCCAGCGGAAGAACTGCCGTTGAACGTGCTACACATTGATACTCCCAAGTGCAACATTTCCAAGGCATCCGGCAGGGGAAAAGTACTGCAGAAATGCAGCCTTGATGTTTTGATTAAATGCACATTGACTCGAGGTCCATGATCAAACACTGCAAGGTTTGCGCGGAAAAAGCAGACCATTTGGAGACGCATTGCTACTGCTTGTAGGAGTTTTCAGACAAACATCGCCTATAATTCCTCGATCGAAACCAGCAGGCGAAATAAATGTCTGCCTGAAATACCCTACTTTGGGGCGCCACGTCCTGAAATTAAAATTAATTACACATATGCGTGTCCAGCCACAAAAACGACCGAATAGCTGAAATATTATCAGACAAATTGTTGGCAATTGGGAATGGAACGGTGCCGGTTGATCCAACTTGAGGGCGCATTTAACTGCCTCTTATCTTCGGCAATTTAGTGTCGTCAAAAGAAGAATTATCCGAAAAGGTAGTTCCAAATACTCAAACCAATTATACAAATCACGATTGGCTGAGCGAATGAGCTGTTCTTGGGGCCAAGAACGAATATATCTACCAGCTTAACCATATTATTCAGTCTAGGATTCAAAGCGAGACAGTCGCATGCACGTCCGTGGACACTGTTGTGTAAACAGACCAGTCAGTTAGTTATCCAACAGAAGTTTTGAATTCACTTGCTTTGTCAGGGATACCGCCGCAAATTTTGCAATTGAAAATCGGCGTGCGATTATTATTTTGTGAAATATCAACTAGCCAAAGCGTTGCTACGGCACGCGGTTTGCATTAAAAACATTAACGAGCAACGTCGTTGAAGCAACTATTTCGACAGAACCCTTTCAGAGCCGCACATACCCTTATTCCGCGCACTCTACTGATTACAAGTGACAAGCCATTTCAACTTGGGCGACTTCGATTCCCGACTGCATTTGCGTTCGCAATCACCATCAACAAAGCGCAGGGTTAATTTTTAGAAATGTGCGGTTTTAATCTGCAAACTTCTTACATGGCCAATTATGTGCTGCGTGCTTCAGAGTCGGCAAACCAGACAATCTCTATATCCGCACAGAGAATGTAACGACAAAGATGTTGTATACTAAGAGGCATTATGAAATAAAACATATTTTAAATGTGCCCCCTCCTCTTTCACTTCTATTCCATTTCGTCATTCTGATCCACAGCAACACGTAGCCGGGTCCAGCAGTCATTAATAATTGCAAAGATGTGTTTTGAATGTGAAAATTATGACTTGCTGACTGGTACGGCCACCAAACGATGTAAATGAACAAGTGCGAAATTTGTATTCCCAAAAGAATACTAATGACGCAAGCAGGAGTGGCAGTCAGTTCCTAGTCAACATAGTTTCTTCATATATCGTAAGATTTTTATTTCCATGACGACCCAAAAACAGGAAATAACCATCTTCATCCTCCTCAAATATAAACGGTTTTTCTCGCTCTCCTTGTCATAACATTCAAATATATTTTATGTTATTTCGTGGGAAGTATGTTACCTGTTTACTGGGAAAGCCATTACTTAATTATGACACAATATTTCTTTAAGTATTTGCATTTTAGCAAAATACATTTTTTAACTCATCAGGCAGTTTCGCCTTTCCTGAGAGTAGTATTTTTCCTTAAAACAGGCAATTCCCAAGAGCCTTCTTCTGCTTTATTTTTAAGAAGTCGGCCATTTTTTGCTTTGGCCTTTTGGTCAGCGCGTATGGGCTGTCATTTGAATTTGCAGGCATGTTTGCTTAACGTCCACGCGTCTTATCAACCAAATATCGTGTCCGTTTAAGGTTTTCATCGCACGAAGTCCGATTATCTACTGAGTATCCTTTTGGTGTGGTTTTAATTTACCATAAGAAAATCTCAGCGTCGCCAGACTCATGACGGGGTAGTTTTATGTGATAATGTGTAAGTCGTATGGGACCTAATGTAGCCTGCGACAAACACTACACCCCACTTTTCTAACTAGAGTTTGCAAATATCGTAATTATGAACCTGTTATTACAATCATTATGGGTCAAAATACATGCCATTATCAAGAACTCAGAACCCGTTTTGACACTAAGTCTATTACATTTCTATCGCAGCCTATTACTTGCTCTTTCTTTTATCTCCAGTCTCCCCGTCACGGCGAATGCTGTGCCTTTCACAAAAGTTCGGCAATGATTGCTCTTTTACCCTTAGGGTAGTGACGATTGCTCAGTCGAATTCGACCAAACACTTGAAGCGTAGGCACAGGCATTATTATGCAGCTAAAAATAGTCAGCGTAATAAATTTTTGTGATCCAAAATGCATTAGCATAGACGATACGTTGACGGCTGAAAAAGACTACGCCCTACTGACAAAACAGATCAGTGCGATCAGTTTTCATGCAAATTTTTAACTCCTTACTCTTAAAGTCGGCAGAACATAGCTACTGTTCCAACAATAGGGCATTTGGTTATAAAAAGGCAAATATTTTGGTGGACATACTATAGTGATAAGCACATATTTTTATCAGCAAATATATGTACTGTGCCGACGGACCTGTTTTGTGCGGTATCGAGCCCACTGACAATGTGTACAAGTCTATGGTCATTAACACACGGACTGAATTACGGATGATGGGCTAAAATTAGTACTGGTGAGATGTCGCATTTTTATGGTTTCATTCTTCGGCAAACATCCTGTAAATGTGGTTTAGAACAAATTGTAAATTACCGTACGTGGGAATGCGACTACCTGCCGTCTCGATAATATCGTGAGGTAGTTTTCCCAAACCGTACGAATAAGCATTTTCCAAACAAAAGACACACTTCGACTTAACCCCGGCTCTCTTTAAGAGGCCTTATCTTCCAAAGGATAAGGAAACAAGTTCCGAAACCGCATAGTTTTCTTAAATTTCTTCTTTCTCACATTTGTTTTGGCGGAAAAAATTGATTTTACGCATGAAAAACAGTTCCTCAGTTGTAACGTTGACAATTACGTCCAATGCATCTTCGAGCAGTATGACGAGTTTAGAGGTAAAATTTTTGATGTTTAATGTGTCCCACGGGCACAGTTTATCAGCTGAAATTGAGATGCTTACTGAGGTGTTTTTAGTACAAGTGTACGGACGATCACCATTATAGTTCCCCGTTTGCTTGCTTAATGACGTCTCGGTTTGTGTGGTTGAAAATAACACAACGAAGTTGTATTTTAAATTTTACCGCCCAGATCGCAGTTGGTAGCCAGGAATGGGGAAGCGGACGGCGATCTTAGCCCTAATCCTAACCTAAACCCAACCCTTGCCTCAATCTTTTACGTTAACTGTTAACCTTAACGGCAATCCTAACGATAACCATAACCGAAATCATAAATATCATCGTAACCCTTAGGCACAGCTGTAACTGGAAAACGTACCCGTGGTACTGAAACCTAATCGTACGCCCAAACCATAACCGTAACTCGAAAACCTAAGCCCAGAGGCATAACTCTAACCCGAAAATCGGAAACCATTAACCGGTACCCTAATCCTAACCCAAGACGTAAAACGGAAGCCAAATGGATCAGATGTGTTTATGGTACCCCACAAAATAGCCCTAGTAATTACCCCCCCCCTCCCCCATAGACAACTGTAATACGGGGCCTGGCTACCAACTGCGATCTAGCCGTTTTACCTCCTAAACGAGTTAAATGTGCAGTGCGAACGGGAGATTCAGGTCAGGGCATGGTATGTGTCAGCCAGATAGTGCAGAGCCTATGCATCTCATGAGAAATGTATCACGCTGGGAGAAATGCAACGACGAGCCTAGGCGCAGGATCACGTTTTGTGTCTCACCTTTTGGAACAATGCGTGAAATTTGAGCAAACGTTTTGAATAAGTTATAAAAAATTATTGCAAATGGCAAGATTTTTTCAGATGACCATCTACATGTCAGAGGCAAGCCCATCCCAACTTACATGTTGAGCAAATTTATATTGGTTTCTAAACTAACAGAAAATTAAGTCACGTGGCGCAGAACGAACGCATTAAGAGTCTATTCGCAGAGAATATCTCTTAAGGCTTGCATGCGCTCAGAATGTGTTTCCGGTGTTGAATAATCAAAGAGCGCATTTTATTTTTTCTTGGCGCTTAATAACTCAACAGTTTTGCCCACACCCCTGATTGATAAAAGTATTAATTTTCTTCCTGGACCACAACTAAAAAGCGATTCCCTAAAATATGGGCTTACAATCATTTTATGTGTGTTTTCTTTATAAATACAATGAGTGGCCGATCACATGAAATGTTGGCCGAAACTCTAAAATGCGCTATCGATTAGGAAGGATTACTTAGGGTGGGTTGAAATACTGATCATTATGCGACATCATCCTATAATAATTCCGACCCGCCAGGATGTCGGCTTTCGAATGCACTTCTTTGCAACGACCAGCAGAGACCACACTCTGTAAGAAGGGCTACCTAATTTGCATGCATTTTTACTTATGAAAACCAAGTATATTCTATACAATGATATCCACAAAAATATGCTTTCTTCTACTCGTTTCGTAGGGAATAAAGTTTTAGTTACAGTTTATATCAGAAGAAAGTGTACACTTAGATTTCAAAAAAGATTTTAATTATGATATTGTTAAGACCGCATAAAGTTTATTCATACCAGTTCATTCATACCTGTATATCCACCAATGCTTCTCATGAAATGTACGGCATAGACCGCATTCATTACAAAATTATATGAAGTCGAAATGATATCTTCTAAGACGTACAGTCGAATATATGACTTTCATTAAGCTAAAAGCAAGCATCCAGGTGACTGAAATCGGTAAAGGCTGGTGCAACGCCTGATAAAGCTTAAAATAATTCGATTAGTGCGAAACCTCCTCTTAACTTGAATACATACTTCCTCAGAGTAAAAAATGTTAAAACAACTTGCGTCTTTACCAAACACGTAAGCAAAATCATATTTTGTTCATATTTTCTATATTATGTATTTGCATTTATAAGATCGTCGAAAATCAATGCGAAAACTGCACGCTATTTAAGCAGCCATCTTTTACTGGGTGCTGCATTCAAAAGCATACATCCTGGCAGGGCCGAAATCTTGCAAGATTATGCCTCATGCTGATCTAAATTATAACCCCACCTAGGTAATCCTTCCTAAGCGAAAACGTATCCCAGAATTTTAGCCATTTCCAGAGATCGGCCACTCGCTGCATGAATGGAATTTTCCCAGAAATTGGAGTTGGACAAAACAAATGCTAAACATTATCTGCGGTCTTTAAACGTATATGCAAAAGCCGTTCGACCAATAACCATATTACTACTACGTAGAAGGGAGCTCAGGATTAGGGTCTCTGCTGGTAGGTTGAACAACCTTAATGATTAAAATCCACATTTATATGTGCGGCATATTATTAAGACCACGGTTTAATTAGAGTTTTGAAAAAAGTCGCCTACATGAAACATAATGCTTCCTGATATGTTGTGAAAATTTCCAGAAGCTGTTTAGATTTTTCAAAGCAACATAAGTTCATGTAATTCGATAAGCCTAATCTGGGCATCCGAGTGAAACCGTAAACGTTATTTCTTTAGTTTGAAAGGCCACCGAATATTCTGGTTCCATGATAAACAGCGTTCTTAATCTAAAATTAGGGCTTTCCCTTCAAAATTGCTAATGCCTACATGTGCTCAAAAATAAATATGCTGGGTAAAAACTAATTTCAGCAAAAGAGCGTCAAGAGTTTGAATCACTTTTTAGGCTACTAATAAGAAGGGTTGCTTATTGCTTATAAGAATACCAACTGCAAGACATGCAATTTGTGGTTTCGAATGGGAGCTTTGATGACGTCTTATCGGGGAGCATTTTCCGTCGACGATTTCACTGCTTATAACCTTTCGGTCATGAACAAAATTTCACCAATGGGTTAAGTGAACTAATCACCAGCAAAGTTTTGGGCGATCTGTGTAAAATATGGAAGCTTTTAAGAACTTAAAAAATCTTCACACGAGGAACTGATAAGAGGTAAACATGGGACTTACAGGGTAGACATACTGTTGTCATCAAACGTGTAACCTTTGCTCGCAAATCAAGTAGGTGCTCACTTAAATCCGGATAAATACCAGATGTAAACAGCAGCCGTCTACCCAACGCAAACTCAAAGATTATAACCCAGTAACTAAACGATATTTAGCAACCTCCAATGCCTATTTGTATCCACCGCGTGGAATCTCGGCAGCGAATAAAAACCAGTTCCTGCTCAAAATCAATATATTCAGTGTAGTGATTCGCAAACCTTTTTTCTAGACTGTGGCATGTATGCCGACTCAACAAATGGGTCGAAACGTCCCAAGTACCGCAAACCATGTACATACAGTTTCTGAAATGGTTAGACAAAGGAGTAGCCTAAACATCTGACATGGGATTTTCAATGTCCTGCATCCAGAATTTTATTCTACGGAACAAATTATAATGTAATTCTTTACCAGGTTTTATTATGAGGGTATGCATAGCTCCGGGTTGATGAGATTTTCGAACGACCCTATCATTTGCCAATGGCAGCCATAAAATCTTAGTTATTTCGATTTTAATGCATTTCGATTTCCGATTTGGCGTAAGAGTTCTTCGTGAGCGACACTACCAGACCTTCAATTCTGCAGAACTATCGTGATGCCAAAAATGACACGGACGACAAACGCCTAGAACAAATCTTTGCGTGCGGTATCCGCAAAAGTCACCAATTTAGATATTTATAAAAGACAAGCTGAACTTCTCCCTTAAATACGCAATACTACGGGTGGCCTTCTGATAACTTCCAAGGGACTCCTATTCCCGTGTTCTAAATAAATCTTAATTCTAAAACTTATATCGACCTAAACCCTGATCTAACCACGAACCCAAGCATAACCTTACTCTCAGCCATCTTTACCCTCGTTATAGCCCTGGCCTTCTCATTGATCCTAATATCTACTCTGCACCTAACGCTACCCTTCCAATACGAAAACAGGACGCGACTGCGTATAGTACAGAATCCATATTTTCATTCCCGTGAAGATCAATTAAAATAAATATATCTACCAATTTTCTCTTTGGTTTAAGAGTGAATTTATTTAACTAAATGGACTTTGTTCACCTATTATACAATACGCTGCGCCTTCAAAGCGGATTTGGAATTATGATTTTGTGATATTTCAGTCAATATATTGCGTGTTTGCGGTGATTTCGCCATACGTCAAGTATATTTTGTTTCGCCTACGTGCTTTGTGGCTATTATTCAAAACCCTAAGCGACGATTGTGCAATTTCGTATATTTCATAATTCTTTTGAATATCTTTTTCCAAAGTTATGATCTCTCAGCAACAAATAATTCTTGATTTTAAACAGTATGCATTGGTGTTTTTGACAGTGTTGGGATTTAGCTATTTAGATTTTGGTTCTTATATGAATGTAATATTGCATATAAAAATTGCATACAAAGCAGCGAACAACTAATAATAGAGGATCTATTCAAAAGTGAATTGTGAATGCAACTTTTTACGAAATACTTACTACTTCGTCCTTCTAAGCCACTTGATCGTAGTTAAGGTGTAAACAACAAGACCTTACTTCACGAAGTAAAGTGGGCTTAGCAACTTAAGATTGTTTTTTCCCACGGGGCACCTAAAACAATCGCATACGAGCACTCTAGAGATGCCAAACAACGGTTGATTTATGGTCTTGTGATGTTCCTTTAAAAAGACTTAATCATAGATGTGGGTACAATACTGTTTAATTTTCGCTTCTGTTTAACCGCAGAATAAATATGTGAAAAACATAACAGTCAGTTTAAACAAAGTAGTTTTTTCTCAAAACACTGGTGAATGAAAGAATACCTGACAGAGTTTATCTCCGATTATGTCTTTTGGCTTAAATAGGCAGCCCACATGAACACTGCACAGAGTTATCAACAACGTAACAGTAGTAGGTAGGCGCGGATGCACTTGTGTTGACGATGAATCACCTTGAAAAACTCTCTTCTAAATCTGCGACCCAGAAAACAGTAGAGGACAGTGTTCACTGAGGCGTTTAGCATCACAGAAAACTGGCATAATGCATAAAATATGTTATAATTGGGGAAGGTCGACTGCACCCAGTCATCCCAGAAGTGCAGAAGGAGGTTGTCAATCATTGGGAAAGTTTGGAAGGCGGTAAACACAGTTACCAGACAGAAGAGTCTTGCGGTTACCTGAATTCGGTGCTTATTGTACTGGACGCCTCTATCGATGGCCGGACGATAGTACGGATTGTTCCGGGGCCTACTTTTGTCGTGGTTTATGTCCTGGGCACCATTCATGCCAGATGCCTCGGACATGCCGATTGGGACACCCTCTACAGAACCCTGGTCCCATCCACTAGTAACATCCATTCGACTGGGACTTGGTTGTACTGAGGAAAGAATATTTTTTCGCCCTGTTGGCCAGGTCACTGAGGCACTGCCCGTATGTGATCGGTGCAAATTGTGGGCATCAACAAACTTAAAGCGAATACGGTGCAGTATGATTGCAAGACGAGCATTCAGCACTGCTACAATACTCACGGGCACAACAAAGATTCCAAATGTGTAGGCATAGGAGCGGTAAATAGAGACGTATAGATGAACGGAGCCCAGATTTCGCATTTCGTAGGAGCATCCTTCGTGCTCAGAGATGCTTGAGCAGTTGGCTGGTTTTAGAGGAATTGACAAGTACTCAAACACCCGCGGTGCGTTAAACAAAATCGAAAAACTGATAATTGCGCCAATAAGGAGGCGCGATTTCTTGCGAGTCCTACAGGAGTTTCGTCGTAGTGGGTGAGATATAGTGACATAGCGAATGATGGAAAAGACCACCACAGTATAAACGCCGATCGTCTGAGCCGTGAGCGCGATGGGGTAGATCACTGGGTAGATACCGGATTCCTCCATCCAGTTGGCTACCTTACTCGGAACCAGCATTGGGATGCAAAAACTGACAAAGTAGGAAATGAGGAGGGCACTATCGGCCAGTGTGAGGGTCTTGAGAAAGAGGCTGGATGTCATGGAGGAGAGGCCCTCCTGGTGCAGTGTTTGTAGAGTAAGCCCATTCCCAATCAAGCCACAGATTGTCAGGGGAGCAGAGATGGGGCCGAAGATAAGCCATTCTCCAAAGTTATATTCCAGGATCTGGGAATCATTCTTAGGCATCGTGGAGAGCAAATAAAGCTGCGTATGTCAAAGTGCCTTTACTCCCCTCGTGCTGACATAGGGTAGAATTTGGATGATAACACGTACGGAATGTCTAATGGCCAGGTAATGGTTGGAATAAGACACTGGCAGATCTTAGTTCGTTGTCCTTCGATGAGAGTATCAATTTGCAATTGGTCAGTCGTCGTGACAATATCGGACCAATAGAAAACCGTCAAAATGCAATTTGCAGAAACCACCAAATACTGGCATGAGTTTGCTTCTTTGGCGGAATCGACGTTATTGGTCGATTATAACATTGAAAACGCAGAGGAAGAATAGGCATCAGAGTGCAGGATCGACATATATTCCGAGGATATGTAGAAGCAGAAAGTGCTGTTGCAAAACTCGTTTTTCCTACCTTTGCAAACTTACCAGCTGCAATGCCATCGATCCATGAAGGCAGCAAAAATATGAAAATCCAGACAGAAAACTTACTACGGCCACCTTATGAGGGCAGCGCGTTTAACAAATGCTTTGCAAGGCTACTTTATAGACAAAAGTGTATTCATTTTGGGGAAAAACGCCTTGCCTATAACCGATAAAATTGAAAATTCTTACTGTACTAGAGTACAGTTTCCTACTGAGGCATATTTTGCAGTACTACATGTGGATTTAACCGACGAAAATAAAATAATGGAAACTTTCGCACACGTATAAGGTGGCTTTCGATCTCGCGCAAATAATCCATAGTGGCATGTAAATTACCACCTCACTTTCAAAGAAGTAACATCGCTTTCGGTTTCTTCTTAAAAATTCTGACTGTCTAATCAGTGCAATTCGTGTCTCAAATATGTTAAGAACGCCGACTGATATCTCACTTTTACCACTTCCGCAACTGGACAGTAACCCAGCACAAACGTACCATCGAACGGCCGTTGAAACCAATTTTTTCTTGTGGTTAATCTTTGTTATTACTCAATCTGGAGAAGGTACGATTGCTTTATTTGTTGGTTAAAAAGTACACGACTCCATAATCGTTGAAAGGAATCAAGAGATTGCCTAAAAGCCTAAGAGGTTTTAATTGTTCTCTTACTTAGCCACAAGGAAGATGACGGATGTAAGCATTTAGTCGCGCGGTACAGTAGCAAAGAGCGCTTTAAAGAGGTGGGCTTCCTTGGAATGTCATTTACGCGTGTGCTTATTTGTCGCATACACCTGGTTAGGTTTCACTTTCGACTAAGTCAGCAAATAAAATCAAAAATTCCATCCTAAAGAAGGGGTTGCTAAAAAGACTGAGAGATGATGCCAAGACGGCAATTTAATCTCCGATACGTCAAAGAGGCTTCGACCATCAAAGTACTTCACCGTGGCTAGAACGCTCTACGTAATTTACCGGAAAAATAATTCTTGCGTACTGATGGCCTCAATTGTTAAGTATCCTTCTGGCATGTTACTCTGCGTTATAAATTACCACGAGCATAATTTTTTTTATCCTACGTAACTTATTATTTGGTGAAAAAAGAAACTGTTACATTATTTTTTGCTTTTTCTTTTGCAAAACACCATTAAACCTCAAATAACATACTGGACACCACACTTTGCATGACGATAATTCTCAAATATCTCATCCAAAGATTAACTACAAAAGTTCTGAACTTTTCTGTAGGCAAATTGTTTTCCTTACTCAGTTGTCTGCTTGCGCACGGACCTCGTTTGTGCACGAATTAAGTTTTTAAATCAGTTGCTATACACGAAATTTCTATACGCTTCCAATTTTCTTGAAAATGTTATTTCTGGTTTGCGTAATATCTTGGAAAGTATGCTTTTCACTTCCGCTTGCTTAAAGATCACATGATATTCGTTGGAGGTTTTGTTCGTTAAACTGGTCGGTTTTATGCGAATTTCCTGAGCTGCATTATCTTCTACCTATCGATAGCAGCCAACAGAAAATCATGCGCTAAGTTTGGTTGTGATCTGCCGTGCAAATGCGCGGTTGCTAACTGTTTCGCAATTTTCTTATTACTGATTGGCAGTTAGATCTGCAGCCCCCTGAAAGCGTTTACTTCTGTGGTCCTTCCCTCAGAATATCAGACAAGGTTCTCTACACCCTGATGAACCTTAGACCAAACAATGCAAAAATGAAGGATTCAAACTCCCGCGTTATGTTCTTCAGGTTTAACCAGTCATTCAACAGTTAACTGTATGCTTCATTGCATATTTGAGCAATTATTGGAATATATTTGACCGGAGGACTTTCTGCAAGAGTCAAGCAAGCGTCGCTATAACTGGGCTGTTTTGGTAATTTGGCTGCTTGCTTAGACGTGCAGTAAGGGCACTAATTAATTAATTCTGTTCAGTTGACTCAGAATAGTTGAGATTTTTAAGTGTCCACCCATCTTGAAAAATTAGTTTAAAACAAACTAATATTATTTTTGGCCCTTTTCGTTTCCTCTATTCCGGCATCATTGGTTTTTTAATGGTGTTTTTTGACGGCGTAGGGGGGTTTTTCTCGAGATTAGGAGGGAATCCTTGCAAATATGCCTATCTTTGATAAGTCAACGCTGTGAGATCTTGTTTTCAATCTTGAAACTGTCGATAAACATCCGGTAGGAGTATTTTTCTGCCTCGTCTGTCGAGCGGTTCGCAAACACTCTTGAAAATTGACCGCAATTTAGGACAACAGTTTCTTCACTAGGAAACCTCCAAACTAGCCTTTGATTTGGATTATTCAGTCTTGTTTGTCACGCTAAGAGGCAAGAAGATTTATATAAGAAATAAAGCACAGGTAATCGTTTTCCCAGCTTGTCGAGCAGAATTCCGATCCAGAGGTAATCACATGACCCAGTCAGCATTTTTCAGAGCAAAGGAACATAAATTAAGAATGATTACGGGTTGACGTGTCCAGTTGCGTAACGAACTGTTCTGCTCTCCCCTGCATGTAGCAGACTTGTGAAACCAAAGAGCCATTTTTGTCCCTTTAATTTACGTGGGAATTTACATAGCCGTACACCGCATTGTATATTTTCATTTTATATTTTTTAGGTTTCTTTAAAATACGACCGTGATGTCATTTGTATAGTAATCTAATTCTTCGTCGTCTGTTCATGCTGCCGACAGTTGCAGTTTGCGGCCAACCATGCTATATCTGTCGGGTGTTCATTTTTATCCTCAGTCAGCGGAATGTTTTTGCTAAAATTCGTGGGATAAAGCCTTCCGAAAATGTGTTCTTCTCTCCTGCTCTTCTAAGGACCTCCGTCCTGATCCGGTTATCCTTCAGTTACAAGAATATTTCCGTTGTTTTATTACACTCTCAACTGTATCTGCAAATGATTATGTTTCTCGGCCTTTCCTACTTTAAAATAACATGCCTCAGTTTTCATCTCGGATAGGCAACGCGGAAGCCTTCAATGACACAAATGTCTAATGAGTGCCATTTAACTAATGTAGTGGTAGGTGCAGCTTCTAAACGAACTTCTTTGCTTATATGATTGTTGAAAGTTTGTTATATTCCGAATTAAAGAGCAGACGTGAAATAAATACATAAGAGAAGAGACGATTCGGTGGCTTCGCGCACTAAATTCGGAGCTCAAATAATTGCATAGCCTTTAATGCTTGTATGATCAGCATGGTTTTATGTGTGTGGAAGGTTATAAAAATTCCGCCTTAAGTTTGTCTTTAACCATATGGACGGGACACTAGCGTATTTTTGCGTAAAAGTTAATCATTGTAATAACATATTGACCTTTATCTGGCTGCTGGGACCCTCAATGAGTTTTCGGCTGTTTGAATAGCACAAGACAGCGAAATAAATCAACATACCCGATAACAGTGTCATTTTTAAAATATGGAGGAAAGTCGTATCCAATTTCAGTATGTATAAGTTCATGTAAAGATTCAATGAATCTATTTAAATCAAAACTGTAGTTAGTTCTCCTTTGATTATTTTGGAAAACGGAAATATATTTTTCCGGATCGTTAGTCAACGCGGCTTACCGAGTGCCTAATGGATGGTATTATATGGGAGCTTCCTTTCCAAATAAAAAGCCATGGCTTGTAATCAGTGCGGAACTATTATCAAACAGGAACTGTGGATGGTATTTAGTGCAAACGCTACGCCACATGTCTCGTCTAGATAACACCCCTTAACATCTCGTCTATTGCAGGCAGCTTTGCCGATGGTACACAGTTAACTTACTCACACCAGCATACTTTTCTCAACAGTTAAAGTCCACACCAAATGCAGACTGAACAAAACTGACATCGCAAACGTCCTCAGTTAAATGATGGTCCGAAACTAGGTGAACACGTTGTCGAAAAATTAAAAATACTAAAAACTGCAGTCTGGCCGATAAAAGGTATTATCTATAAAATAAGTCGGATGGATTCGCGTATGGATGACTTGGTTGCATTTTTTGTCGACCACAATTTTGTTGCGAAATTTACCACTGTTGATTCCTACGTTTTCTAGAACTGGATGTCCTAATTTCATTCCGAACTACTTTTGTGAACCCAGTGATTTCCTCAAAGGTTTCGTTTTTCCAGGCAAATTACCCTATTTTACATTTACCTTAGTCTGCATGGGAATTGCGCACATGGAGTAATTTTTTTGATGAGGAGAAATTGCCAAGCTACCTCTACTAATTGAAGAGAATTACCATATTTGAGAAGAAACTAAGGTTTGTCGGAACGGATTTTTTGATATGCTGACATTTCTGAGAGTCAGGTGAACTTGCAATTTGAAAAAAATTTTAAATGCTTAAAATATGACAGGACTGAAAATGATGGCGCCTTCGGTTGATCAATTTTTTTCTTCTTTCGTTGATTCACATATTTGACGGATATTTTGCGGAGTTGACAACAGCGTGCTTTACGAGCAGCAAACTCAGTGAATAGCGGTTAAGCCTCAGCGGAATGAGTTTAGTCTGGAAGATTTTTCTATCCTGCCGGATGAGTTTGTTGTTAGGCCGTGTCACTGTTGTTTTTTTGGTAAGATGTGGTTTGGTATGTCCACCCGATGGACACAATAGCGTTGGTGTTGGGGTTAAGGGTTAGGGTTAAGGGTTACGATTAGGGGTTATGGTTAGGGGTTAGTGTTTGCGTTGGAGGTTAACGCAACCAATTCTCAACCAATAGTTTTTCTTTCGCATACAACTACTTTACCTCGTTCTCTGTGTGTTCCCCGACCCTACTCGTAAAAACCCCTAGTATCACCAGTCCCGTATTAGAGACTGAGGTTTGTTCACTTCAGATGGGGCTGCATAAACACATCCGGCCGTTTTTTAAGTCCTAGTTAGCCATATTGCTGTGCGTTTTGTGCGCGCAATAATCTAGGACTTTATAAACTGCAAGGAAGTCAAGGTGTCTTTTATTGCTGTTGACATATGTGCGACGCGCCGCTCCTCAATTTTTTCCTTTCTGTCTTGGAAGTACCTCGGTCCAAGATGGATGCTCCTTGAGGGTAAAAAGTATGGCAAAGTTGTCTAAAGTGCGGTGGAAGCTGAGGGTTTGATTCTTATTTGTGATTTGCCAGTTTGTGTTCGGGTATGCGGGTCCACAATTTGTCCGGTTTTTTTCAACGAATATGTAGTGTACATAGTTGCGGTTATTTCGCAGATAAAAACTGAGGTTTCAGTGAGTAGCGGTGCGTCCCTGTGTTGCGTCAAAAGGCGAGAATTGTTGTCAGGAAAAGATGGACCATGCCTATTCTAGCGAACTAAAGCAATTGAGAAAACGTCTCTGCGACTAACTTACCGCGTAAAATGTCCTTCTGGACTTCCGTTTTTGCCTCTTAGACTTGGACTGACCAATTTTCCAGCCTACTTAAATCAGTTTACGATTCCTCATGGCACCCAAAAATGCCGTGGAGTCATGTAAGTTGGTTTTTGTTAGGACAAGGTATTTCCTTCGACTAAACAAGTGGTATAGCCCATCAGATGCGGCCCTCCTGGATGACAGTCTTTTGCAGATTTACTTTTCTCTCTTATGGATATGCGGTGTCGGAATTCAGAAGGTCTGTATTCTACGGCAACTCGTGATGACGTGTAAGGGGATTTTCAGTTTTGTTCGTCCGGTCCGGTGGGACAGTTTTGCCAGCTGCCTCCAACTAGTTACTTGGCATCCTAATTTTGCGCAAACGGGTTGACTGAGCTGGCGGACCGATAAACGAATTTCGCCCATGTCAATCACCAAGCATTGCATTATTCATGACGTCAAGGCCGCTGTTCTCGATGTCTCCCACTCTAACGCAGTCCACAGTATGGTACACCCTGTGTTTCATTCCCCACAGCCGCTAGACTGTCACGAAGGATGACGCCTTGCCACTCCTATCGGCACTCCGCTGATGCTTATGCCTGCTCCTCTCTGGTGTCATATCTGATGCAGATCAACGCAGACCCCATGATGAAGCAATAGACATGCAGACCGATTTCCGATCTGGCTTAGGACGATTGATGAATAGGACACGGAAATGGATTCTCCCCCGTATTCAGGTGGTGTTACGCTACATCCCAAAAGGGTTTGGGGTTATGATGAGGATAGGGACTGTGTTTGGGGCTGCGAGTGGTCTTATGGTTGGAACTAGGACAGTAATGTAGGTGCCGGCCCGAAAGTTAGTGCAGAATCACCTGTTATACGGGGTTCCTTTTCCCATTACTGGCTTAAATAACAATCCTAATAAGGCATGTGCGTTTGCACTACTGCACTTTATTCGTTCCTCTTCTTCGTCATTTGTCTCGAACAAGCAACTACTTCCATAGGCCTTTGGGCTTACTAACCGGTTTCCTGTATAATCCTTATTCACTTTTTTCGATGCGATGAACTCTCCCCAAATATTTTCAAAGTCATCTTATGGCGCTCATTTTCAAGGAATAGAATTGGCTGCTGTGGCCCCCACTCCCCAAAGTTACATCACCTTTTAGTGTTTCCGAGAGTAAAAAACGAAAGAGCATTTACTGAAGTACTCGTAGGATGTGCTTAATTACATGGTGTTTTTGGCATGTAAGGCGTTAGTAACCTCCCTGTCCACAGAACCAAACTTATTAACGTTCAGTATGGTATGTGGACATCTGGTCCCTTCATAAGAATGCGACAAAATGCTTGAGGTTTTCCTTTCAGAAAAAAATGTCATTTCAGTTAAACCAATGCTGAAATATCCAGGGCCAAAATATTTTTGTGAAACCAAATTCACAAGCATTTCTTTTACAAGATATGTATGCTAGATATGCCATCACACGAATTATTATTCAACACTCAAAATGGGCGTACAATTAGAAAAGACAGCTTAAGTAGGGCCGCAGAACTATCTGCCGCGCAGAATAATTACAAAAAATTCGGTCGTGTCAGGATGTCGGCTTTGGACTATCTTCCTTCCGGATGTATGCGAAAACTACACTGTGAAAAATTAACAACCTATGTAAAATGCTTTTTCCCACTGATATTTTAGGTACTCATATATCCAAATATAGTTTACAAAAGGCGCAAAATATCCTTTCTCATTCTCAATTGGTGACATGTTACGTTTTCCTCGTATTTTATACTTTGTAAAAAGTATTTGATTCATTACAGAAATGTATAATTATGAAATATTATTATACCGTGAAATATTTACAAAAAAACACCAAATCCGTCCGAATAATTCCTGCTATTTCTAAATTAGGGGCATCGTCAACATTTACTAACCATTTATGGGACATTTAAGATACCTTCTTACGACCATGTATAAATGCGTGGACTACATTACAGGGAAGATATACAGCTTGTACAGTAAACGTTCAAACTCATGAAATGTTAGCCGAAATTCTGAAATTCGTCTTAGAGTCAACAAGACTACTCATGTAGGCTTGTTATATTTGTTACCTTGTAGCATTAACGAAAGACAATTCAGTTACCTCGGGATGTTGGCATTTGAACGAACTTATATCCGGCTGCCTGCAAAACCCACACTCATAAAAAATGACTTCTTGTGTCGTGTCAATGTTTCTCATTGTTTTTTTGATGTCCTCATGAATTCAAATATAATTCATAGAATGCATAAATGGAAACATTTATTTATATACGCATTTGGTAGAAAATACGTCTTCTTTAACTTTCATACTTTAAGAAGGGGTATAATTCGGTTTTAAATAGTTTCCAACTATGCGAATTTTAAGACCGTGAAACGTCCGTTCATCAAACATCGGGGCTAGGCAGTTACTAATGTTTCTTGAAAAGTTTACGATATCGATCAAATCTTTTTCCAATTTTTATGAAGCTCTTTAAGGCCTCCTTCTAATATCATATAGAAAACTATAACTTTCCGTCCATGGAAATATACAGCTTGTGGTTAAGAAATCCTGGATGTTAATAATAATGATTTTTTATTAAAGACCCTTCAGAGTCCCATCAGCGTAACGGCAGATTGAGTTCAAAATTATTAGGTAACTGGACAAGTTTTTTAAAACCGCATTCTCCCTTTTCCCCGTGTATACAGTTTAAATGAGATGCGATTTTTTCCCAGCGCATAAAATAATAGATATTCTTATGCATGTTTTATATGAAATATATTTGAATTTATAAGACCACCGACAATTAGTACGAAAAGGTCATGCTATGTAAGCAGTCGTCTTTTACTGCATGTAGTTTTCGCAAGCAACCAAACAGTTGTAACCAAATTATCTTGGGATTATGCTGCATGGTGATTAGTTTCGCAACGCTACTTAAATAACAATTTCCAGCCAACAACGCATTTCAGAATTTCAGCCAACATTTCGTGAGTAAGCACATCCTCTGTTGTTTGGAAACCCTTTATACAAGTGCAACGACCGCTCAGGCTCAGGATTATCTCAGAATAAGAGAGCTTTATAACGGCCGATAAATACACCTTCTTCGGGTATACAATTTGAGGACAGCGTAGATTGCTACCAAGTTAGCACGAGTAAAATATTTCTCGCATCTTTTCTACAAAGTATATTCAAGCGTAAAGTGGCATTAAAAGTCAATAGGAAGTTGTATTACTTAAGTAGTCATTTTTACAGAGTGCAGTTCCTTCAAGTGACCAATAAGAAGCCGATCTAAGGACTAAAATCGTGATGTAATTGAAATATTTTGTGATGAGGTTAGTTTTACGACATTGCATTCACAATCTTCTCCGATAGAATGAACATTTTGAAAAAATCGGGTAACACTGCATGGATAGCAGATCTACCGTATACATGAAGGCCAATTATTGAGCTTTCCTTGCAGGAATTCTAATTGCACTTGCGCAAATACGTAAGATATTGAAAAACATGTGCGATACATCCGCAGGGGCCGGTTTAAGTCGCCAAAGTATCTGTGCGCAAGATACCAATATTCCGCTTCACAGAAACCAATTTAAAAACGCATATTTTATCACTTTTGAGTATTTTTTTAAGCTTTTAGAAATTTTTCAATTTAATAGAAATTGAACAAATCTTCATGATTATTCGTGTACTATCGGCGAAAAACTTTTCGTGACCTTACTGGACAAATCATGCTCTTGCTTACGATTAGTTTGTCCACAATCGCTGAAGTTAACTTTGGAGGCGCCTTTTTACTTTTTATCTGGCAAAATCATGCGGATATTTTACTTCCCTTACTTTACTTCCATTATCACGTGGATAAAAATAACCGGAGTAGGATGCTCGCATGCGATTGTATCAACCTCCGCAAACGTCTTAAATGGCGGAGTGTTCTCTGACCTTGAGGAAGTGGGCGATATTTTTACGTTTCACTGTTTGCCTATCCGCGTCCTTTTGAAAGAGATGCTGCGCTTATGGATGTGTCAAAATGAAGTATACGAAAGGTATGCTTTCAAGAAAAGGATTTTTGTAGACAATCAACCATTTAAGCAAACTCTGTTACATACCTATCTCATGCACATATATCGATTAACTACTCTTTTAAAACCAGACTAACTTACAGAAATAACAGGAAATTCTACTTTGGAGTTATTCCATTGAACAGTAATAGTTGATTGGAAATTTGTGCTTTAAATTTACCCTCAAAACTCCAGTATGCTGAATTGTTAGGAAAACAAAAACGAGGAGATCATGCATTGGAACAATTCATTTTGAATGCAGGCAGTATACAACTGCAAGCCTCCCCCTCAAAAGTTCGTCTTGGTGAATCACGAGGGCGAATATTTGGTCACAGCTGACTGGTCACATTCAACCGAATTAACTAAATCAACCGTTTTTGAGAATGAGCGCCAATCAACAGAATTAATTAAGGAAACTACTGGCATGATGAATTCGAGGTAGGGGGTGAATGAACGCGTGAAAAAAATCAGTGCAGCGTGGTAAATCAGTCTACCCTGCGAAGATGTTAGGATAGGATAGAAATATAAAGTAGATGTACTAACTCATGAAATGTCAACCAAAATTTCGAAATGCGTTCTCGTTTCGAAAAGATAAATTAAGTGGTGTTGTAAAGCTAATCATGATGCAGCTTCAATCTATAATGATTCAGTTACCTCAGAGTGTCGGCTTACGGAAGAACTTATTTTCGGGTGCATGCAAGATCTATACTCTGCAAAAATGACTACTTAAGTAGCATGTTATTTTCTCAATGATTTTCGATGCCCTTGAAAATACAATTATATTTCATGAAAAACATGCATAAAAATATACATTCTTTTACTTATTCGGTTGAAAATCACGTCTTCTTCCAATTTCTTACTCAAAAGAAAAGTATAATTCGATTTCAAAAAAGTTTCTAATTGTGAGATTTTTTAATACAGTTAAATGGCCGTTCATGAAACGTCATTTATCTGCATTTACGAATGTGGCTTGTAAAGTTAACAATATTGCTCAAATCCACTGCTTGATTTTATGAACCTCATGTGGTCTCCTTTTAACATTGTAGAGAAATGCATGGTTTTCCGTACACGGAAAATATACAGCTTGTAGTTTTAAAACCCTGAATGCAAGTGTAACAGCAGGTCGTTTTCAAAATTATTCGGGAATTAGAAAGATTTTCAAAACCGAATAATACTCTTCTTTTGAGTATGAAATTGGCAGAAGACGTGATTTTTTACCGAATAAGTAAGGGAATGTATATTTGTATGCATGCTTTCCATGAAATATAATTGACTTTCTAAGGGCATCGAAAATCAATGAGAAAATTACATGTTACTTAAGTAGTCATTTTTTACAGAGTATAGATCTTGCATGCAGCCGAAAATGAGTTCTTTCTAAAGCCGACACCCTGCGGTAACTGGATCATCATAAATTTATGCTGCATCATGATTAGTTTTACAACACTACTTAATTTATCTTTTCGAAACGAGAACGCATTTCGAAATTTTTGTTGACATTTTATGAGTTTGCAGATCTACTCTATGTTATCAAACTGCAATACCGGGAGTAACAGTACCTGATTGCGGAAACAAAAGTTTCATTTGCTCGATATTTCTGACTCCTATCCGGACTCGTCCAAAGCTATCGAAGCTCATGGACGCAACGTATGTTTGCTGTACGTGCAAATTATTTACAGGCTGCAGTTGCTAAGCGACAGCACAACCGTAATAAGACAGATCTGTATTCAAAGTCACTGGCTGCGCACGCATTTGTATCAATCGGATCATCCAAAAGGAAGGAGAGAACGGACCACACGAAACCCCACTTCTGGAAAACAGCCACAAAATTTAACAACTTCTCAGACACCATCGCTCGCCTTTTACGATATTCGGAAGTGGGGTTGTGTGCAGGCCAGAAGCGGACTCCTAACATTCAGTAATGAGGTGAAAAGGCTCCTTGTGAGAATCGTTTGGAATCCCACTTAGGGTTTGTCTTCAATGCGGGTAAAATAGCTTCATTGGAGAACCGGAGAAACTACTCTAGAGGTGGATAATCAAAGAGGCATCAGCGGTGAGGTTGCTTAAGCCATGGTTTAACTGAAATACCGCCGACCAGACATTCGAGTTTTTTCGAGCTGAGCGAATCCAGAGCAGTGACGACGTTGTGACAATTGATATGCACGTAGTGTTGTAAGGAAACGTAACGCTCCCCCCTCCCCACCTACTTATTCAGCGCTCACACTTGAACCGGAGATAAATGTTAGTCATTTATCGGGCGCGCCGGTTATAATTGCATTCGTCATCAACATCCTTGACAAAATCACGGCTAATTACAACCCAGACGTAGTCGATCAAGTAGTTGTGACACTACCAACGAACACCAGTTCATGAATGTGACCGCTACTAACCATACTAGTTCTGTGGTTCAACAGTAAATGCAGCCTGTGCACGGCGTGCTTTTCATGCATTTGGCACCTCAAACCGCCACTGTCTAGGTTCGAGTGGAAATTTAAAAAAGCGGCAGACAGGTCCAGTGCCTGATCCTGCGAGCGAATCTTCTTTCTCACAACTGCGCCTAGCCGACGTTGGCCGCTGTGTCTCTCAGGTTGAGTGTGGATGCTCTTCTTATCTGTGAGACAGCCGTTCGGTTCTAAATGGCTAATTAATTATGCAAATTTCCCTTGGAGGAAGTGGTTCAATTCTCGTTAGGTGAATCCATGCACTCCCGACGTGTTGGGCTGTCTGTGTCTATTCCGTGTTTGGCAGTTTGTGGGACAACAGCGTGTGGCTCTCCGTTAATCATAACTTTTAGTGATTCACGTGATACTACACTAGAGACACGATTCTTTACGCAAGAATACCTAGCGATTAGAGGATTTTGTCAACAAATCCGACCACTTCCGTAAACAGACGGTTACAGAAACGTTTGAAATGTTTCAGTAGCCATCATAGTAACTTCAGTTTGTTGCATTGTTGCTTCTTCAAATTTAACAAATTCGCGCAATCCGGATTTCTCCTGGAACTTAAAAAATTATGTTGAGAACGTTTTCCAGCGAGGGTTTTTTGTATAGAAAATGACTCTGGTTTTTACACTTTTCTTCGGCAAAGGAGTGGTAATTCAGTTTCCATTGGTTTAAAAAACAACATTCTTTCAGTGCCTTAATAGATCAATGCAGACTGGCTGGAATCCGTTAGTTTTTTAAAAAATAACTTTCTGATTTCCTTTTGTTTACTCATTGGCGAGTGAAATTGTAAGTGCACACTGTTTTCATCTCACGATCTTGTTATCAACTTTGTTGATAATAATGTCACAATGTACGAACTGCTTGTAATCTATTGTCTCATATTATCATTCCTTAGTGGCCTAGAAATATGGGAAGGAAATATGGAAGTTAACAGAAGAAGGGCTTCCGCAAGGACAATTAGATTATAAAGTATTATGTAGAGGTGTTTTTCGGCAGAGTTAAATAATTCCACTGGCGTGATTGCGTAACAGGTGGCGACATTGGGGGGCCATCTAACTAACGACAGCAAAAACAACTTCAAAGTACAACCACCACATACCAAGTGAGCTACGGGCACCCGATAGAGTGCGTTTACTTTAATTACAACTGAGCTAAGTTATCGCGCCCCTCAACCAACTGCAACTCATAGAATGCGGCACTTTTGCTACGGTGATCGATACGCGAATTTTTGCTTTGCTATCGTAGGCTATAATTAAACCGATGTCACTGGAATTTTTTAAAATTCCATAGTTTTTTTCGCTTTATGCGTACTGGGAATCAAAAATCGCTGAACAGCGATACGGCTTTGTGTATCTAATAAAACAGTCAGTATAAAAATATTAACGCCAACAAACTCACAGAAAAGCATAAAGACTAAAACTATCTATCCTATGTTCAGCCGAAGAAAGTTGGCTTAAGTTGACGGTGGTAAGCCGGAAACCCTGTCCGCAGTATACGTGACAAGTCATTCCAGCATACGCTTCCTTGCAAACTTCTATGTGATTAATGCGCTATCACGCGTCCAATCAACGTTATCTCTGCACAGATTGTGACAACACGGCATTACTCGGCTAATGGGGGTTCAGTAGCAGCAACTGACAAGAAAATCAACAGACAAAATTGACGTTCATTCCTTTCCAATTCATAGGCTCGCAGTTGATTCTGCTTTTCCGTTGATATCTGTGGCAGCGTATCAGATGACCAAAAAACGTCTTCAGTCTCCAACGCGCTTGGGTTGGTGTTGACCGCCTATTCCGTGCTTCAAACGAAAGAGGTGACTTTTGTGACGAGGCAACAGCGCAGTGCCGTGTGGTCATGACAGATAAGGGCGTTTTGGATGACTTTTGAGTTTCGAATCCGCATTTTAGACTTACATCTGCCAGTTAACCAAAACCAGTCTTTTGCGCAGTCTTTTGGTCAAGTTTACCAAATGTATCCTGCTTGTTATCGCGCTACCAACCGTGAACTCCAAAACAAAGCAAATAAACATATCCCCACTTAAGTCACGCGAGGTCGTCGCACTTCAGTGCAGACAAAAATATTCCCCAGGGAGTTTTGGCATCTCTGCTCGTCGTGTTGTTTGTTTTGGGAGAAGTCGATGGTCCAGGGAATGTTGGGACACTTGGGATTTCATACAGCTTCCTCTAAATTCTCCGCGCACCCTAAAGCTTTCCTTCGTGGTAGCGGCATGCGAATCTCTGGTATGAGTAAAGGTAGACTTTGTAGTGAATGGGCTAATAGGAGGCGGTTTTGATCGGTAGGTGGTCCCTATTTCGACGAAAGTGTATGTTTTAGCACAGTCTTCTATATATGCTTAAATTTTCTTTAAAGAAGAAATACATGTTGGTGTACTTTAATAAGAGCGCGAAATAGAGGATTTCCAGCGTATGTGAGGCAAAATTCTTATGTTCTTTTGCTAAAACGTCTTTCCGAAAAAACTCCCTTTTTGATGCAGATAATACACTTAGTTATAACTTTAGTGAACCAGTAAAAATTTCACCCAAAGATTCGACTTCAAGTTATGCAATTTCCTGTGTTTATAACAAACCTAAACCAAGCTGGCCGTTAAGGCGTGCTCCTTATTATGAAACATTATGCGAACCCAGATAACCCTGACAACAATCCGTCGCAATTTGAAACATAATTATTTTGTCTATGTGAACCACGTAGGCTGAGATGTAAATAAACATGTCACGTGCTGAAATATGAAGGGTTCTCCATATTTAAAATGCTTTTTTATAAATCTGTGTAACTTTATACACTGGAAAAGACAATAACAGCTACGGGCAATCGTCTATTTTGGCGCACTTAATTTCCAGTAAAGGTCAGGTTTTTATCAGGTTATCGCGAAAAGGCCTGTGTAAAGCGGCCTTTCTTTAGTTTTAATCGCAATATAGAAAACTTTATTAGGTATACTTTCTCCCAATATATAAGTTGAAAAACATAACAGTTGCACTCGGGCAACCATGTGAGTTGTTGCATATGTGGTTTCATGCGTAAGTGTAGCTTAATGTTTGCTTGGGGAAATTTTTATTGAATGTTTAGGACAGTATACGGAAAATCCCAATCTGACATTAAGCCGTTAGTTGGTTGTTATTATATATTTTGCACTAATGCATAGAATATATGCTCTTTGGTTTACCCGGCTTTTGCTTAGACAGGCCGCATGTACATCGACAAGTTACGTTATCTTCCTTAACAAGAATACTCAAATTTTTGCATTTCCAATTTCCTTAAAAAAAGTTACTTTTTGCTAACGAAATATAATGTCAAATCCTTCGTTTGTATGTATAATCTAACCGGTAGTCGTCAGTTGGTAGGTGGGAGGTTGTGGACGTAGTTGGGTCCGTTTCCGATTGATTGTTGATTTTTCATGGATTTTTTTTTGATTTTTTAAATTTCTATTTCGTGAGTTACACCGTCTACTAATGTATGTATAGGTGGTAATGAGAAACCAAAATGGCCATTTCTGGCCTAGCAACCGTCATCGGTCACCCATACACAACCCCAGGTGTGAATCGCCTGAGACCAGAAGACGGAGCCTTTGTTAATTAAGTGTAAAATTCCACCACTGAGTGACGAACCCGTTGTGCTGTAGCCCAGTCAGTGTGCTCCGCACTATCACAAGCGCTATTCTCACACACAACCAACACAGCGACGGACCCGGGACTCGTTTGTGGAGTGTTAAACCAAACTACCATGGAATCCCTGTTTGAATCGCTGTTGATCAATTAATGCGGTTTTGTGTGGCTAATAGGTCAGAAACGACCAGTTATCTTTATCGGTAGCCCATTATCTGTCATATTTCAGGCTACTGCCTATAGGGGCTGTAGATAGAGCTCCAAGGCGTAGCGGAACAAGCACCAGTAACCTGGTCGGTTAGCTCTACACTACCATAACAAACACACATGCATGACAATCGAGTTTCGTATATCTTGCTCTGTTTATTATCTTCCAGAAAAGACGCGGAAGCGAAGTAACGAGTTAAAATAACTGGATTACGTTCGTACAGGTGAGGTATGCAGTCATACCGACTGCCCGTTGGATTAAGTGTTGGAATTCCAGAGCGGGACATGGCCATCATGTGTATCAAAATTGTGAGAATCAAAAACCGATCAAATTCCAAGAAACGGCATGGGGTAGTGCATCGTATGCTCTGCCAAGACCGCCTTTGTCTGACACAGGTTCGATTAAAAGCATGCTAAATTCACGCATAATTGAACATTCTTGACTGTGCTATAGGGTGAAGAATCATCACAAGTGATTGCGCATACCTTCGCAAAAGGGGAATGTGGTCAGATTCGCAGCCGCCAAGAAAATTACTCATTCCAAAAGAAAGATATACTTGGAGTTGATTTCGTTCGACACTACGGATGAGAACTCAGTCAACCAACAAACCGATCTGCAGTTTGCATACAGAGCCGGTGTAGTCACCTTCAGATATGTGGCCCTGGTCGTTGATTTGTTAATGACTGGTACAGTTGCCATTTATCGTGATGTTGCGACCATCTCCGAAAATGTACTCCTATACGAGATCGAGAGTTCCGTGAAAATAAGCAAATGGTTCCGGTGCTCGATTAGTCTTCATCCTCATTATTGGACCGCGAACGTCCGCAGCCATTCAAGAACGACACATTTAAAAGACTGAGACAAGACCTCTTCAAGGTGAAAAACTCGGCGCCTCGGTGGGATTTGAACCCACGCAGTAAGGAGAAGGCTTTAGTACAGCCAACGCTCGTAGCTCATGTGGTTAGAGCGTTGGCTGTATTAAAGTCTTCTCCTTACTGCGTGGGTTCGAATCCCACAGAGGCGCCGGATTTTTCACAGTGGAGTCAAAATGAATTATTCAAAATCCGCCAAAGTACCTACGAACTCTTAATTGCTCGGCCAGGTTCTCGTAATTGATAATCTCCCGCATCCAGTGTGTTTAAATATCCAAAATTATGCAAACATTTTACCTTCTTGAGTAAAAAAACCTTGACCAATTAGTATTCACCTACATTAAGGACAGATCGGCGGTCAGCATTTTTTCCTTTTCCTGGTTTGGACTGGCGTTTGTGAAACAGTCAGTTGACAGATCACAGATCGTGGCAAGGAAGTGTTGCAGAAAAGCCTTTATTGTGGGGGGAGGAGGGTGCACAAAGTGCCTCCTAGGAAGTTGGGTAAGTCCCTGTCAGCGAGTTGGGGACAACAGCTCTCTCTACAGAAAGCTTACAGTTACACACGCATAAGGTGTCTAGTCGGTAGTGGTGTTGGGGGAAGTGGACGAGCGCACACGCAGTCCTATAGTGTGGGGAGTTTGATACTTGTGCCTAAAATGTGGGCTCGCCACCAAAATACCAGCATTCCATGTCACGCACATTGCGTCCCGGTTTCCGGACACGGCGCACGGCATTATTGTTCGGGTGGTAAATAGTAATGGCCTGCCTTCATACGACACGACCGATAACGACGTCTAGGTTGGGTACAGCGGCAACTTTCCCCACCATTTAACTTAGAAACGATCTCGGGATGAAATTTAAGCCCAAAATGCAAACAGGAAAAAGTGATGATGTTAACGCCCATTTGTGGAGGCATAGCTGCTGAAATGGGCTTGGGAAGCGGTCCTCCAATGTCCAATAAAATTCGGCCGTCTTATTTGCATGAAAAGGTACAGAGTCTTTCCTCTTCTCTCGGCACCTGTCACCGTTCCAGGGGTTGGACCTAACCGTGATAGATGCCACCGTGGCCATTTGACCAATAAAACTGAAATTAGATGGTAGTCAAAATGCGTTTCCCAGATGCCATATCAAAAGACGAGGAGGTGTTCATTGGTAGAGGTTATTTAGAGGTCTGGCGTTTCGAGTAGTTGTTTCGATTTCCCATCATCAGAGACGGGAAAGTCATGCGCGCAGCTCTCGTTACATGGCTCAATTTGTCAGATGCGTGACCCGTCATTGCTGTCGGTGTGGCCGTTGACAGAACAGTCGATAGACATCCAGGCTTCTTTTGACAGTCTTGCCGTATGATCATCACCTCGGCTCATAATCTCAACGGCGTCAAAGTTAAACATGTGTCCCATTTGGACAACATGGTATGCGACCACCGACTTTGGACCCAACCTTCGAGCGACCAACTTATGCTCAAGCATTCGCGTTTGCAGCCGTCGGCCGGTTTCTCCAATGTAGTTGCACCTTCCACATTTGCATTGAAGTCGGTAGACCACGGCCGACATCTCCTGCTTAGGGAACGGATCTTTTGGCCGCATCACTTGTTTGGGGATTGTTGAGTCATGCCTGTGCGCAACACCTATTCCGAGTAACGCGAGGGATCTAGCCACGACTTTGAAGCCCCTTTAATGTACGGAAGGATCCGCTACGAATTTGACTGACTGTGCCCTTCATTCCGTTTCTTTGGCTACCTTCGGCTCCGTTCAATCAATGCCCGCGGATAGCTGTTGGCTCTGAAGAGTTCTTGGACGAGCTTTATCTCATCCAGTTTAGTAGATGGCGTGCTGCAATGAGTTTCCATCCGTCGGTATAGCGTGCGGAGACAGCTTCGTTTGTGTCGTAGCGGGTGGCTGCAGTTGTAGCTGAGCATTTGCATCGTGTTCGCCGACGTTCTGACGACTGATGTCGCTAGTTTGCCTTCTGGTTGGCGGCAGACGAGAACATCCAAGAATTAGGGTTTGCCCCCTACTTCCTCTTCCGTCGTGAACTGTAGGCGGGATTGACTGAGTTCAGTATTTTCGTATAGAAGTTGAATTTATCCCGGTCGATGATTACAAGGGTGTCATCAATGTAGCGTGCACAAAACTTTGGTTTGTACTCCTCGAATAGTCGTCTATCGATTTTTTGTAGAACTGCCTCGGAAATGAGCCCGAAGATTGGTGGACCCATTGGAGAGCCCTTGATTTGCTCGTGCGTGATCCCTTTGAAGGTAAAGAATATCTTGAGGCAGTCCCCCATTAGTTCTATGAGATCCTGATATCTGGACTGGTCATCGCCCCCGTCGTGATTTTGATGTAGCAGGTCAGTGGGCATTTCGACCGCAAGGGCCTGAAGACGTGAAGAATGAGACGCCGTCAAAAGACACCATCCTCTCATTCGGTTCAATCGTGACTGCCCTTATTTTGTCAAGGAATTGGGTAGGAGGGTAGTTGGTAGCCTTGCGTCCGGTTTCTACAATTGTACCTACTGGCTTGATTTCAGTAGCCGTGATTACTTCCTCATTGTGTGTAAAATGTGAACGCGCAGAGGCCCTGTCATGGTTGACTTCCTTCGTAACTTCAACCGCCCCGAGGACGTGGTGCTGCAAGAATGTCTATATAGATTCATTGTATTGCACCCCCCCACACGGAAATCTTTAGTAAAAGTCGAGGGGCTAATTCTAGACGGATTACGATTTATGGCACTTCCCATTATAGCTCAAATCGCATGCCTAGCCGTGCTTACGTCCTCATTATGTGGTACAGTGAACGCGCAGACCGACTTGTCTGGATGACTTTCTTCTGGTGAACGCGCAGAGGCCCTGCCATGGTTGACTTCCTTCGTAACTTCAACCGCCCCGAGAACGTGGTGCTGCAAGAATGTCTATATAGATTCATTGTATTGCACCCCCCCACACGGAAATCCTTAGTAAAAGGCAACAGTTTTATTCTAGGCGGATTGCGATTTACCGTGCTTCTTATGATTCCCGTTGCATGCGAGCGCTGCCTTACCGGTACCTACTATCTGTAGCTTTATTGCGGTTGGCATTATGTCCGGGGGTGAATACGCAGACGCCCAGTTAGGATGAATTTCTTCTTCACTTCAACCCCCTCGTCAGTTGCCTGCGCGCACTGCCTTAAAAGCGTGTGCCGGGTTAGCATGCGGTTTTCCCTGTCGACTGAACTTCTTTTCCGATCCCTCACTTCGGAAGCTTCGTTTAGTCCGTTATCAGCGAGTCAGGCGGCCCATCTATTTGGCTACTGCGTCATCAAGTCCTTCGCACTTGGCCGCCGCAGCCCAGTCCATTGTCCACGGTTTAGAAGGGTAGGCCAGTAATGAAAATACAGATGCATTCACTATTGACACAAAAAGGGCTACCATACATTTAGCTTCCGTTGGGTTCTCTTGATTGCGTGCTTCGGTCTGGGTTGCCCATCGTTTAGGCTTTGTGTTGGGGTGACACTTCGTGCGCCTGCATTTAGCTAATATAATGGTTTATGTCATCAATGACCGACGCTTACCTTTGTGTCAGCTGCGCTTCGTCTTCCGCTGAACAAGTACGGTCAGCAACCGGGTAAGCGTCCGCTATATGCTTTAAGAATAATTCCCATGCTTGGGGCAAATTGCCTGCCTTGAGGCCATACCACAGGCGGTACTGGGCTTCGTCTACATGAGCCCAGATGTTCCTTCCCCGGATGGGACCGTGTTCACGTAATTTTTTCTTCAGCCTACTCCTGTAGGCTTCGATAGCGTTCGTGTTCCTTCGAGTGACTGGGTCGACAAAATTAACTGAATGATTGACCGTTAAATGTCGATATCCTTCATCCGCCACACGTGCATATCCTTTCCATTCATCAGTGACTATCACGCTGCCTGGCGCAATCCACTTTCTTATGACAGCCCTTAGGGACGGCCAGCTTCTATCATTTACTTGCTCGAACAGGGCTTTCTTTTTGGCCGAATCATACATGCCTAAAATGATGTGACAGTACACTGTTCACTTACCCATAATCCAATTCTGCTTCTTCAGTCGCCCCACATTGTATTTGCGTCGCGAAATCATCGTTTCGTCGACTTGGACTTCGATGTCGGGCCCACCGAGTTGACCTACTTCTTGTAGGAGGGCCTTTGTGCATACGTCTCGCCATATACCGTACCAGTCAACTGCGGTCTTCTTAGTTATTCCTACTATGGCTGCACATCTAGTCACCCCAGTGCCTTCAATGAAAGAAAGGCACGTTTTCATCGCTTTAGGCAGTGTCAAGTGCCTCCCGTCAAACACTGAGCCCACTCTCAGGGCTCTCTTATCTCCACATCGGGCGCATCTACGGTCTGTATACCACAGTAAACAGACCTTACCTAAAGGCATAACCATCCGTGTGTTGTCGCAATACTTGTAACGGCATGGCCTTCCGGCACCTACATAAGACCCTACGGGTCAGGAGCCCTTTCCGTTGCAGATATTGCACTAGGTAGGGCGACTGGATTATTTCAAGAATCCGTCCATAATCCGTCGGCATATTCACTTGTGGTCGTGCTTTTCGTCGCCTTCTACCAGACTGGGCTCTGCAAGACAGACGAAAGCGGAATTTTTTTTACAAAAAGTGCTATTTCCTGTTTACATTTAATTCCATACCGTTCACGTACAGAGCACAACTACTGCCACAGTTTTATTCCCCATATGTTACCACAGTGGCACTAAACTATTACTTTCAACGTTGCTCATCCAACCAAATATACTTTTTTCACATTAAATACTCACTCCACTTGCGTTGTTCCGTCGTGTGGGTCGCAACTTGACACATGTGCTCCTGTGTCCATTTCGATGGTTATCGTAATATCGCACATTCGCGGACTGGCCTTAGTACACACTTCCTTATTCCTATTGGTTGGAAACTTTCCCTTGGCATTCTTTCCTATCCGGGGCAAGGCTGCATTTATTCCGCATACCGTTTTATTTATCCGTGCCCATTTACAAACCTTCCCTGCATTTTTCATCTTATTTAAATCAGGCTTCCACTACCCTTGAGGTTTCATTTTTAGATGTGTACTGCTTGCCTCATTTTTGCCTCCACTCACAGGCCCCACCCGTATAGCCCCTATTACCACCGGTCCCGTAAGACAGGCAGCTGGCGGTTTACCGTACTGCGAGGGCTACCTTGTATCCTCTTACCAGGAATTGTTCTGTTGAGTGCACTGTTTTTTGTGAGCCTGCACTTAAGAATCTTAGCTTCTGAAATAGCCAGTTTGCAAGCCCATATGTGAGTGTGCCTCGGAGTGAGACGATTGGACGGAGGGGAACATCTGGCTTGTGTACTTTTGAGAGACCTTAGAATCTCGCTATAGCAGTTTCTGTGGGCATTGCCATTTACCATATGATGACCTTGTCCTCCTTTGGTCGAGCCAGATTTCTGTTAACTTTTGTGACTAGGGACTTTAGACTGGCGACATCGCAGACTTTGTAGGACTCACGATCGTTGAGGAGCATGAGGGCTTTGTGTCGGAAGTCTACCCTGTCAAGGGTAACGGTTGACCGGCCTTTGTCAGCAGGCAGAATAACTATTTCGGTGTACGCTTTCAGCTCCCTTAGGGCCTTTCGTTCATCTCTTTGCAGGGAATGGGTTTTCCGGTGCGACACGAGAAGTGGGGAGACTTGATGTCGAAGAAGGTCCTTTGCCTAGTCTCTGGCACCGGTTTGACGAAACACCTATTCGAACAAGCAATGGGGATGACCGGGTCGGCGTCAGTTGTGTTAAAACCAGATCCACGTTGTAGAACTTTTGTTTGGGTCTCGGTAAGTTGTTTTCACGAGAGGTTAGGTACTAAGATTCATTCAGCTTCCTGGGCTTGTGCGGTCTGCAGTGCAATGAACTTTTCTCTTAAGTCAGCATCTCTGTTAGCACGTCTTTTTCGTCCTAATGCTACTAAGGTGTTCTCAAATGTGGTGACAGTTGATTCACCCCAGCGGCGTGTAACAAACATCCTGAAGTTTTCGGCACTGTGTGCGTATTTCTTTAGTCGCAGCTGACCATTTTGTATGCGTACCCTTGTCATTCGCCGTCTATGGAAGAACATCGTTTGTTTAGCCAATTCCGAGTTGAGTGGAGGCTTGTAGGAGAGGCATTTTGGCAAAACATAGTTGGCAAGTGATGTGGCCAAAATATCCGATCCCAAAGCAGGGGATGTCGGCCGTTGTCTACCGACTTCAATGCAGCTGCGAGCTGTGCAACTACGTTCTAGAAACCGGTCGACGGCTGCAAACGCGAATGCATGAGCATAAGTTGGCCGTGCAAATGTTGGACCCAAAGTCAGAGGTTGCAACTCATGCCGCGCAAATGGGACACATCTAAAACTTTGACGCCGTCGAAATTGTGGGCCGGGGCGGTGATCATACAGCAAGGCAAGTGCAAGAAGCCTGAATGTCCACCGACTGCTCTGTCAACCGTCTCATCAATTTGCCTCCCCCCTATCTGACTTTACTAACCTTCTTAACGGGGGACAGCCGCGGCGCGGGACAATCGGGGCCGTCATGGGCCGATGGGGGGCGCGGGGGCGATCGAGGTCACGGCGACATGAGGGTTGGATGCAGCCACAAAGGTGTCATTGGCGGGTCACGCATTGAACAAAGTGCGTCATATAAGACGAGCTGTGCGCAGGACTTTCCAGTCTCTGAAGATGGGTAGACGAATGAACGACTCAAAACGTCGGACCTCCAATAAACCCCTCCTGGTAATCGGTATAACAACGGAGCCTAAGTAATCTTTTTTAATCGAAAACGTATTCCAGAATTTTGACCAAATTTCATGAGGTCTGTTACAAGATCTCTCACTTTATATGTTTAAGGCTGCTCATTCGTGACCGGATATCTGCATAGCCACTGGCACGCACAAATTTGAGTAGCTCACATGCGACAGAATCGGTCGATAAGTATCATAATTGCAAGTCGACTCTCTGTAGTCTTATCAGCATTTCCAATCCTATCTATTTCTCCTTTCAGCTTTCTCCGGCGTCGGTTTGACGCTACCACTGTTTGTAGACTGTATGCAATCGCTAGACATGATCATAACTGCACGAGTTCCTTAACATTTTCGATGTAATTATTGGCTTCGAAAAAACGTCCCTATTAGTGGGCGGTAACAACGTAAATGTGGATAACTCGGGGATAGTCTTGGCGGCTCGAGGAGACGGGCGAGATTTCACTTAGCCAAATTTATGCTTACGCCTAGGGCAAAGCACTTAAATATTAACACAGTGCGATTTTTGGCTGATGCGCGTTTATTTACTTGATGTATTCCTTTACCAAGAGCTGTTCATTCGGCGGTCATCGCTAATGACCTCAACTACTTGGCAGGATACGCCCAATAGGCGCTATCGTCGAATTTTACGAATCCAGAAAAATGACTATGTGGGTTAACAACTTTATGGGAGAACGTTTACCATTTCATTTGTTGTCTCCTAAAATCTATGCTGGTAGTGCACAAGAATTCTGCGTTTTTAAGTTTCGTGAAATGAAGAGAAAGCGACCAAGTAAAATTAGTACAAAAGGAAAATAACGCATCGTCTATTATTACATAAAACTAACCACACATGTTATGTGTCTTCAAATAGCCTTTGCGTTACTGAAGGCAGATAGACATGTTTGGTCTAAAAACGTCAGAATAGAGGACAACGAGAACAATTAAGTAAAACGTGACAGATTTTTGAAGAGCACAAACCGTACAAATAATTTTTAACAAGTCAAACTCTGGGTCCCCCAGTGACGGTGGTAAAAAAACAGAATTTTTCGGAAGAAATAATTAGAACCAGTTAAGATTTAGCTGCTACTGCAGATGGTTGTGAGATACAATAGTCAGTGGTCTACGCTACGGCACATCGCTCGTGGGATT
>CACRXP010000623.1:20207-61602 GCA_902702965.1 Spirometra erinaceieuropaei | reverse complement strand
GTGTGTTATTACCAACAAAGACAGGGAAGACTGGAATGGACATTTCTGTCTTATTAGCCGTCGTCAGCCAGTCATACCCAACCCCGAAGTGTGGAACACTCGAGGCTCGAACTCGTGACCTGTTAGTGAGAGGTCCACGCCTCTAACCACTGGGCCAGGAACCCCTTGCCCGGGAGTGCCGAAAAAAGCGTAAGAAACTGAGATGCTAATTTGGAGCTTATTAGTCATCCTTCCCTAGCCAGGCCCAACACCACTTTTAGAAAACCTGCGCATACAAGCGAGTTGTTTTCCAAATGCAAAAGAAGATTATTTCAGTTTGATGGTGTATTATCTGCAGTGACCTCATCTCAGAGAACTGAGAAGCGAGCGGTCTATACGGTCTGGTGCATTAGCTAAAATGAAATTGTCTCCGAGATTTGAGGAGCGATCGTTGTAGACACTTAATGTTTATTTCTTTAATTGTCTTGCCTAGTTTCGGTTGCTACATGTCAATGTATTAAAACGTTTCCGTCCAAAAAACAAATTTACAAATTATGTATACTTATTTTACCATTCTTCTATGCATATATATATGTCGCGTCCGTAAAACCCCTTTTACCACCTGTCCCGTAAGACAGGCACATTTGGCTGGTCGTATGTGTGTTTGGGGTCCTTCACCCGACCGTACTCGCGCAAAGTTTAATTAACCGCAGTTCATGCCAGGTCGAATTAACTCGGTTTTATCACCAGACCATAATAAAAATTATCAAGAGTGGGCGAACAGGGAGCCGACATCTCTCTGCCTGTCATTCGAAAAGCAAACAAAGTTCCGTCATCAGATAGTGCTATCTGCCGTTCTCCACAGTCTTCCACAGTGGTTATACAACTTATCCTTCTGCTGCTGCAGGAGAGTTAGTGTCACGTCCCCAAATGCGTTCTCTCTCTGTCACCATCTTGTGTGCCACTTCGACTTTGAAGTGTGACGCGGCGGTGTGGCCCGGAGCTGATGATGGGTAACTACTACCTGCACCTGTACCCCGTCGACGGACGCAAAAACGCCCATGTTCATGCCCACTGCGACCAATTATTTAAAAGATTGAGCAAGGTGTAACAGTTCTGTCTGGTATTGTGCGCAGATGCCTGGCTAATGACGGCCACTCCAGTCTCTCGCTTGTCTGTGTCGGTAATTCTATTCTGCCTTATCGGCTTATTAGTGCCATGCTTGTATGGTGGGCCACCGGCATGCATCTCTGTTCGTGCGGTCTTTCCCTTGTCTAACGGATTTGGCGCCTTCGGACGCGGAAATATATCCGGAATCCGCGCCCACGTAAACCTTCCCAAATGCAAACGCATTTCAGAATTTCAGCCAACACTTCATGAGATCGGTCACTTACGGTACATATATATCTATATAACGCAGGAGGGTGTGCTGAAAAAAGCGCAAGAGACAAGGAGGACATTATCTAGTTTATCAGCCATCCTTCTCTACCCGGGCCCAACATCCATCTTAGATAACCTGCGCACACAAGAGGACTGTTTTCCAAATGCAAAAGACGATCTGCAGTCTGACAACGCGATTACATGGCATTTCTTTGAAACTTTCTGTCCTGTTCACTTTTGATTTTTGTAAGAGAGCGACTCCAGTAGCCCATGCTCAACACAAACTTTCTTGAGGGAAGTTTCTAACAAGTACCAGCTTACACTGGTCGTGGGTGTTGGTTTATTCACTTCTGCACAATCGCCAGGCTCCCAACCTACCTTTTGAACATTCGGTCCCTGCCGTTGTCGTTCGGCCGAACGCTTTACGTCACAATAGAAGCTCATCTATTTATGAATTCTGCAAACAGATATGAGGTTTTGTTTTCTGAGCCAAACGAAACGGATTTGTGTGCGCTTACGTAAAGATATATTCATGGACACATTTCGCAGAGACAGAAGAAGAAACTAAATGTATCCGCTTGTGTGTCAGTTTTATCGGACGTATGTACACATTTCTCAAATTTCCATGACTTAACTAAAGGTTATGGGCGGAACAGCGAAAACAAATCCTGAAGACAAAAATTGGGTTGCAATGGCTGTTTCAGATCCTCACGTTTGTTTTGT
Organism: Spirometra erinaceieuropaei; assembly: GCA_902702965.1. Classification (NCBI taxonomy): domain Eukaryota; kingdom Metazoa; phylum Platyhelminthes; class Cestoda; order Diphyllobothriidea; family Diphyllobothriidae; genus Spirometra; species Spirometra erinaceieuropaei. The sequence goes on along the minus strand of CACRXP010000623.1, from coordinate 59,520 downwards.
AAATTTTTCTGCTAAGAAGTAGCTTGAACTGCAGTAAGCGATCGGTCTTATGGAACGTTAGTTGAAATTCCTCCCGACCCCCTATAAATCCGCATTCTGTTAAAAGATATATTCAAGTAAAAAGTATGAATTCTTCACATAGAATTCCGATGACCTTACAAATTCAAATATATTTTATAAAAGACACACTAAGTAATCGTTCTTATACACTTTTTGGCATAAAATAATGCTTTCTTCAGTTTCAATATCCGCATAAAGAGTAACTTTCGGTCTTAAGAAAGTTTTTGAAGTCCCGAATAATTCTGACTATAACCTGCGCTTGCATTTCCGATTAGCGCTTTTAGTTTACAAGGTGTACCCATTTCGCTTAAGGCAAATTATTTATTCTTCTATGCTATTAGGAAAATACCACATAAAGCTCATAAAATCTGGCGATTGATGTGGGCTATATTGTATACCCCACGGGAAGCACTCATAAATATGAAGGTACGATGTTGCATGAGTGGACATTGCACAGCCTTAAAACTTTTAAACTTAAAAACCGTTTGATAACCGAAAGATGTAAGATATTTGAGTATAAACTTGGAGAAAAGCATAAGTTTCCACATAGTAAATACAAGTACTCTTGCATAATATTTTTTGATAAACAAACCTAAATTTATAGAAGCAACGAAAGGCAGTGCGAAAAATTCACATTAGCTAAGTTGCCATTTTGTACCTAGTGCATTTTAAATAGGCGGTAGGTAAAAGTGCATTTAAAAGTCACCATTCTGTCGAGTCCTCATATTAACTATTATTACAACCCCACCCAAGTAACTCCCCCTGTTCAAAAACTTATTTCAGTGTTTCAGCTAATATTTCATAAGTTTGGTCACTGACTGTAACTGCTTACATGCAGGAAAATCTATCTGTGACGGCCAACAAATTGGAGGTCAGGAAGTTTGGAAATGTAGGACAATCTTAATTGTAGTCGGCAGGATAGAGGTAGCAGAGAAGACAGCGTCCGCGAGTGTTCCATCTGCAGAATAGCAAGTCTGCCACGGTTAAGAATTTTCTTGCTTCATCTAGACTGTCATCCATTTAATACATAAAAACACCCTTAAGGTGCTACTGAGTAAGAAAAGAAGCGGGAATATAGAAAGTAATTTTAAAAATAACCAGCCCTGGGGCCAAACAAACCGGCCTGAGGCATAGGGCTCGAAAAGACTTTTATGATGTGATGTAATTCCACCATGAGGGTGGAAAACAAGTAATTAGGTTACTGACCACCACAGAATTCTGGCTGGACAACGGCGCAGGAGACAGACATCCTTCCTGCCGGTCTAAGCGGAGGGGGGAGGGGCACCAGGGTTGAGCGCTCCGACAGTCTGGTATCCGTTGAGTCTTTTAAACCCCCAGGGGACAAGTACAGACCACTGTCCGTCCTTCAAACGGTAATGTCACCAATCTTTGCACTCGGCGGCCTTCTGTCTTCTTTACCTGGACGGGTATAGTAAAAGGCTGCCCCATATTTGCATTCTAGGTGGGAGGCAGAGCGAAAGATTAGCGTGCTAAAGAAGACGCAGCGAAGCATCTTTTATTCAATTCCCAGTTTGTTTGCAACAAATTAGGCGCGTTTATTTTAGCAGACGAAGATGCGATCACTGGAACACGAGATTCATTGGCATGACATTTTAGAATCTTCCTCGAAGCCATCATCAGAAACAATCGCAGAAAAGGGTAATGGTGGTCTTTTTCTAAATTACAATATCTTCGACGGATACTGGGAGTTAATGGCTGCCCAGTTAACCAGTGCACGCGTGAACGACACCACAGACCAAATCCAACCGGCCTCAAATTTTGGTGAGCTGTTCCCGCCGAACTTAGGTTTGAACACAGACTGGGAACAGTCATCAGACGCCAGGTCACGAGGCCGAAAGACCCACTGAAATAGCAGGAAGCAGCAACAGTCGTTTACCGGATCTGATACAGTTGCGAACAAGGCAACTACGTCGGGCAAACTGGGAGATTATTCTGCACGCGAGTGACCGAGCACGCAGCAGTAGTTGGGTGGGGAGACGCTAGATATTAGGTAACGACCACTTCGACGGGACCCGGCCATATTTTTAAGTTTCAGGAAGTCAAAATCCTCGCAAGGGGTTGCAAGTGCTTGAGCAGCGAGCTGCTGGAGTCATGGTTCTCAGGCCTGTGATCCATCAACAAGCCAAATGACCTCCAGTTACCCTACCCTTTACTGAGGTTTTCCCTGGGAAGGGGAATCAGTCACGCGAGGAGAGCGCGGGCGAGCAATCATCGCGGTGACAGTGAGCCAGTTTGCCGAGCACTCGTCACACCAGCATCCAGCACGGATGACGAAATCACGGCAACTAACGACTCGGACGCGGAATGACGAGCCAACATTGCCTTCATTGCGACCCCCAGCGGTGAGCGCGAGAGCCTTTAATTATAGTTTGCATGTGGTCCCACGGCAACTACGTCCTATATATACTGCATTGCCCCATTACCTTTATCTGAGACCGACTATAGTGTTGGATTCAAGTGAGAATCCGAACCGTCAGACCAATAAACTTCTTGTTCCACTGATTCCATCTTCGTCATCCGAACTGCTTTCTAGGACTTACCTGTTCGCTTCTATCGGTGGATTTAACTGTTTGCCCACGGCAGTCCTTCTCCTTCCACAATTGCCTTTAAAATATGATTTTTTATGCCCTAAAATAGCCCTCCGTTATCTTGGCAACATGCCCTATTTTTGGCGTCCGCCTACTTTAAATTCAAACTCATATGACAGAGCGCGCTATTCAAGGGGAGTTCCGGCAAAATTCTCTGCGGAACACTTAAACCTGCGATTATTCTATCAGTTAAAGAAAAACCATTAAATATTAGTCCTGCTTCCTTAATATATCCTTCCAAATGGAAACGAGACTTGATCGAGCCTGCCTAGCACATCATTCTCCGCGCGGAATACATAATTATTTATGTTTTTGTGATGCATAATTTATTCAACCAATTGAATCACTGTGGTCTTGCCAGTAACCCTCCTCCAACATGCATTATTTGCTGCTCTGCTAGATATTTCATGTGAACATCCTCGCAAACATGGGTCTCACAGATGAGGCACCCATTGGATATTTTTTGTTCAACGTCTGACGGTGATCTGGGGAACCTGTATCAAAATTTTATCTAACGACTTTTCCTTCCTTTCCTAAACAACGTATCTGAATTCAAAGGCATAGCTATATCTCTGTAGAAGGTTTCAGGCCGAACACGTTCCTCTGCTGTAAACATCAAAAGCATGTTTAATGAGCCTGTGCGTTCAATATATCTTGTCAGCTTTGTGCGTTTGTACTTTACTTTGCTTGATATTTCACATACTAATGAGTACTGAGGGACGGAATATCATAAAGGGCAACTACGCATTGCTGTTATAATTGCGTAAGATGCGCAGATGCGATAGCTGGAGCAAGAACTTAATTCGCCTGACGTTTTGTATTCACGTATCGGGATACGGGTAATTCATGAACAGAAAGTCGCAGTATATATAGGATGCAATCGTTGTGCTACCGCATACTATGGTAATTAACCGCTCTCCCCTTCATCAAGAGTTGTTGCCCGCTGGTGCGCTAACTGCTTGATTGCCGGCATACAAGTTGTCAATTGCCGAAATGTCATCACCCGTGTTGGATGCTGGCGTGATGATTGCTCCGCCATCTGGCTCACCGGCCTACACGCTCACCAGATGATTATTTACTTTGGCCAGACTATGCCCCAGCACGAAATATAGGGTGAGGATGCCATTGAGCTTGTTGGCTGATTGGGGCCCCGTGGACCATGATTCGGGCATCTTGCAGCTCACGAAACTATAACCTCTCACAAAAAACGTCAGGTGAATAAAGCTCTTGTTCCAGCGGTCGCTTCTACCTCTTACCGACCACCTCCTGGAAGTCGCATCTTTGGCTGCGTATTTTATCGCTGACTCAAATCCGCGAGGATGTTTTGATCAACTTACAAATATTAGAATCCGGTTCATCGTTCGTATACCACGATGCAAATAATTATGGAATATTGAGTGGTCTGGAATTAAGCCGTTCACTAAAATGAGGGACAGTTTTGTTATCGGTAGCGAGGTTATTTAGATAAGTGTACCTCCCAAACAAGCAAAGCGGTAAATGCGCCGGACCAACACCGGGACCACATCGTGTTGGCAAGCGTTATCGGGAATGCGCACCCATTCAGGGTGTGATGGCAGACCCACTTGATTGCTCATGTCGCGCCAATCCTTGTTGTTTTTGTTGTTGTTAGTTAGTTAAGATCCTAGTCAAGTGTTTGTTGTGGACCATTTGGTGTAGTAGTGCGCCTACGTGCAGTTCCTGCCGCGCCGGCAACCTGGTCCTCTCCCGCCTCCTGTATTCTTGATTGCGTCTTGAAACTGGGCCCAGGTGGGGCAGGAGGATACGGTGCAGCAGATGCTGCGCAAGTCTACTTTCGCAATAAACTAATTCGCGCACACCATGCTCTCAGCCTGAAGTTGTCGGCCACAACAGTCGAACTGTCATTCAGATAAGCACGGTTGGACACGTAAATACGGACCTCCGTACTACAGGTTTGGACTAGTGTTAGGGTTAGTTATGTGGAGTCTAGGTCACGACACATGGAGTAGAAATCCATTAGAATTTAGCACAAGGCTACTTGTAATGCTAGGTGGTCCACATTTCAGTGTTTGAATCCCAGAGATCGATCCTTAAAGACGGCACTTTTAAACCCCATTTTTCTGTCGATTTGAGAAGAAGATAACTTGGCAAATTCACAGAATCGTTTTAAAGATAATTTTTTTCAATCAAATCTTGGCGACGGTATAGTAAGGAGCCCGACTTAACTGTCGGCAGCCTGTTGATCATGTCATATTGGGTTTCATTTTGGCATCCATTTGCAAGCCATTGAGACACTGCATTGCAAACAACAATCACTACCCCTGTTTTCAAACCATTACCCAAACTAGGTTACTTTTAAAAGTTATGTTCTCGTTTATTTGTAAATTAGCGCGCCCATTTTCGTTGCCATAGGAAGGCGTACGAGAAGACTTTCGACATTAATCCAGGCAATTTCCGTGTTTCCTGCATTTTGTCAGCTTAGCGTCGGGCGCGCTGCCTTACCAGTAAGACTCTCATTACCGTCATTTCAATGTGACACGATTTGCAGTTTACTGACAGTTGATTGTGATCCCAGGGTTGTAATAATGACAAGCATGGAGTATAACTCAAAAATACTCCAGTTACTTTGAGATGCCGGTTTTGAACCGAACTTCCTTTCGGCCACCCACAAATATTGCACTTGGTAAAATTCAAAAGGCAATTTGGCGAGCATACGTTTGCTTTCGATAAATTCTCTTCAGGCCTGTACATTTATATGGCTATTGAAGTAATGAATGCAAAATATACGGGCAAATAGATAATTAATCTCTAGCTTGGGTTTGGAGAGGGGAGGGTAGGGGAGGGGGAGGGTGAAACACTATAATTCCAGTCGGCGCTAGGGGGAAGGTGGGTCCCGGCGAATGCAATTACATGCGGGTGTCTGGCTTGGTGGCTTTGACCCATGGTAACTGTGGGGCCTGCACGAAATTCTTCTGCGCGCATAGGACCGGCCGGCGTAGCCTAATTGCAGCCGCCTCTGAGGTTGCCAACAAGCGCTGTCCAAGCATTTTTTGGATAGCTTGATGGGACCTTGTAGATCACTCTGAAGGCCTCTGTGGCGTCTACATGGTGGCCTGTGTCTACCATGTGCGCGAGGATCGAGCTGTTGATGTTCTTAATTTGTCCCTTGGTAAAAAGTGACTGCGTAAGTAACATGAAATGTTTTCATTACGTTTCAGTGTCTTTATACATTCAACTATATTTCATAGAAAATATGCACCAAAGTATTCATTCTTTTAACCATGTGTTGGAAACCTACGTCTGCTTAAGATTTTATACTCGTGGAAAGGGTGTAATTAGGCTTAAAAAAGTTTTTAATCATGAGATTTTTTAAGACCATCAATGCCCATTTGCAAAACATCGTATCTCTGGATTTACTAATGTTACTTGGAAGGTTTACAATATTGCTCAAATCCACTGTTTGATTTTATAAACCGCTATACGATCTCCTCTGAATACCGTAAAAAAATGTGCGATTCTCTGAACATGGCAAAAATAAAGCTTGTAGTTTCGAAACCCTGAATGTAAGCGCAACGGCACGTCGGTTTCAGAATTAGTCTGGAATTTGGCTTACGTATCTTATACCAGATAATCCACAATTCACTGCCTTATAATGATTTTTCCCACAGCTGCCCGACCGTTGTCCAATCATCTTTCAGAAGAGTTCGTATATGCCACAACACCAGCCAAAATGGCACTGTTAAGTACCTGAAAGCGTTTCCAATTTATGCCGTCAGATAAAGTAAAACGCCAGTTCTTCTACCTAGCGCATGATCACTAAAGAGCTCGCCGGGCATATTGCTTCTCACAGTATTCGACAAGTCCCAAGTCATAACGCGACCTTAGTTCTTGCAGATATATGCTCTTATCCAGGTCTTGAACCAAGTAACTTTGATAAAAGCTTTTAGATGGAACATTCAAGTTATGACAGGGGTCAATTATTGGCCTGATGTGAAACTTTAAGAACGAGCCCTTCACTAATTTTATCTTGAACAGGCACATGAAAAGTTCCAAAATAAGATACCTACTTACCGATTCTCATTGTGTCAGCAGTAATGCCTATGTAACCATAAATCTAAGCGTGCTACAATGCGCCAAACTTTCGTGGATATTTTGAACAATATTAGCTCCAATTTTTCAAGTCAAAACGCCTTTTATTTGCAGTTGCATTATGCTTGAAAATGCATCCGATCTTAAAATGGTACCAGCAGGGTACACAATGACTTTTGAAGGAGTTCCGTTGAAACCGCCTCTGTAAACTCTACTGCTAAGGCCGCATTTACGTTTCCGTTAACTCTTATCGCTTGCGCAATTCCCACCCCATTCTTCAAAACAGATTATTTTTAAGGGAGTAAAATACTCTAATAATTGTTGAGTAGGAAAACGAACTAAATTTCAACGACCGTATAAACCTCAACTTGTGCGGAATGATGGTCCTGCTGGAGGAGGAGGAGGAGGAGGAGGAGGAGGAGGAGGAGGAAGAAGAAGAAGAAGACGCTGATATTCAGACCAAATGGAAGAAGTGACGCTATTGAATGTACACGTTGGTAGCACCTAGGCCGAGTTGATGGCTAAGGCGAAAAAATTCGAAGTTTGCCTCCCGAAAAAATAGGGCTATGGCAGACTTGGGCCAAGGACGGGGCTGTCGCGATAAATGGCTCAAGAAATCTGAGGATATGCCGGGGTAGGGAGGCGGAGAATCTCTTCAAGGATATTAAAGCCGTCTAGGGTCGTCAAGCCAAGAACTGTTTGAGCAAATGGAGAGGCACAGTTGCCCGCGTAATTTTCGCTGGGTTCATGCTGGGATCTGTTAATGGGACAAGTGGATTAAAGCAGCGCTACTTTCTTGCACTGTCCCCCACCCCTTCTAGGCGTCCACCAAAATAATGGGGGCATAACTTGTGAGCTGACCTAGAACCAGCAATTCCTTCCGAGTTGATTCTGTCTACTCTAGGTACAATGCATCCAGACAAAAATGAGAGTTTACTGTCAACAGTCTGTTAACAAGTGCAATAAACCTCCTCTTCCATATTCAATGTTGACACCGCCTAGGCGAGGTATTTAATCACGTGGAGAGCGCACAGGTGAACACTATTTCCAACGGCAAGGTCGGTGGGTCAGATGGTCGAACAATCATCACACCAACATCCAACGCGCGTGATGAAATTTCAAAGATTAACAACTCGAATATCGACCATCGAACAATCATCACGTCAGGTGCGAAAATCCGATGAAGGGGGTAGCTGCTAATTTTCATAGGTGTGCGGTAGCATGGTGACTGCATTCTATGAATACTGCAACCCCCATGTGCATGAACTACCCGTATCTGCCATTGCCTCGGACTGCGGTTTCGGACAGAAATCCAAAACGTCAGGCAAATAAAGCGCTTGTCTCAACGATCGTGTCTGCATCTTTACGTCTGCTTCCTGGAACTCGTCCCCTCGTTCCTATTAGTACATAGGACCACTGTCCACGACTTTTTATTCGAGAACAACTGCGCGTTGAACACCAAAACAGGGCAGTGATGCAGTGGTCTGATCACCAACACGGAGATGGGTGTATCATTAAACCAGTTGGTGCCATCTCAGAAACATAACAAGTTTGAGTTCAGTGGCAGTGGGATTAGCCTTCCAACCACGAATGAGTCCGAGGACCTAGAAGACAACAGCTTACGAAGTATCAAGATCGAGGACTAAACTGCGCGTCGGATTTCTAAGGCCTACCGGCGATTTGGTCGGTTGCAATATGCGGTCTGAAATCTCCTCTTCCACCACCACCACCACCACCACCACCACCACCACCACCACCACCACCACCACCACCACCACCACCACCACCACAACCACCACCACCACCACCACGACCTCGACACGTACCTGAGAATGCTCGCAGCTGTCTGCTTGACTATCCTCTTGTACGGGGGGAACCAAGCCGTTTGACCTCAGGTACCGTTGAGAAGTACTGTGAGTGATGAGGAAAGAGAAAATGCCAAATATTAGGATCCTGAGAAAGGCTAGCGGACTAAATAACTGCAACTGCGATCGAACCGTTGCGTCTGTAGGACGGTCAGCGCACGGCTTCCGAAGGGACTACGCTAAGGTGACACTGCAGACAGCGTTGACGTACGAGGAAATCCTGAAAACCTTTCTTCCTAACTTCAGAAAGGTTACTGATAAGTATAGTATCGACAGACGTTTCGCAGGAATATTAAGATCTGGCTGAATAAAGGAGGCCAAGGCGGAGCGACTGACATTCAAGGCTTGAGTGTTACACATCAAAGTAGCCAAAAGTTAACCCTGTCGACATGTTCAAACTGTAAATTGACTTCTGGGATACGGCGTAGACTGTGTAGATATCTGAAAACCCACAACAAAGTATAACTGCCGTCCAGACTGAAAACAACACTGTAATTTTTTATCTGCGCTGCTGAGACACGACATAAAAGTACGTGTCGTCAAGGCAGGTGAAATGACGCAAGTCCTTCCGATCAAACATTTAAAGGACGTGTCAGCCGATTTAGCTGTCCGCGATTCCATCGCAGTGCGACCGTGGAAGCAGTGCTAGGAGACATAACTTGAATTCCCGCAGTTTGCAAAATATTCGTACATGGCATACGTGTGTTTTGCCATGTACGCATACTCAACAATGATCAAGAAGGCGATGTAGTTGAGGTGTGCCTAATCCCTAACCAGACACCAGTGCACCTCAATGATGTAGTAGCCATTTTGTCACACGCACATACGCATAAACTATCGTCAGATTACCCGTCATGTAAAACCCACTCAAAGGATATAGCAGCGCCTTTATAACGGACGAAAATTTATGGGCTGATATACGCGTCGCACTCACTCATGTGTTTTGTTGAATTGCGGCTATGTAGAATGAAGATGAGCAGGTGTGTGGCACGCGTAGACGGGACTCTTACGTCATGCTTGCCCCTGCGTCCAGCCCCATTGCAGGGTACACTGAGAAGTCTCTGCTGCACGGTAGAGCAAAGGGAGGTTTAAACTGGAGCTCCTTGTTCTATGAAAACCCAACACACACATCACTATGAGAAAACAGGCAATAATGAACTTTTACGGTTCACTGAACGCCGCAAATGGCCAGTGCAGCCGTCCTTTCCGGCAATGTCCACCGTGTGCTCCACAGCATGGTGTAAGCAGGCCTGGCGACTTGTGTGCGATTAAGTTTATAGTGAATGCGGACATTCACAGCCTCTACCGCACTCTCTCCTCCCCCCACCGGGGCCCGGTGTCAAGACAGATTCAAAAAGACCGGAGACGGGAGAGGGCGCATGCCGTAACTCAGAGTGTCGCCAACTGACCAAATAACCTCATTCGTTTTATAACTGGCAATGAAAGTATAATGCCTTCATTTGGCGTGAATTCAACAGAAGATGAAGATGCGATCACTGGAACAAGAAATTTATTTGCCTGACGTTTCTGATTCTCCCTCGAATCCATCATCAGAGACATTCGCAGATAAAGGTGATGGTGGCACCAGGAGTGCAGTATTTATAACACTTGGCTGCCGTGGGACCGTATGGGCATTGCAATTAACAGTTCTCGCAATCACCGCTGGGGTCGTAATTGATGCGGTGGTGGCTTGTCGGTCCGAGTCCGAGTCGTTAATGGCCGCGATTTCGTCATCCGTGCTGGATGCTGGTGTGACGATTGCTCGGCAAACTGGCTCACTGTCACCGTGATGATTGCTCGCCCGCGCCCTCTCCACATGACTGATTCTCCTGCCCAGGGAAATTCGCAGTACGGAATAGGGTACCGGGAGGTCATTGTGCGAGTTGATAGATCGCGGGCCTGAGAACTGAACTGCTACCTGGAACTCGCCTGTTCGCTTCTATCATAATTACAACAGCCTTCACGCTTGCGCGATCCAAGTCGACCCCTTTAAGTATATTTCGTGTGCGTAGACGGACTGATATTGGAACTCCAATAGGTGGACAAAACAAATGTTGACAGATCCCAGAATATGCCCACTTTGCTCCCTCTGCCCCATTGCATTTTCGCAGAGACCCGACCGCGCGTGACTGAGCGAACACAACAAATGCTTTTACCAATTCCCGTGAGGCTTTCGTGTTGCGTAATGTAGGTTTTTTGTTGTTGTTGTCGCGCTGCTGTTGTTGAAGACTTTGCCTATCGCAAAGTTATTTTACAATTTTTTGTCACTTCTATACTTACAGTAACTGCCGGGACACCAACTAAACCGAATCGCCCTTAAATGTGTCGTATTAAAGAGATTTTCAGATTGCTTCTGACTTCTGCATTTAGTGATGATTGAAGGCAATTTATATGATGGCTTAGGTGCTGTCTAAAATGCAGTCACGTGTTGGGGGTAATAATCGCACTAATTAAAGTGTCACCAAATGGACTCATTTTCGGAAAGGAGCCAGCAACAGATTACGGACAAAGATCGCGACTTCTCTTGACTTCGAGCTGCTCACTGTGATAGTATTAGGCTTGTTTACTACGTAAAATGTGTGAAAGTGTTGTTGTAGCGGTTACTTGAGCATTTTTGCTCATAGATGGGGCAAAATAACATTTATTTTCAAAGTGGCCAGTAAACTAATATGCTTATTTGATTCTCCCTTCGTTTGACTTAAAGTGAAGTCTTCCTGCTAGAAAATGTCCCAGTGCAAGGCAAAAAGGATTAAAATATTCTTTACAGATTGTAGGACGTTGGGTGAGAACGTTATAGCATTGTGGCACAGAGTGTTTACGAGTATAAACCCACTTATTTACCAGAACGCGCCCAAATTCTAAAGCTGCCGGATTTATCTCTGAGTAGACATATCAACATTGAAATTATAGGCTATGTGGGAAACCAGTCGCATTACTCATGGGGAAAGCGTCTGAATCTGTTTTCCTTAACCTGCACCTGCCCCTCCAAAGTGGAAAAAAATTATTATTAGAAAGAAAATTTCTTTTTCCATGAATGGTAACGCGCACGGTTTTTACCGAACGGTTCTTAACACAGTAGCAGGAAAAATGTATCCTATAATTTGTGGGAAGAACACGGACGAAAATGACAGCATCTTGTGCTTTTAAAGAATCTAACTAATACTAGCCCGAGAATACAATTTTAGGCATGAAAGCTGTTGCCTTAAACGTGGGCCTTTGATAAGTTAGTTATATGTAATTAATTTGGTAGAACGAGATAGTTGGTAATGAATATGGTGTGCGCATTTGAAGTGCTGACGGTTGTACAATTAAAAGGAGAATAAAAAAATTAAGGATAAATAATCAAAGTAAAATTACTAAATTAAAAGTAAAATAATCAGTCAGTTAACTGGAAACACCTTACAAAGTGTTCCAGCAGTTTGTCAAAAGAGAGAGCACCAGTAAGGAGTAGGACCCACAATTAAATTTATCCAGCCTGTGGACCGTGTCATATGTTGAATAGTGGTAGAGGAGGTTTTACGGGTGGGACAGCACACAGGACGGAGAGTAAGAAGGCGCCGAAAAAAGACAAATTTCTGCCAAAAGTTTTATTGTATGCTGTCATTTGGCAAAGAAGGTGAGCGTGATAATCAAAAAATAAACAAATGCATTTTTTTAAAAAATAAGGGACTCCGAATAAAGCGCCGTTAGTATGTTTGAATTTAGACAAGAAGGGGAGGAAATTTCAGATAATGGGGACGGTTGATGACAAGTCATGCTTATTGTCGAACTGAATTTGAGGGTAAATTTTTGTAGATGTCCTCTAACTGTGGGTCCTACACTCTACCGTTGCCGAAGAGCGTCTCCTGTTCGCTTTCTGTCGCTTATGTTGCTGGTTTTTCAGAAGGAAGCCTTAGGAGGGACGGTCCGCTTTTCTGAATATACCTCAACACCAAGCCACTATTGCCCGAATCCTCATCGGGACGTAATAACAAGACGAGCAACCGGGAGGAGTTTTAAGGAAGTTTGTGAAGGTGAGGGTTCATTTTGGGCTGGCGGTGTAGCGTCAGTCCGACCATCGCGAAGGACGATTTGTGCAGCATCAACCTACCTTTCCCCCTTACCACCCTGTGCGGCGTGGCTAGACATAGTCAAGAGGACCGCCGAAAGGATTGAACGTATTGGCTGATAAAGTCAAAAAGACTGTGATCATTTGTCACACACACATTTGGCAGACAAGTGACAAGTTTTTAGAGAACAAAAGGGCAGACTTGGGCGGCATCTGCCGCTCTCTCTTCTCCTTCGACCGCTCGGATCCGGTCTCAAACAAGAGTGGGTAAAACCGGAGTTGGAATCAGTTGCAGTGTTTGGAACAGTTAAAGAACTAGTCTGCGCGTTCTGCATACGACCTCGTGCGTGCGCGCTTCATGCATTCTTACTGCCTACTAATAACGTTCAGATTTTTTAAAATAAAGTAAATATGCCAATAGAAGCGGGGAGACCAGTCTCAGGAATCAGTCGGGATCAACTACTGAGATTGAAAGAACGTCTCATCGCGGTCTTCTCGGACATCCAATTTACGATGGGGGAGGAAGAGAGCAACCAACTCGCCTCCCTGAATGTCCTTGTATACCGAAAACATTGCGGTGACATAAAGACAAAATTGCTCAGGAAAGCGAAAGATACGACACAAGTACTGAACTTCAACAGTAACCACCCAGTCAGCCGCAAACACAGTTGTGCAAGGACACTCTATCGGCGGGTTGAAACGTACTGCAATTGACCACAAGACAAGATTGCCGAACTACAATAACTTGACGGGTGTTCTGAGCAAATGGCTACCCGCGCAACTTCGTCAACCGGTGTATACGCAAAAGGGACGAAAAGCCAATATCGAATGGACCCCAAATTTTAACAAGGGCCTCCGTATGTCAAGAACGCTTTGAAAGCTGTCGGCCGCCTTCTCGCACCGCTTTGCGTTGGAGTTGCACACGGACCGGAGGCAATTATCAGGCGCCGGATAATGAGACCAAAAGAGCTACTGTCACACCATGGCAGGTCTGGAGTCATCTTTCGAATCTGCTGCAGTTGCGGGGAAAGCAACCACGTCGTAAAACTTGGAAGCCTGCTCCAGACGCGATTCGCCGGCCATGCGGCAACAGTGCGGAGAAATGATGCCAGTTCCCAGGTCGCGGCTCATTGGACGGGACCCGGCCACACATCTAAGTTTAAAGAGGCCGAAATTCTCGTAAAAGATGGCAATCTCGTGAGTCGCCAACTGTTTGGGTCATGGTTCACTGGCCATCGTCTGTTTGGCAAGTGCAATGACCTCCCCCTTCACACTCAGACTTGAGACGTAGCGAAGGCAGAGTAAGTAGCCACTCGGGGACCGTGAATGTAACATTGTTTACAACCTAGAAGAGAATGTGGGGAGTATACGCGTGCTTTTGATTATTTCTCCTCGGGCTAGTTCATTTACAACGTCAGTGTTGGTGAGCCATATAGTCGAGCAATCATTACGCCAACATCCAACATGGCTGATTAGATTTCAAAAATCCACAAATCGAATGCCGCCCATCAACCACTTACCGCCCCAAGGACAATTGTCCTCTGTGAGTGGGGAGTCGCCTATTTGTATACGTACGTGGTAGCATAGCGACTGCGCCCCATAAATATTGCTAACCCCTGTGCATAAATTGTCGGTATCCGATGCTGTCTCTGAGGATGGCCCCGAACACGAATCCGAAACGTCAGACAAATAAGGCCCTTGTTTCGGCGATCGCGTCTACTTCTTACCAGTATTGCGCCCCATAACAAATGCCAGAATTTCGCGGTGCGTGGCAGACCCCTGTCGCGCACACTGGGACTCCGGCCCTCCCCCAATGATGTTGGTCCAAATCCTGGTCATTTTCTGTGTGGATCGGGGGGTTTGAAGCGGAGCACCAAGGTGCGGGCGCGACCGTGCCATCCACCTGTGCCCTCCACTGCCTCCGGTCTTCTTGACTCTGTCTTGACACCGGGCCAAGATGGGGGAGGAGAGAGTGCGGTAGATGCTGTGCAAGTCTTCTATCGCTATAAATTAATTCATGCACAAGACGCCGTTCCTACATCACCTTGTGTGTGGAGTACACGGATGACATCGTCAGCAACGACGATCGAACTGTCGTTAGCGATTATCTTGTTGTCTATGAAGTTAAACTCGTGACCCATTTAGAAAGTGTGGGCGGCCACTTGCGAAAATTCCAATATGTCCAGATTAACAAACGTAAGAGACCCGGGTCGATAAGCTGAGAAATATGAATAGCTCATCGGATCAGCGGAATTAAGTGGTTGACGTTTCGGAGGGTTTGGTCGGCTCTCCATTATCAAAGCGTTTTGCGCAAAAAATCGACCAGAATTTTGAACAAACGGCCGTACTAGTTGGTCTTGGGATGGTCGACTTTTGGCTTCTTTCGCTGCCATGACCTCGTCGGTGGTCACATGACTTCCGGTTGGCGCCTGTTCTCCGCGCGGGTTAGCTTTCCAACCCGCAAGACTTCTATCGCCTGTTTGATTCGAGCCTTCCGTGTGGCGCCTGGCAGGCGGAATGCAGGACCAACGGCTCAATTAGGTTTCGAGCACCGTTCTGGCCGTCTTGTCATTATCTCGGTCAATCACTCGATTGCTCAAGGACGAAAGGAGGGTTCCACAAATGCACGTGACCGTAGGCGGGGGTCAGTTTATCCTGGCGGTCGATTGCAAGTTGGTGTCCATGCTATTCTGTGTCAAGGAGTCTACCCGTTTCATCAACATACGTTGCAACTAATAGGTATTTTGGCAGATTTTGAATAACTTATTTTGGCCCGTACGTTACGGCAGGATCGGCGGTCAGCTTAACCCAAAAGTGATTAACTTCACGGTTCACAGTGAGTCCTCGTAGCTCAGATGATTAAGGCATTGGTTGCACTCAGGCCTTTCCCTTGAAGTTGTGAGTACCTTTTATCACAATTTCGGATCGGTCGCTGTGGGCCATTTTTGTTGGTTATGTAATAGATTGTGGGTATTTTGGGCTCACGATTGGCTGTCCGTTTGTGGATCCCGGCTAGCGTGCAATTTCAGTCCCAAAAGGTCATAGGCCTCTTGCACTTACTTCTAAACTGCTCTTCATATAAGGATTAGCCAGCGAGTTTTCCACCTGAGAAACTTCCATATGATGGATTTTGGATAGTCATTAGCTTAAAAAGAGCTTCCATTTAATCTCTTCTTTTCGCCCATTTTTGTCGCTACAGTGTAGTTAAACACATTAGAAGGTGTTCTGATGCAAATGCATTTGAGATCAACGAGGCGGTTGCTTCTGTGATTGAGAATGTGTCTAGTGCTAGTTGCCTTATGAAGGACAGCTGTTCTTATCTTCACGTCTGCAGCCTTGTAACTTGTACGCCAAGGGTCAACTGGTTATTTACCTCCATTGCCAAGTGTTGAATGACTCCCAAGAGCTCCTCAGCCAAGTTCACTGTCCACTGTGTGTCCTTGGCGAGGCAACAAACTCGATGGTACAACCACTTTGCCAGTCTAACGGTTTAGATGACACTGAAGCAGACTATTGGCTGTAGGGGCATTCCGGGCTTTTACATCTTTGGCAGGCCGTAAAAGCGCGCCACGGCAACATCAGGGGATTTTTTGATCGGTCCAATCATTCGCATGAAAGTACACGCCTTCATCGACTTTCCTATCGTCTAGTTTATATGTTGTTCATGGCATGTTTGAACTCGCTAACAGCCAAGAGCGTACAAGACTCCCTGTCCATTAAGATGCATTCTAGTTTCATCCACTATTTGGTCTTACTCATGATGACTGTCAAACGCTCCTTATCGGCAGACAGGGTAACGGTACTCTTCATCTTTTTTGTTCCTAGATGTTATGACCCGCCCTGGTACTTGAAGGCACGTGGGAGCGCATGTGTACCCGACTCTTGTCCCCAATACCAACGCGGCAGAGAAGGAGAACGCGACTGGCCACAAAAATGTGCATTATGAAGTTGCAAGTCAAGATTAATTAGAAGTAACGCCTACTTTGGTTCGCTGGCATTCGGCCCAATGCCCTTCGGGAAGAACATTCCAGACGACCTGGTCAATAATTCGAAAATGCAGATCGATCAGTCCCGCGAGGAAAAACCAATGGAGAGGCGCCACGATTAAGATGACGGCGCTGTAGAGAAAACGCAGGTGACCCCCAGTGATTGGCTGGCTCTCGTTTTTGGGAGTGTACGCACTCCCGACACCTCCACTTCAAGTAGATCACTACCGCTTTTGGCGTGGATGGACCTGCATCAGCCGTGCTGATTGGCCCACGCTGTTGGTCCGGCGTATTAGTCGTGGTTTATTGTCTGGAGACACGGGGGCAGTGACTGATACTGATGGCGGTACATCCGAAGGAGGCGCAGCAGTGGTTTTGGGAACCGATCGATCTGTCGGAATGTCGAACGTATCCAGTAGGATGTCAAGAGGGAGTGACGGCACCGACTCGAGCCCAGTTTTGATACTGCAATGTCGCCATCGGATCTGGTTGTGGTGGCGAACCCAGACGTCATCACCAACGTCGACATCGAACAACATGCTGCCTCTGTGCGCTACTACGGTTGCCTCAATCCAGTCTAGGAACCCAGCTCGATAATCAGGAAAGAAGACAGGTGTTCCGACGGAAAGTTGGCTGTGAGAGACTGGAGATGTCTGCGCGGGCTGCCCACCGGTAGGAACGAGTGCATGAAACGTTGTACACAGCTTTCGTTCCATCAAAGCTTCAAAAGGTGAAGCGCCACCAGGGGATGCCGGGTTAGGTGTTGTCCTGTAGGAACACAGGAAGAAACTAGAAGTTCTCGATCCAGTGTTTTCGGAATCGTCATCTGGGGTCTGTGCTGGAGGAGCGAAGACGATGTCTGTTGCTACAAGGCGTGTTGTTGGACCTAGTCTGCCCACGCTTCTAGAGCGCTGATGTGTAGGACGCCGTCGAGTCCTGTGGTCGAGCGTCTCTTCATCTGAACGACAGGAATGTTAATAGTTGATGCGTGAGATAATGAGAGGACAGGTTGTGGATTAGGATGGCGTCAGAGGACGGCTGTTTTTATGGACTTATCTTTCATTTCTGTATATCAGCTTCGCACAGACCGCTGATTCTCGAAAGGTAAGGTGTTGCCGACAGCTGTCATGGCCATGCCTTGCGTCCTAGTTCAAGGCCCCATTGTGTCATGGTCGTTAAGTGGTTCCGGACGCGCTAACCAGCAGCTACTCGAATGGCTTCAACTAGGACGCCCAGCCGTGGGAACTGTCGAAACTCTCTTATTCGACCCCCAATAAGAGCAGAAGACAGTGACCTAAGGGGAAGATTAGGGATTATCTAGGGCGATAAGGAGACGGTTGAAGTTCAGACCGGATAGGTCCTATAACGGGGACCAGTAGGCACTGGACCTTGGTTGATCCGGCAAGCGAGAACGGCAATGATGTGTGGAGGCGTCGAAGAGGCGTTCCCCAGTCCGTGGTACCCCGAAATCAACTATCCTCGGTATTTATGGGACCTCAAATAGATGCGGGTAGGTTTAATGAATAGACCAATGGGCAAGGGTAAGCACGACAATGAAAGGTAGGATAACACATAGGATTTGCCACCAAGGCGATCGAGACCGCAAACTGCCATATATGGCAGTCATCCAACTGGCCAATAGGATTACAGTTGGGAGGTGGCTGGCGCGACGCCGTGGTGCCGGTGGATAACCGGCAACGCGCTAGGAAAAACTGTGGCGTCCACAGAGTCGTGTCTGCTCATGCGCCAGTTAACACACCACACTCCACCCCACCCTCCCACGAGTGCAACACAAGCCACTCGAACACTACTCCTCGGCAAATGCAAAACAACACTTGAACACCACTCGAACTTGCCCTACAAAAGCAGCCGCCAGCACTGCCTCAAAGAACTTTCAGGCATGACTGGACACAGTCAACACCAGCTTTGGCTTCGCAAGCGGCCACTGCCGCCTGAGAGTACAACTCAGTGTTCTGTATTAAATGAAACCCTCATTCTGGCGACTTTTATCTTCTCCTCCAAAACGGAATTCGGCTTGATAATTGGTGCACTCTGAGCACATTCTCACCGCTAAGGCGCCACAAGCAGGGATCTTGCTTTACACGCTTTGGGCATAACAAATTAACCTACAGTAGGTGTGCTAACTCACGAAATATTGACCGAAACTCTGAAATGCGTTTCGGTCTAGAAACGATTAGTTAAGTATGGCTACAGCTTAATTCTATAATGATTCAGTTACCCTGGGAGGTTTGCTTTTAAAAGCACTTCTTTCCGGTAGCATGCGCAAACAACACTCTGCAATAAATGTCTACTTAAATAGCATGAGTTGTTCTTGTTGAAGTTCGATATCCGTATAAATTTCATTATATTTTATGGAACACATACATAAGAATATTCATTTGGTATAAAATTACGTTTTCGTCCAATTTTATACTCGATGAAAGGGCATCATTTGATTTTAAAAAAAGTTTCTTATTATGAGATTTTTTTAATACGTTGAAATGTCCGCTCATAAAACATTCTGCCTCCGCATTTGCTAGTGTGGCTTGTAAAGTTTACAATATGGCTCAAATCCACCGCTATATTTACTGAACCCTATATGGTCTCCTTTTAAAGCCGTGCGGTTTTCTGTGCGCGAAAAATATACGGCTTGTAGTATGGAAACCTGAATTCAAGTGTACGGCAGGTCAGATTCAAAATTATTCTCGAGTGGGAAATGTTTTTGAAAACCAAATTATAACCTTCCTTCGAGCATACATTTGGAAGAAAACCTAATTTCGTACCAGACGGGTAAAATGAATGAATATTCTTACGCACGTTTTCCATGAAATATAGTTAAATTCAGAAGGACATCGAAAATCGACGAGAAAAAGTTATGCCACATAAGTAGCCATTTTTTACAGAGTGTGGTTTTCTTATGCGGCCAAAAATAATTTTGTTTGAAAGCCGAAATCCCGAGGAAACTGGATTATTGTAGACTTAGGCTGTATGATAATAACCTTTAATCTTTACCTAAGTAATCTTATCAAAAGTAAAACGCATTTCAGAATTTGGTAAACAAATCATAAGTTAGCACACTTTCTGCACATACTTTAGGGGCACAAGTACCGTATGAAATTATCAAGCAGTAGGGCAGTCACGCATTTAGTAGGGATGTTCCCTCGGAAGTGCTTTGCTCTATGACCAACTACGAATCTGAAAATCTCGTCGTATTGTGTTTTATGTGAAATAGCTTTAAGAGTATGCCGAAGGATAAGGGGTTTGTAATTCTAGTAATACAGTGCTTTTACTCGAAGATACAGTCAGGCGCCAGTTAACTCTTCCCAAACTCCAGCGTACAATGAAGTCCTTTTAAAGTCTGGTTACGTAATTTATGTTTAAGGGAGAATGCCTCATTTAACCGCAGCTTAGTTTCCTTGGGGACTTTGTATCAACGCAGACCGAACGATGGCTTTAAGGACACAGCCGAAGGCGCCAGAGGCACAGGCCAGAGGCAACCATCAGGCGTCAACTGATGAAACCAAAAGACCCACTGCCACGGCAAGAAACGTCTGGAGTCGTTTATCGGATCTGGTGCAGTTGCGGACAAAGAAACTACGTCGGAGAAACCGGAAGACAGCTCCGAACGCGAATGGCCGAACACGCTACAGCAGTGCGGAGAAATGACGCCAGCTCTCAAGTTGCGGCTCATTCGACGGGTTCCGGCCACACATTCAAATTTGACGAGGCCGAAATTCTCGCAAGAGGTGACAACCGCGTGAGCCGGGAGCTGCTTGAGTCATGGTTCACTGGCCCCCAGTCTATTAACAAGTGCACTGATCTTCCCATTCAATATAGCGTGCTGAGACTTCGTCTAGGCGGAGAAATTGGCCACGCGGGGAGCGCCCTGATGAACACTCTTCCCAACACCCGGGTCAGCGCGTCCGATGGTCGAGCAATCATCACACCAACATCCAACGCAAGTGATGACATTGCAGCAATTAACGACGCGAGTATCGACCATCACGCCACGTGCAACGATCCCTGATGAAGGGGAGGGAGCCGTGAACATTCATAGGTATGCGGTGGCATGGCTACTGCATCCTATAAATACTGCAACCACATGTGCATGAACCACGCTTATCTGCTTATGTCTCTGCTGATGGATTCGAGCAAGAATCCGAAACGTCAGGCTAATAAAGCTCTTGTCCCGGCGATCGTGTCTTCTTTTTCAAGAACCCTATATCGTCTCCCTTAATATCGTAGAGAAATATAGGGTTTTCCTTGCGCGGAAAATATACGGGTTTCTGTGAGCATTCAATTGGAAGAAAAATAATTTTATACGAAATGAGTAAATGTAATTGATATTCTTATGCATGTTTTCCATGAAATATAATTAAATTTATAAGGACATCAAAAATCGAAGACAAATATTCATGCTAGTTAAGTAGCCATTTTTCACATATTGTGTTTTCGCATGCGACCGGAATAAAATTTGTTTGAAAACCGAAATCCCGAAGGAGACCTAATTATTATAGAATTATGCTGTTTGATGGTTAAATTTACAACTCTCCCTAAGTAATCTTATCGAAAGCAAAAGGCATTTCGGAATTTCGGTAAACATACCATAAGTTAACACATCTACTGTACATACTTTGGGGGACACAAGTACCATAGGAAGTTATCAAGCGATAGGGCAATCACGCACCTATGAAATACAAGAAGTCCGATAATCCGAAGTGTCACTTTTCAAGCGGACTTAAGCGTCTGCAGAACGACTCCTTTTAGAGGCCAGCCTTCATACAATTTCTAGGACATATGAATCAGTCTAACCATCTTTCGAAAGTAAAGAAAGACAAGCATCCTACGCAAATAAGGAAGTTCCTTTGGATGTGCTTTGCTCTACGGCCTACAATGATTCCGAAAATGTCATCGTATTCTGTTTTACTTGAAAGATCATTAACAGTTTGCCGCAAGATAAAGGGTTTGCAATTCTAGTAATACAGAGCTTTTACTCGAAGATACAGTCAGGCGCCAGTTAACTCTTCCTAAACTCCAGCGTATAATGCCGTCCTCTTAAAAGACTAGTTACGCGATTTATGCTTAAGGGAAAATGCCTCATTAAACCACAACTTAGTTTCCTTTTGACTTTGTATCAACGCAGACCGAACGATGGCTTTAAGGACACAGCCGAAGGCGCCTTAAAAAGAATGGAGTGTTATTTTGATGGGAATTAGTGATAGCGTAGTCGATCGAGTGGGAAACTTTTTGCATGCAGTATGTAACCTAACTCGTGAAATGTGATGGTGAAAACTGAGATGATCAAGTTTATACACCTAGAATGTTGCACATTTTACTTATTCGCTAGTTTCCTTTCCGAAAATGTTTTCTTCACTTTCAAAGCATACTTAATTCTAAAAGATCTACTATTTACAAATTTGGACGACAATCTACATTATCTAGTATTCGGGCATTTTTGATGCCAGTTGCTGTCCTAGTTGAAATCAGCGCAGCTGTGCCGGTTTTTCTATGAAAACAGAGTAATCTTAACTCGAGACGTTCATCAAACGTAAGTTGCCGTGCTTGACAATTGGTTTTTTCTCCATGTTAGTCACATGAACCGGGATGCAAATGACTTTCCGACATCTCCCTGCCCTTTACGAGTGCCCAGTAACTTACCACAAAAGTCCTCAACCAAATAGCTATGTTAACATTTAAGCATATTGCTAGATAGTTTTGCATGGTCTGGATTCCACTAATGCAAAACGTAGAAACAAAACGAGCAGAGGATTAGCGGTCCGAGCAAGGAATTAGTATTCATGAGACCACTCACTTGTGGATATACACGCTTAGAACGGAACCCAGAAGAAAACAAAAGGGTGAAAAAGTCTTTAAACGAGGGATAAGCGAATTCTTTTATTTGTATTAGAAAAAATATCACCAAATTTCAGTGGTGCAAAGAAGCTAGTGAAACGTCCAAATTTTTGATTTCATTCAACCTTGGAAAACAGCAAAGTGGGCAGACATCCGTCAGCGAAATAGACAACTCCAGGCAACGGGCTCGTGGCCCGGTGAGTAGAGGCGTTGACTTCTAAACCAACAGGTCGCGAGTTCGAGGCTCGGGTGTTCCACACTTCGGGCTTGAGTATGGCTGGCTGACGACGGCTAATAAGCCAGAAATGGCCATTCCAGTCTCCCTTGTCTTTGTCGGCAATACCATTCTAACTCCAGGGCTCTTCAAAGATGTTACTTACTAAGGAAAGACTTTAAACTGATCTAAGGTACATTGGTTGCCGGCTCTCTTCTTGAACGTTCGTATTTCTCGGAGATGCGATTTCTTGTTTGAGTGAGTTAAAAAATATGACTCTAATGACAATCTGCATTCAAATGGATTTCCAAAAACTTACTAATTCGGCAAAGGTTTTCACGCAGTATCTTATTTCGAAGATTTTGATAACCACACAACAGAACCCACATTTATGGTAGTTTCAATCGCAGCCACTGAAAATCGTGAAGTATTACTCGCTATTTCAAGTACGATTTGACACTTGGAGTGTTTCAACACCAGAAATAAATGCGAAATCTTAGGAAAGGGATGTTCTCTTAATATACACAAAGTAGCATGCTTACGATTGCGTCTGACAAGTCTATTCAAATTCATTCGTCACTGATCGACCAATAAACATGTGAACTAAATTTTATTTTGCATTTTCAACTCGTGTAAGGTCGTTAATTTTTAATTCGCAGTTCTGGTTCGTTCGTTTATACCAGTTTGCGAATAATTAGCAATTTCGGCACATTGCATGAGTTGCAAAATTCGATCTTCCCACCGGATACTGATATCAAGAACGATGGAAAACACTGTTTTCGTTAAAAATGAAAAACAGTTAACAGCAAAAATACTTCCGAATGCTATGGTCCGGTACCGTCGAGGAGAGAGAATTAAGCGCTAGCGAGTTGGACAGTTCAGTCGGTTGAATATATTTTTTTTACTTCATAGAAGGCTGACATGTTCGTAGACAATGCTACTTAATATGAAGAAGTGAGGCGTAATGCAATTGCAAAGAGAATTTGAACGTTTACGATACCCATGCGAGCCCATAATCACAGATAGCAACAGATGGGACAATAGGCGCATAGAGGTAGGAGATCGGAATGGAGGCCTCCCTCCGCACTGCAGGTGGCCTTGCGCAACAATTCAGGCTAGGTTTGAGACTTGAGTTAGGGCTGTGGTTAGCGCCAGGGCTAAGACCCGGTAATAGCTAGCCTTCTGGTATTCCCGCGTCTGACGCAGTAGTTGTAGGATGCAATGAATACTGACATGAGACACCTGTCGAAATAAGGCGCCTCAGCACTCACCGTAGGTGACCTTGTCTGCTGTGAGTACGACTTGGCCGCCTGGCTCCCAATCAAAAATGTTAGCAGTTGAGTCGGCGTTCGTAAGTGAAATTTGTTTAAACGAATAAAGTGAAGCTTTCCGTTAATATATCTCCTTCCATCCAAGTGCGACTTGAAATCCACGTTTTTCCGGTAAAATTACTTTCTTTACTCCACCGAACAATCAGTCTTGTGAAGTAGAAATGGACGACTGACGCTGACTTAACTGAAGAAGGAACTCATAAATCAGTTTCAACATCTGGCTATTAAGTTAAGAGTGTACAAACTAAATGTCCATAGAAGTAGCCACTATGGCATTCAGACAGGTATAGAACGGAGGGCTTATTGCAGCTGATCATGCCTGCATCGTAAGTCTCGTATAAAACAAAACGTTTTGCAGCACTTAGTAAGCGGTCGTCTTGTCCTTATCGATCTCTCTTTCCCGTGCGCGGTGCCTGGTCAAAATACAATAACGGGAAGATAATTTACTGGAATGCATTCCAGCAACATCTACCAGTTCTAAAATTATTGCTTTTAATGTAGGCGAAAAAGCTTTGTTAAATATGGAAAAGTCTGCGTTAAACGCCATATGAGATCACGCAGAACAAAAAAGTCAAAGCGAAAGCCGCAAGACTTATGACACCCCCTGTTTTGTAGTTCTAATCACCAGTTACCAGGCTGAGAACAACTGATCCGGTTGAATAGTTCCCAAATTTGTTTTGCGTCCACATTATGCATCAGGATTTAACCTCCCCCACTCAACTGCACACAGCAAATAAATCAGAAAGTTGGCTCCTGTTTTCGTCTATGTTTTTGGAAAAACACCCCTAAATTACTGGTAGATGGATGGCATTCCGTCGCAGGGCAGTGCCCTAATCTGCATTCTGCCGTCGCATAATAAAATTGGACCGCTTAACCTATTCCCGACCCTGCCCATATTTGGCGGCTATGCGTAACCAAATCGTTGTCAAAATAAGCTCCACGTCTAATCTCCAAAGGCAATAAAAGCAACATCACATGAGCCTTTGTGCGTAGCCGGGTAACCATAACTCATTGGTTTCGACAGATCGTCGTTCCTAAATCAACTACTGTTATTCTGTTTTCACATTGGTGACCTGCAAACTTTAAATATGCATTTAAATCTCAAGTGTATATTCGCGTTCACAGGCGAATTGTAAAGCCTGAGCAAATCAACCCTATTCAACGAAATATGCCGAAATCACATGTCAGGAGTCACCTAAGCAAACGTCGTCAGTCCAGTAAAGAACAAAAACAGCCCTTTTAAGTACTCTCTGCGTCCTTGCAGTTTTAGAAAACCCACAGGTGCACAAAGTAGCTGCTGTAGGAAACGTATGCTTCGCCATAGTAGTATAATTGATGCCCATTACGAAAGCATTTAAGATCTTAATTAGGAGCAATAAAATGAGATGCACAGTACAGTACAGCTGATGTGGTGTTTTATGAAATATTAACCAATATTCTGAAATATGTTTCCGGTTCGAAATGATTACTTAAGTAGGGTGGTAGTACTAATCCCCTTGCAACATAATTCTATGACACAGTCATGAAACGATGTCGGCTTTTGAATGAGCTCCCTTCCGTCCATCTGCAAAAACCACACTCTGACAGAAGCAAACAGGCGAGTTCCAGGAAGTAGTTCAGAGGAAGAAAATGAGATCACTGGCACAAAATTTTATTGGCCTGACGTTTCTGATTCTTACTCGAACTCATCATCATTGACATTGGCAGATAAGAGTAGTAGATAAGAGACTGCAATATAAACATTATGTAGCTGCCGTGAGACCTCATGCGCACAATAATTGACAGCGCAGCACTCGCGATCACCGCAGGGGATCGCAATTGATGCGATGATGGATCGCCAGTCCGCGTCCGAGTCTTTAATTGCCGCAAGAGGTGACAACCGCGTGAACCACGGGCCGCTAGCGCCATGGTTTCCGTGCCCGCAATCTATTAACAAAATCAATGACCTCCACATTGCGTGCTGAGACATTCCCTGGGCAGCGGAATCAGTCACGTGGGGAGGGCGCGGGCGGGCAACAATCCCAGTAACAGAGAGCCAAATGGCCGAGCAAGCATCACGTCTAGTACCCCGCACGGGTGACGAGGTAACGTCCATTAACGACTCGGACATAGACTGACGAGGCATCATCGCATCAATAACGACCACAGCGGTGATCGCGAGTACTGTGCTGTCAATTGTAGTACGCATGACGTCCCAGGGCAGCTATATACATTGGGTGGGCTAACTCATGAATTGTTAATCGAAATTCTGTAATGCGTTTTCGTTTCGTAAGAATTACTTAGGCAGCGTTGTAAAATTAATCATTGTGCAGCATAATTCTATAATAATCCAGTTACCTTGGGTTGCTGGCTTTCCGATGAGCACCTTTCCGTCCGCATGCAAAACCCCACTTTTTAAAAATGACTACTTGATTAGCTTGCATTTTCTCATTGATTTTCGATGCCCTTATACATTCGAAAATATTTCATGAAAAACATGCAGAAAAACATTCCTTCTATTACCCATTCGCTAGAAGATTAATTTTCTTCCAATTTAATACTCGAAGGAGGGGTATAATTCGGTTTTAAAATGTTTCTCATTGTGGGATTTTTTAATATCGTGGAATGGCCGTTCATAAAACGCCATGTATCTGCATTTACGAATGCGGCATTTAAAGTTAACAATATTGCTTAAATCCACTGTTTAATTTTGCAAACTCCATATGGTCTCCTCTTACTACCATAGAGAAATGTATGATTTTGCGTACGAAGAAAATGCATGGCCTGTATTTTGTAAATCTGAATGCAAGCGCAACGGCAGGTGGTGTTAAAAACCAGTCGGTAATAAGAAACGTTTTTGAAAACCTATTATACCCCTCCTTTGGGTGTCAAGTTGGAATTAGACGTCATTTTCTACCATATAAGCAAGATAGTTTATATTTTTATGCATGTTTCCTACGCAATATAATTGACTTTTTAAGGGCATCGGATATCAGTGGGGATAATTCATAATACGTAAGTAGTTATTTTGCAGAGTGTAGTTTTTGCATGCGGCTGGAAAGATATTCGTCCGAAAGAATTCGTTAAAGAATTATGCTGCAAGATGATCAGTTTGAAAACCCTACTCCAATACTTTTTAGGAACGAAAGCGCATTTCAGAATATCTTTTGATCTTTCATGAATTAGCACACCTACTGTACCATAAATACTGCACTCTTTGTGCCTTCACTACCCATATCTGCGACTGCATCTGATGCTGGGTTCGAGTGAAAATACGAAACGTCGGGCCAAAAAAGTTTTTGTCTCAGTAACCGCACCTTATTCTTATTTTTTGAAACTGCACTCCGTAAAAAGTTATTATATATGTTGTATGAAATCATTTCATTGATTTCCAGTGTCCTTTTAAACTCAATTACATTGTATGGAAGACGCACACAAGAATATTCTTTCTTGCGCTTATTGGGTATTAAATTACGTTTTCTTCAATTTTTTACCTAAAGAAGCAGCCCGCGCAGCCTGATCGATGAAACGTACTTTCAAAGTGGGGACAAATGCTCGTCGTTAGCTACGTAGTTGCGGCAAACATGCTCTGAAAGCGCCAGTAGGAAGCTCTTATGCTTGCTGTGACTTAAAAGCTGGTTACAGTCGAACCGTCCTCCCATTTAATCATTGGGTATTTTTATGTGAGCAAACTCGTACACGCTATAAGCTCTAGGAGAACGACAGTGTTAGTCGTCTGTTCACAATTTGACTCTGCGTATAACCTTCCTGGATTAATGCCCGAAGCTTACTGTCTGGGGGATCAACAGAAAGGTCGTGTGCTATTTACCTGAAGTAATTAAATTAATGAATTAGTTATACTTAGCAGTCACCGTTTAAAAGTTAGATTCTTGCCATTTATATAGATGCAGGTATTCAAACCTTTTTAAAGAATCTCTCACGCACATTTAAAAATAAATCTAAATATGATCAGTATCCTGATAAAACTTCAACAACATTTCGGCGACTGTTGGGTATTTGAGAGGAGGCGGGTTCGTTTATTTAGCGTTTATCCAATTTTCCGGTAGCCTAACTGGGTAGCTGCGTTCTGAACATACGATAGTTTTGAAAAATATCATTTTCCTCATGGATATGAGAGTTCCTCATCGTATCCATACCCTTTTGGCCCAATTCAACCTGCTAAAACGGGATGTTATACCTCAATATGGATGAAAAAATGGGTTTTGACTAATATTTGTGGTTAGGCAAACACGCTCAGTTGGATTTGAGACAAGTAATCTGCCTACGTCATTGAACCAATGAATTATACCCATTCTAATTTATCCAAGAAGGCTAGGTCTTTGTTTGTGGATTAGAGCTATACCGTATTGGAATAAATTGTCCGCATAGATCTGCTGATCTTTTTTAACCTGAGGAACAGCTTATTAACGCCCAGTGACGAGGCATTAGTCCAAGACGGATGTGAAAATCGTTCTTATTAAAACCGGATCATTGTGAAGTTCTGTCCTGAGCCCGGACGTAGCAAAGATCGTCATAAGTGTGAGATTTCGAACATTTCACGTGTTCACTGATATTCAAATATTGCCTGCGCCGTATTTAAACAGACTTCATCTTTTCTTCAATGCCATGCCTGGGTGCTGCTTTAACGGGCGCAAAGAATGGTACCAGCGACCGCCTTTAACAAAGGTCTTTGCCATTTTATGCAGGACACAGAAGCAGAAATCCAATATTCGTCTGCCGATGTTCATTATCAATAGAAGCATGCTGCATCCTATAAATACCGCAGCCCCTTGTGCAACAACCACCCGTTTTCTGCTCTTTTGTCTCTGATGATGAATTCGAGTAGGAATCCGAAACGTCAGGCTAATAAAGCTCTTGTCCCGGCGATCGTGTCTCCTTCTTCAAGATGTTCATTATTTTTCCTAATATATATATCCTCAAGTCGAGTGGGCTACGCTTACATGGTTTTTCATTAGGCCCACATGGCACATCTAAGATGATCTCAGATGAGTTTTTGTAACATTGGGATGCTTTTTTCAACAACATTGCTCTTTTGGGCACCTAACCAGGCATATAACCTTCAAAAACCACTTGCGTATTTACGCTCTGGATTTCCAGTCCGTTAAACGCACTAACGGGTCGTTCCACAAGCCTCCTAGTCTGCTTACTTGTCCTGTGTAGACGCAATTACAAGACGCCTCCCCGCCGTAGGGCTGCCACTGCTAGAACGTCATAGTCCCTTGAAGACATCGTGCTAATTATAGTATCGCTGTTGGGCTCGTCTTTGGAATTATTAACAGGTTCAACTAAGTAGTATTTAACTGGCTGCTGCAAATGATCGGAGTTGGTCGATATGCAACTCTATCGATTTTAATTATAAACACAACTTTGAACAAGGGACAATGATGTTGAGATTTAACAGAGCTGCCTTAACATCTCCCTCATTCTCAGTAACTACCACGTTGCTTCATTTAAACAGGCTTCCGTAAGTTGGCTTTGTAGGAAATCACACATAGCCTGGTTCCAATGCAAAGTGAGAGTCCTATATGCTGCCGGACAGATTTGAGATAAAATTGTCAGCTATTTTAACAAACTGACGTCATAATTACACATCAGGCGAATGTCATCCAATCATGATAAAGTGAATCGTATGAGAATTTCTCAGTGTGAAAGTCAGTTTACGAACATATGTTTTTGGTAGTTAACTGTCAGGAGAACAAAGTTTTGAGTTATGGACGCGAGTTAAATATGCCTAAGGGGCAGGGTTAATTAAACACCTATATGACGGAGTTAGCACATTATGGACGGTGAAGCTGGGGCTAAGAGGGGAAAGGGAGGAGTTGGGGTTAGGCTGTGAACGCTATCTATATGTCAAACACGTGGAGTGCGTGTGACTGTTCTCAGGGCGTTGGGGCAACGTGGGATCACTATTTGCAACCGGCCATGAAAGAGAGACCGCCTGTGTCAGCGTCTTCTGAAACAGAGCGCTGGATTGGCTAGTTTTATAGTCACCGCTTCAGCTACTGCTAGCACTTGTTTGTGTTGGCCTTTATAGTAGTGTGCTGGTGCCCAGGGGATAATTTCGAAGGATTTTTTGATGCCAACTTTGTGTTTCGCACTGATCAAATGTGAGGAAATTGAACTTGGAACCGACCGATATCCCTCTTTATACATCCAGGTAGGCATGTGTTCGCGTACCCTCTTTTCTAGATTTTCAAACCTAATATGAGAATTCTGACAGAATTTCTCAGCATGCTGGAGTTTCAGTGGTATCAAAAATCGCCCCCCCCCCCAAGACCTCCGACGCTGCCATTGAGCGCCCTTCCAGCTGGAAACAAACAGCGACCTAAACCTTCCTCCTTGATCTCCCAGAAACCATCGGGGTCATGCAACTGTTATCCAATAAGAAAGAGAATCCTATGCGATCCCGGTCAAAGTTTACAAGCACAACAGCCTCTGACTGATAAACAAACTTACAGCGGTATTTCAGGAGATTTAGTGCCAAGGAGAATTTATAAGGTCCCATCCAGCTACCCTAAGCTACTAGGCCAGCGCCTGTTAGCGACAGCGGAAGCAGCCGCTATTAGGCTACGACAGCCAATCTTATGCGCGCAGAAGGACCACGTTCAGGCTCCGCGCCTACAGTGGTCGAAGGTGGACTAACGCTGCTACACTTCGCGCCCTCCCGCTCTCACCCCGCACCTGACAATGACTGCTATTACCCCCCCCGCCCCCACACCCCGCCCGTGTTTTAACTAGAACTTTGATCGATGTTTCTTATCGATGACGTGTTTTTTCTTCTACCCCGTTCTCATATAACTGTACTGGCCTGACGAGAATGTATCGAAAGCTGCGTATGCTCGCCACCTCGTCTTCTGATTACTGTTATGGGAATTTTCGCAACTCTAAATGAGAATTTTGTCAAGATTCGAGAAATGAAATAACCGTTTATCTTTACAAGCGGAAAAGATACTGGCAACTCTCTGATAACTACAGAGAAATGTCGCTGCTAACCGTCGCCGGAAAGATCTATGATATGGCCTTGCTAGCCTCCCAGCAGCGAGCTAGAAAGGAGGCTTCTCCCAAAAAGCCAATGCGGTTGCCAACGACACCGTAAACCATCGACATGATCCCCGCAGCACGCCAGCTGTAAAAAAGTCTCAAAAGGGACCCACATCTACATCACAGTAGGTGGGCTAACTCATGGAATGTCAACCGAAATTCCGAAATTGGTTTTCGTTTCGAAAAGATTAATTACGTAGGGTTGTAAAACTAGTCAGCGTGCAAAATAATTCTATAATCTTTCAGTTACCTCAGGATGCCAGCTTTCAAACGAACGTCTTTTCGGCTGCATGCAGGAACTACACTCTGCCAAAAAATAAATACTTAAGTAGCATGCATTTTCCCCATTGATTTTTGATTCTTCTAAAAAGTTAATTATATTTCATAGAAAATACGCATAAAAGTTTTCATTCTTCTACTTATTCGGTAGGAAATTATGTCTTCTTTTAATTTTATACAAGACAGAATGGTATAAATTAATCGTAAGAAGTTTGTTTTTGTGAGACTTTGTAACATGGTGAAGTGACCGGCCATAAAACGTCATGTCTCTGCTTTTACTAGTGTTGCTTTCAAAGTTAACAATATGGCTCAAATCCACTGCTAAATTCCATGAACCCCAAATGATATTCTCTGAAAACCGTAGAGAAATTTACAGTTTTCCGTACGCGGAAAACATACGGCTTGTAGTTTTGAAACCCTGAATGCAAGTGTGACGGCAGGTCGATTTCAAAATTATTCAAGAATTGGAAAAGTTTTTTAAAAACCGAATTAAACCTTTTCTTCTAGTATAGAATTAAAAGAAGACGTTAATTTCTACCGACTAAACAAAATAATGAATATTTTCATGCATGTTTTCTATGAAATGTGATTGCTTTTCTAAGGGCATTGAAAATCAATGAGAAAAGCGCGTGCTACTTAAGCAGTCATTTTTATAGAATGTAATTTTTATGCAGCCGGAAGAAAGTTCATTCGAAAGCCGACATCCTGAGGTAACTGAAATATTAAAGCATTATGTTACAGGCTGACTAGTTTTGCAACCCTACTTAATTAATCTTTTCGAAACGAAAATGCATTTTGGAATTCCGGTTGAAGTTTCATGAGTTAGTCCACCTACTGTATTGTTGTGGACCTAACTTAAGTCTTCGACAAGATAAATCGCTATGAAGTCTGGAAAAGAATATGCAGAGGTTCGGCGATTTGCCCACATGGTTCATCAACTCCACGATGGGATGACGGACAGGGTTTAGTCACCGAAGCATTTGCCTTTACCAGTGGAGTGAAGCAGGGCTGGGTACTTGCTCCCACGTTCTTCAGTCTCATGTTCTCTGCCATGCTGATGAACGCCCACCATGATGACGGCCCTGAGCCCTGAAATGGTCATGCTCCCGATCGCCGGCGAATGCAGACCCCATTGCGACTCTGCACAACTACTGTGCGTGAACGACTGCGCGCACAACATCGTGGCAGGGGGAGTAATGCAACGGAGTAAGGACCATTTGCGCCGACTGTTCTAAATTCGGAAAGTATAGAAAAAAGGCCGGTATAAGTGGTACAGTACCTGTGCTAACTCATGAAATGTCACAAATTAACACAGGTTAACGCCTTTAACGCAAAATCGGTAAACACTACGGCTCCCAAAGTCTGATAGCGGAAAATAAACGATGTGCCAAAGAAATAAAGCAAAGTTTGGTTAAGAAAATATTATTTACTGAGATAAAAATAAATAATTTTCGACAAAAGTCACATTTTCGAGAAACGCCTATATTACAACCAAGTTAATAAAGGCTACGTATGAGGACGTATAAAGGAAGAGGGCGCATAAAAGGTCAAAAATAATTAAGGACAGAAACAGATACAAAAAATTAGTACTTTGTAGATTGTCCATTCGAATTAATAACAGCAGAAAGTCTGTCCGACATAGACATGACAAGGTTATCTATGGTGGATTGTAAAATGTAATTATTAAGTATGAAATCCAATTTTTCCTGCATTGAAAGAGTCTTCTTAGCTTTGTGCCAATTTCTTTTGACAATTCCAAAAAGATTTTCGATTGGATTCAGATCGGGACTGTTGGCCGGGATGAAAATGGATAGGAGGCCAATTGCGGAGAGCGTGGTTGTTGTCTAAAATGTTAGATTATGTTTGCAAGCGGCATCAAATTCGTACCTCTTTAGAGCGGTGGACAGGTGCATTGTCCTGCAAAATTACAGTATCCATTCGGCGCCGACTTATGCCGTTGTAGCCGAAAGCATCCTTGACAATTGCAATGAACACCTTGCTGTTGATGGTGTCGGGTGTTGACCGCCAGACAGGCCGCTCACCGAATTTAATTGCCATCCAAACCATCATCCGCCGACAGTACTTAAATGTTGCCGTCGGTGTAGTGTGTTCTCGCGGGAAGTTCTTTCCACATATGACGGTTTGGAGCGACTTCGTAGGCTTGTCTAAAAATAGAACCTCATCGCAGAAGAAAATGCTCTTCCAAAATTAAGATCTGTATTCAATATAATTCTTAGCAAATAAAAGCCGTTCTCTAATTAGTTTTCTACTCAAATATGGCTTAATCATGGCCTTCCGCCGCTGCAGTTCAAATTCCTTCATCCTTTTTCTAATGATGTTCATAGAAGACATCGGCAGATGTTTCCGCTGAATGGCCTCAATGGGCATGTAATGAAACTTTTTTAATGTACGACGAATAAAATCGTCGTCTTGCTTACTTGTGGACCGTTTTGGTCCCCCTATCTTATTTCTAGGAACATGTTTATCATTAATAATGCGCCACAGAGTGACCTTGCTTATACTGAAAATACTAGCTAACGACTCACGCGGGATTCCCTCCGCCGCTAACTTTCGAATGCGCTGGAAGTCAACTTCGGATAAGTATTGTTTAGACATAGTTATCGTTTGACGTGGCAGAGCAAAGTGACGGCCTGTCGCGCGAACTCTACATACATTCGTTTACGACACGCATTTTCAGTCTGGTAAAACAATCACACTGATAAACTTTTTTATTTCGGTATTTTGAAACATAAAACTTTACGAATTTGTAAAATAGAATTTTAAGATAAAGAATCGCACGTTATTTCCTGAACACAATAAGAAATAATTTATCTGCATTCCCCTGATTTTGTTGATATTGAAATTTATTTTTTTCTTTTTGTTCGAAAGTTTATTAAAAAATTTCGTCCTTTTATTAATCTTCTTAAACAGATTAATAAGGTCACACAAAGAATTTCCATCCGAAAGCTTTAATAGCGTAGGAAACTGCTTGAATATCAGGAATCCTCCGATTTCGCCTTAATCCGGCCCGTTTTCTATTTAATATACAGATCCGTATCAAACTTTCCTTCAGAAAACGGTCTTTTCGTCCTTATTTCAACTAAATAAACACAAGTAACGACACCAAAAATACGCTACATTGTCCACTATAATTTTGACCTCGGCATTTCATGAGTTAGCACAGGTACTGTATATTCTGCGCAGAATACCCAGGTTTTAAATGAGTTTGTGACTCACAGTTTGAGTGACCTAGATGTCTGTAGGGGCGTCGGGGGGGGGGTGCCAGACGGTGGTTCATATGGACTTATATGATGTGTCAATTTGTCGATGCTTTAATGTTTGCTGATGTCTGGAATAGCGGATGCGTCCATGCAGTCTACACACGAAGAAGTGTTCGAATGAGCCTGGCTATTCGGTTTGCGAAGTGTGAGTCGCAGGTAGGACACACAGTCGACATAAATGACAGTATTTTAGTAACTATTCAGTGTCCGCTCGACCAACTTCCAGGAAGGAATGGAAGCATGGCGACTGTCTCAACCCCGTTTGTGGTGGTGGATGCTTCTCGGAAAGCAGACAAACACTGAGATTTACTACCGCACGAAATGCGGTGAATAATATACCGTTTATAACTTTTCTGAAATGTGTCTGATACGGTGGTCGTAGGTAGTAGCCCGTAACCAGTCTGGTGGCGACAACATATCCGAACGGGAAGCAATCATCATGCGTCAAGTCATGTGGACGAAAGACTAACTTCATAAACAGGAAACGTCGGGAGTCGTTTGAGGGAGCTGGTGCAACTGCGGACAAAGCAAGTAAGTCAGAGAAACTGGTAGAGTGCCCCGGACTCAGGTGGCAGAGCTTGTTGCAGCAGTGAGGCTGAGAGAGGCTAACTTTCAGGTGGCGGCCTATCCGACGGGACTCGGCCTAATTTTCAAGTTTCCAACGGCCGAAATTCTCACGAGGGATGACAACACCGCGAGTTGCGAGCCGCTCGATTCATGGTTCTCATGCCCCGCAATCGGTCAACATAATCAATGACCTCCCATTACCATATTTGGTGCTGAGGCATTTCCCGGGCAGCGGCATCAATCACGTGGGAGGGCGCGGGTGAACAGCAATCCCAGTGACATGGAGCTAACTGGCCGAATAATCATCACGCCAACATCCAACACGGATGATAAAGTCATGGCCATTAACGACAAGGGCGCAGACTGACTGACCATCATTTGCGACCCCCAGCAGTAATCGCGAGTGCTGTCAACTGCAGTACCCAGGAAGTTCCGCGGCAGCTACGTTCTGCTAATCTTACTGTCTCTGTGTCTCCACTACCCTTATCTGCGACTTTACCTGATGCTGGGTTCGAGTGGGAATCCAAAACGTGACGCCAATGAACTTTTAGTTGAAGTGATCCCATTTCCGTCTTCCGAACTGTCTCCTGAAACTCGTCTGTTTGCTTTTACCGGCGAGGTGAATGATGGACTGTGTGAATATGCTTTTGATCAAATGGGAAGTCTCCAGTAATAATCTATTTCATTGAAAGTTCATAGATATTTGGGCAGATTTTGAATAATTTATATTGACCCAACTGTGAAAAACTCGGCGCCTCGGTGGGATTCGACCCCACGAATTAAGGGAAAGGCTTTAGTACAGCCAATGCTCTAACCACTTGAGCTACTACGCCCCGCTGGACGACGCGAGTTTAATCACATTTGGGTCAAGTTACCCGTCTAGAGTGCCCCGGACTCAGGTGGCAGAGCTCGTTGCAGCAGTGAGGCGGAGAGAGGTTAACTTTCAGGTGGCGGCCTATCCGACGGGACTCGGCCTAATTTTCAAGTTTCCAACGGCCGAAATTCTCACGAGGGATGACAACACCGCCAGCCGCTAGATTCATGGTTCTCATGCCCCGCAATCTGTCAACATAATCAGTGACCTCCCACTACCATATTTGGTGCTGAGGCATTTCCCGGGCAGCGGCATCATTCACGTGGGAGGGCGCGGGTGAACAGCAATCCCAGTGACGTGGAGCTAACTGGCCGAATAATCATTACGCCAACATCCAACACGGATGATAAAGTCATTTCCATTAACGACAAGGGCGCGGGCTGACTAACCATCAGTTTCGACCCCCAGGAGTACCCAGGAAGTTCCACGGCAGCTACGTTCTACCAATGTTACTGACTCTTTGTCTCCACTACCCTTATCCGCGACTGTACCTGATGCTGGGTTCGAGTGGGAATCCAAAACGTGAGGCCAATGAACATTTAATTCAAGTGATCCCATTTCCGTCTTCCGAACTGTCTCCTGGAACTCGTCTGTTTGCTTTTACCGGCGAGGTAAATGATGGTCTGTGTGAATATGCTTTTGATCAAATGGGAAGTCTCCAGTAATAATCTGTTTCATTGA
The DNA here is from genome assembly GCA_902702965.1 of Spirometra erinaceieuropaei. Taxonomy (NCBI): domain Eukaryota; kingdom Metazoa; phylum Platyhelminthes; class Cestoda; order Diphyllobothriidea; family Diphyllobothriidae; genus Spirometra; species Spirometra erinaceieuropaei. The sequence goes on along the minus strand of CACRXP010000623.1, from coordinate 22,763 downwards.
AAGTTCATAGGTATTTTTGCAGATTTTGAATAATTCATATTGACCCAACTGTGTAAAACACGGCGCCTCGGTGGAATTCGACCCCACGAATTAAGGGAAAGGCTTTAGTACAGCCAACGCTCTAACCACTTGAGCTACTACGCTCCGCCGGACGACGCGAGTTTAATCACATTTGGGTCAAATTACCCGCCCAACCTACTGCAACGTCTGGAATCCGCAAAATCTGATACAGTAAGCTGAATGCCCAAGCAGGATTCGCTAAGTAATCCACCAAGAATCCAACAGTTCACACTTGGGTCAATATGACTTATGCAAAATCTGCCAAAACATCTATGAATTACGTGAGCCTGGTAGATATCTGGTGGATCCTAGGTGATTTACTTAGAAAATCCTGCTAGGGCAGTCAACTTACTGTATCAGATTTGGTGGATTCCAGACGTTGCAGTAGGCTGGGTGGGTAACTTGACCCAAATGTGATTAAACTCACGTCGTCCGGCGGAGCCTCGTACCTCGAGTGGTTAGAGCGTTGACTGTACTAAAGCCTTTCCCTTACTGCGTGGGTTCGAATCCCACCGAGGCGCCGAGATTTTCACAGTTGGGTCAATATTAATCAATGAAAGTTACTTGACCACAATTGGATATGTAGGCCCATGTTTTTATTCCTACCACGTATCTGCGTATGTGATTCTGGTAAGCGCATAATACTGAAAATACTTTTTCGTTTTCTGCCGGGGTTTTTTTCCGATCCTCGTTAATTATTTATCCAAGAAACCTCGTCGATTTATCTCTACATGCGTCGTGTTGTTGTAGCATAAAGTCGGAGAGAGTCGGGAACATTTTGTCCGCGTATATACTCGCCCGAGAGACAACGGCCATTTTAGGCCGCAAGCAACAACGATGACATTTCATTTTATATTCGACGTATTAGGTTATTTTTGGGCTAAGCTCTACGATTTAAAATGTGATGTCTAGTAGTCATATAAATAATGAATTATTGTATATGTCTGGAGGATATGAGCGTACTTAATTTAGAAACAATCTGTAGGCGCTGTTACTGTTTTTAGGACATAAATATACATTGATATACTTGTCAGTATTTTTTAAATGAAAAACGGCTGCTTTTTGAAAACAACATGTTTCCCCTCCATTCTGTCATCCATCAGGTAACGGCTGCCTTTCTACCTCCTGTCCTCTGGAATGTTAGTTTGGAGTAGGTTAGCCTGTCCGAGTTCTTCGATGTCAACGTTGAATTGTGGTTTGACTTCTCAGTCTTCCTTGTCCGTCTTGGCACATCTACCGCAGTATTGCGTGTAGCAGTGTGATTGCCTGTAAAGTATATTAGATGAAATAAACATGCCTGTACTGTAAGCGGATCATATAACACCCCCTCCACGTAAATGGATAATGTAAATTGCCACTAACATGACCACTAATCAGTAAATTGATGGTAGAACATCTGATTTAACACTTACTGGCCGAAAAGTCCAAGAAGAAGCACCAGGTCATCCAGACGTTGATCGTACTTATTCTTAGGCCAATTACATATAACAGAACTGTGTAAGATGTGTTTTGGATCCCACAGTACACTGGTCCAGCTTTTCAAACCTCCCCTCGTCTAGAGCTCATTGTTGAAGCCAAATGAAAACGGTCGCCGGTCTTGAAATTCAAACCCACCTCTGTTTGGGGAGGTCCTCCACCGCTGTTGTTATTTACTCTCGCAGAGTAAGCCGACTGTAAATCGACATGCTTGTTCAACGATATATCGTTTGAATGTCACGCCTTTTCTAACCAACCTAAACTGCCACTTACATGAATACACAATCGACGTTTCTGCTGGCCGAAACTGCAACCGTGCGCAACTGTAGACCCTTATACTGGAAGTAATCTCAGTTTCCTTATGAATGATACATTATTAGGCATGTAATGTGTACGAGGCCTATCGATCGGACATCTGAACATCGACTTAATCAACTCGAAATCAGACATACATTTGGCCAAATTCTGTCATCTCACGTCGATTGACCCAGTCTATTATTGATCTTCCGTTGTCAAAAGATGCGTCAACTCCAACTGTTTTATTTCGCATCGAATTTAATGGACGAAAGTGGCGAATTTCGAGTGGTTAGCTAAAAGTTGGGATTTTAATTGTTAGGGCAAGCATGCAGATTTCGGATGAGTAAACTCCAAGGTACTACAGAGAGCGACAAAGTAAACACAAGTACCCACTTTAAACTTAACTGACTTAACCGCAAGGGTCATTGTGTGGGGACGATGTATCTGTGCGTTTTGATGCATTTCAGGGAAATGTAAGGCGACATTGGTCAGCCGCGTAAACTCGGTCGGTATTCAAAGCAAACGCTCGTAGAACCCAGCTCGTAAAAGGCAGAACGCAAATGTGCGCAGAGCGACGCAGGTACACAGAACACGTATCCTGCCAGTTGCTCCTGAATTTGAATTTAGCTTACTAACGTAGAGTATTTGTTTTATTGTAGGAAGTAAGAATAGACGTCAATAGCAGAATTTATTTGGCCCAGTCCGATGTCTCCGTCTAACGCG
>CACRXP010000623.1:0-20073 GCA_902702965.1 Spirometra erinaceieuropaei | reverse complement strand
TTCAAAAGCGCAATATCCCGGAAACATCGGAACTGGCTCTGATTAACGAAAGTTCGTTTTTAGATGTATAGAATGTATTCTCATTCCAAAAACGTAGTAAATATGAATGTAGACATAAAATAACGTATAATAACAGTGTTTTTATGAAGTTTACATCTAAATATCGTTTAAACTGTAGTGTGATTTCATATATGAGGATTTGCCACCTGCCTACATTCCGAGTGCAGATTCCAAACCAGTTTTCCAGTCTTTCGTTTTTAATTTTATTTCGTTGATGTAAATGAGAAAGGGACTCAACAAGAGAAGTTGGATTTTGCTTGATTTCACCGATGGGGACGTCGTATGAACAAAACTTTTTATAAGGTGGCATGCCATGAGGCCGGTCGGTGCATATCATATTTAAATAGAACTGACAGGCGTGATCGTAAACATATCATTTTGTTTTTATAGAAAGAACTTATCTTCCGTTAAATTAATTTATAGTTCCCGTTTGTTTTGAATTACGTTGAGTTTCAGATGAGCCTCCAAATGTTGCTGAATACTTCATGATTTTCAGTGTTTTCACCCGATATCCATAAAGACAAATTCTGAATCACCTGTCTGTTGAGAACTTTAAAATAAGATTATTCTTGAAGGCATTTACCGAAGTAGTGAGTGTTCGAGCGCTCTTATTCACGCAGACCATAGTTTGGGTCACATTTGAAGACTCATTCAAACATCAAACTTCATTTTCGAGAAAAATGTCCGTCCACAGCGAAAGTCTCCGTTCTTTGATTGTGAATGCACGGCAGAGGGCCCATATAGACACTGATATTTTTCTGAAACTGTAAATGTTTTACTAGTTCTATTTCTGAATAAGATATGCACAGAAGCCAAACTACACGAAAAGTAGTGCTTCATATGTTTCAAACTGGAAATGACCATTTCGTGGTGGTAATCTATGTGACATGAGGTAGAATTTTCCAAACGGCAAAACAATATCAGCCCTCTTAAACGAAGGAATCACTATCTGCGTTAGTACTGCATTTTTGAGCACCAAATCCCACTGATATGCTAATTTGACACTTAGAAATTGATAAAACCTCTAGTTTTCTTAAAATAACCTTTGTCTTAGCAGATTGATTACTATGGTTAACATCGGATATAAAATAAATTTTTCAGTTCGTGTGTTAACTACTATCCATTCAATGAAAAAGTCACTCCAATACTTAACGGAAGTCTAGGGCATGTATTAGCATAGGACATTGCACGAATATATTCTAACCTCCATTTTCGCTAAAATTTACTGGTATTTTACTTGATATAATTACGTAAACAAAATTGCTGCACAAGAAAGGGACATTTTATTACAGGAAGTGGATGAGCGAGCAAAGCGCTCAGCATTAAGGTTGGTTAGAAATTCTTTGATCAGTTTCAGTTATCAGATTTCATGAGATAGGTCACGTACTTATCTGCCCAGTGACTTGTGTCATCCCGTCCTCCTTCTGACTCAGTTTTCTGGTTATTTAAAATCCTGGTCAAGAGTTTGTTGATGACCAGGCGGTGTGGTGGTGCGCTTAGGTGCGGGTCTGGCCATGCCAGTCACTGTCGGCCTACCTTCGGTCCTCTTGGCTGTCTTGACACCGGCCGGGGGAGCACGAGGGAGTGTGGTAAGTGCCGTGCAAGCCTACCCTCATTATGAACCAATCTACGCGCAAGTCGCCGGGCTTCCTCTCACCTCACTATGGAGCACACGGTGAACACAGTCAGCAACGACGAGAAAACTGTCCCATTTACATCGGTTCATTACAATGCTAAGGAACGTACATTGAGTGACCGATCTCATGAAATGTTGGCTGAAATTCTGAAATGCGTTTTCGATTAGGAAGGATTACTTGGTCGCGGTTTTAATACCGATTATCTTGCGGCATACTCTTATAACATTTCGTATTCGGCAGGATGTCGGCTTTTAAATGAATTTCTCTTCAATCTACTGTAGAAAGCGTACTCGGTAAAAAATGACTACATATGTGGCATGGATTTTTCCAATTGATTTTCGATGATCTTGCAAATTCAAACATATTTTATAGAAACCATGAACATAAATATGCTTTCTGTTAGTCAATCAATAGAGAATCACGTCTTCTTTATATTTTATACTTAAGGAAGGAGTATAATTAGGTTTATAAAAGGTTTTCTAATTGCCCAATAATTTGGAGCCTGATCATTCATTGCATTAGCGCTTAGTGATCCCAGTGTACAAGCGGCATGCGTTCCTCGTAAAGAAAATCACATATTTTTCTATGCCGTTAAAGATATATTGCATAGAGCCCATAAAATTTTGCAATGGATGCGAACCATGTTGTACATATCATGAGGAGCAGTGGTAAACGGCCAGGTACGATGCTATGTGAATGGACATTTCGCGGTCTTAAAAAGTCTCATAATTAGAAACTTTTTAAACCCTAATTATACTCCTGTCTTAAGTATAAAATATAAAGAAGACGTGATTCTCTATTGATTGGCAAAAGAAAGCATATTTTTGTTTGTGGTTTCTATAAAATATGTTTGAATTTGCAAGACCACCGAAGATCAATGGGAAAAATCCATGCCACATATGTAGTCATTTTTTACCGAGTACGCTTTCTACAGGAGATTGAAGAGAAATGCATTTCAAAGCCGACAACCTGCCAAATCCGAAATGTTATGAGAGTATGCCGCAAGATAATCAGCATTACAACCGCGACCAAGTAACCCTTCCTAATCGAAAACGCATTTCAGAATTTCAGCCAACATTTCATGAGATCGGTCACACACTGTATTACTTTACTACCGAGTCCAGAATTAGGGTCTTCCTTGCTGAAGCGATAGTGACTTCAAACGTCGCAGTATTCCCCGACTAGGAGTTAAAATTCCACTGAACCAACTACTGTGCCTTTCGTCTGCTCGTGATTTGTCTCATCTAGCGAGAAAAATATTTTAAAACAGAACTTAAATAGTGGAGGTAGTCGGGTATATCAGTTATAATTTTCGGTTTCCGCTCAACTTCTTTCTGGGAGTAGTCCACTGCTTCCCATCGTAAGAAAGAGGCGGGTGACATCAAAAGATAACCACACGCTTCTAGTCGTCTTGCCTATATTTTGCTGTTTCTGATTGTGGATTCGTTTGTGAATCCGAAACGGTACGCAAATTAATTTCTTGTCAGAGTGATCGCGTTCCCTCCTCCTTCTTCCCGACTGCGTTTTAAAATTTGTTCTTTTACCTGCATCGGCAGTCGTCGGTCATTTGTTAGATTAATTGCGATGGGCGACTGGCAGTTATTCCTCGACAGTACCGCCCCCTCGCCTCCGGAGATTGGCATTAATTCCAGTTCATTGAGTATCTTTTGCCGCTCCAACAAACGAAACACTTATCAAGCCTCTAGCGAATCATCGGAGAACTGCCCAATGTAAGTGCCCGGAAGACAATGAAACGGACGATAGTAAAAGTACTGTGTTGAGTTGCAGTTTGAGATAAGTGAGTACTTGATGATAACGACGCGTAGGAGCTGAAGGACTGTTCAGTACAAGCCACAACCACTCAGGGTAACTCAACGGCAGGTGAAAAAGATGTACTACTTTCTACCCCATCAAAATCCTCTCATCAGTAAGGATCAGAAAATTGTTTGCAAAATAACGACACGTTTGGCCAACTATATGTCATAAATGATAACACTGGGTCACTAAATACTACTTTAAAATACAGGCTTTAGCTGCGGGTATTAAAAAAAGAGGAATTAAAAACTGCACACATCGGGAATGATGTGATAATGTGGTCCTACCTGATGGAAACAATTGTATTGGGGTTCTGGTTTGGAGCTAAGTTTGGGTGTTAAAATTATGGATTATGATTAGAGTTTAGGGTTAGATTTAGGGGTTAGGGTTTGTGGTTAAGGTCGGGGGTTAGAGTAACTATTCCCCAACCACTCAATTTACAACGTGCATTCCCAATACCTTTACTTCTGCACACAGTTATTCCACCTCGTCGCGTGTGCGTTCTCCGGCTCCAAAAATACTCTTCCTTGTACTAATTCTTGAACAATACTCGAAGACAGAGTATTTTCTGAGTTTTTTTTAAGACCGTGAAAAATCTTCTCAAAAATCGCTGAATAAGCCCACTTATTGCTGATGCTAATGCAGTAAACAACATGACCCACATTCACTGGAAACGTTTATGAGCCCTAAACGGCATCTTCTTAATAGCATATGTAACTGTATAATTTCCCCTCAAAAAATTTAACACATGTAGTTTGGAATCCTTGAATGCAAGTTTACCGACGCATTTGGCAAAAGATTATTCGTAAATCAGAAGAGGCAAGAATCGAGTACGCTGTCTTGTTTTCGAGCGTAAGCACAAGGTTGGCATTAAAAGTAAAGTAGGCCGATGAAGGAGGCTGAAATCGTTAGTGGGGGACGTAGCCGAGGCTGAAACGGAAAAGGCAACCTGATGTATGACAAATCTGCCGCGAGATCAAAGGAAGCCTACAGTAGATGTGCTAACTCATGCAATGTTAACCGAAATTCTAAAATGCGTCTTCGACTCAAAAAGGGTTCGTAAGTAGGTAGTATTATTAATCAACGTGTAACATAATCCTATAATATTTCAACTACTTCCGAAGCTCAGGAGCGAACTTCTTTCCAGCCACCTGCAAAAACTTCACTCGTTAAAATTGACTTCTTATATTGTATAAGATTTTATCACTGATTTTGGTGATATTATAAATTCAAATATATTCCATAGAGAGCATGCATAAAAGTGTTAATTCTCTAGATAATTTGGTAAAAATATATACTTAGAGTTAAGTCGGGATTCGGTTTTAAACGGTTTCTCATTATGAGATATTTTAAGACCGCTAAACGCCCGTTCATAAAACATCCTGTCTCTGCATTTACGAGCGTTGCTTTTAAAGTTTACTATATGGTCAAACCTATTGCTCGATTTTATGAAGCCAATATGGTCCTCTCCTAATAACGTATATAAATGTATGACCTTCAGTACACGGAAAATATACAGCTTGTAGATTGTAAACCATGAATAAAGATATAATGTCAGTTTGTGTTTAAAATAACTCGAGAGTTTAAAAAATTTAAGCCAAATCATGCCCTCTATTCTACGTATACGATTTCGCAAAGGCGTAATTTTCTATCAAATGTGTAGAAAAATGAATATTTTTATGCGTTTTTTCTGTGAATATACGAACGCAGCAAAAATCAGAGGGAACAATTTTTACTATAAAAGTAGTCAATTCTTTACGAGTGAAGTTTTTGCATGTGACTGGAAGGAAGCTCATCCAAAAGCTGGCATTCTGTGGTAATGACAACGTTGCAGAAGAATGTTACATGGCCGTTAATAAACAAATCCTAACTAAGTGAACTTTTGGAATCGAAAACGCGGTTTAGAATTTGGGTTAATATTTTATGAGTTAAAGGGGTTCCTGTATATCTCGATTCGAGACGGATTCTAACGCCCAGCAGGCCAGGTCAGGCTGAATTTCCGACCTGATGACACTATTTTTTTTCTTATGGACAAACCAAAGATGTCATTGCTTTAATAGAAAATGGATTTGGGGCTGGGTGTTAAACGGGTTAAAACCGCCTAACTTCTGCTGGTGTTGCCGTAGGAGTTCATTCGAGCTTTTCTATCGATTGCGCCCACCAGTGAGTAAACATCTGCCTCAGAAGATCCATAGGATTAAAATTTTTAAACATACTGCCCACATAGGAAGATTAAGGTATATTTATTAAGTAACGTAATAGATGTCGTGGCACGGGTATCACTTCCCACAACCTCGCTTTATTGGGAGCCTCTGAATAGCGCAGCTGACTTAAATTAGTCTTCTCCCTGCCTCTTGGTCCGTTTGACCGTTAGTCTCTCGAGTAGGATGTGGTTATGTGGCCTTATCTGATAAACAACACACTGCTAGTGATTAGGGCTAGGGGTCAGGGTTAGCATTTAGGGTTGGAGGTTAAAGTTAGGAATTAGGGCAACTATTTCTGAGCCAATCAAAGTACAACCGCGCATTCCCAATAGCTTTTCTCTTGCATAAAACTACTTGACCTCGTCGCCTGTGCGTTTTCCTGCTACAACTGAAAAGGCCCTATTACCGTCGGCCCCACATTACAGGCTGCTATGGTTTGTTAACCACAGATGCGGCTACATATCCGCATCTGACCATTTATCAAGATCACATAGGAAATAATTTCATAGTACCTTTTATTAAGTATATTACAGGCACTACATTATTTTACTCCGGGATGAAGACAACTGCCTATAATCGGTGAACGTGCGCAAATTCGTACTTTTCGCAGACTTCTGTTTTCATTGGTAGATACTGCAGTTTTTACAAAAGGTTTAAACAATTATTTCAGTATTTCATGGTAAAAGGGTTAAATTTGGGATAAGTGGCGACTTTGATCAGACTTGCACACTAAACAAGCCAACTCATAACATGTCAACCGAAAACCTGAAATTTATTTTCCATTCCAGAAAATTACCTACGTAAAGTTTTTACACTTATCATTTTGCAGCATAATCCCATGATGATGTTACTTCAGGAAGTGGGAGTTTATAAGAACTTCTTTTCGGCCATCTGGAAAAAATGCATTTTGTAAAAAATGACTACTAAAGCAGCATGAATTTTTGTTCTTGATTTTTAGTGTCATTATAAAGTTGGATTTATTTCGTACAAAACATGGATAAAAACAATCATATCTTCACTCATTTGGTAGAAAGTCAGGCTTTTTTTAAACTTTATACCTCCAGAAAGTGCAAAACCCGGTTTTAAAAAAGTTCGTAACAATGAGACTTTTAAGACCTGAAATGTCCGTTCATAAAACAACGTGTTTCTGCATTTATTAATGTTGCTTCTAAACTTTGCAATAAAGTTCAATTTCACTGCTAAAGTCTAAAAACCCGTATGGCCTGCTCTTAATGCTGTATAGAAATGTGTGACTTTCTGTAAACGGAAAATAAAAATTTTGTGGTTCGCAAACCCTCAATGCAAGCGTAACGGCAGGTGGGCCTCAAAATAATTTGTGAATGGTGAAGGTTACCTAAAACCGAATTATACATTTCTTTCAAGTATAAAGTTTGGGGCGGTGTAATTTTCTCTTAGATGAAAAAAGAGTGATAATTGTATGCCTGTTTTCTACAAAATATATTTAAATTAATAAGGACATCTGAAATCATTCAGCTTACTTAATTAGTCCTGTTTTGCAGTTTTATTTTTGTAGGCGGCCGAAAAGAAGCTCGCTTGAAGGCGGACCTCCCAAAGTGACTGAACTGTCATGGGATTATGTTGCGTGGCGATTAATATGATAACCCATCTTTAGTGATCTTTTTGTGTAGGAACTGCATTTCAGAATTCCGGGTTTTTAATGAGTTAGAATATCTACCGTATTGTCATCTTCTAGAGTGTTCTGTCGATCTAGCAGGCCTGAGGATTGACTTGGACACAGTAGTCTGCAAGGCGCCCTGTTTAACGGACAAACGTTTGGTTTATTTGCAAGGAAATTGGGAACGGAACCGTACGCAGTCCCGCTATTCCCCAAACTTATAATATCCTTTTTTTGTGATCTATAATCTAAGCAGAGAAGTAATTTACAGAAGGGACGGAAGAACTGGCTTTTAAAAAACTTAGCTTTCAAGTACAATAAATTAAGTTGTAAAATTTTACCCGCAAGCCTAAATAGAAAGAAGGGAAAGCTCTGTAAAGTTTCCCATAGAGTGGGCATCGCTAAATGTTACTGTCAATTGTCTTAGATGCAAGCTTCCCTTCAGAAAGAACAACTACAGCCTATTCTTCCAGCAGATGGACTAATGGCCGAATAAACTTCATCAGGGTACAACAGAATTGCATGAGGCCCGAATGACTGCCGATAAAGGCAGCCCTTAGAGACATCAGTGCCCAAGGTGTAAGCACTTGGTAAAAAAACCTACAAAAGTATCAGGGCGGGGTTTTTCTTCTGCAGCCCCACTATAATGATGCCGTATGTTTGGCTTCCTAAAATAATTTTGTTCTATGCGAACTTACGCAAACTCTACATATGTCACGTGCTTGAGTCTCGCATACTATTTGAATACTACGAGTGAGTGTGCCTTCGGGGGGGGGAGCACGCTCGTACGCCATCCTCGGATACATCAGGTATTATTTCACACGCGCCTGCCTGTTCGCGCCCTCTTCACTATCTAAATCCAGCGGGTAATTAGGTAGACTTACTAATGGAATCATTCAGACGCTGTGGAACTCCGTCGGTTACACTACAGTGGCCATGCATTGCGAATTACTATGCGGTTCCCTCCGTGGCCCTCCAGTTGTGATTGTGCCCTTACCCTCTTAGCCCGACGAACGGCTGTGTTGCGGGAAGCCCGAACATATCACCTTCGGCTACACCGATACTTTGGCCGTCGATTTCGATGATGTCCACCGTGTGCTACACAGCAGGGTGAGAGCAGGAAGGGTGACGTGTTAGCAAAATCGCTTTGTAATGATAGAAGACTTGCACAGCATCTACCGCACTCTGTCCTCCTCACTCAGTAACTGGACCTGGTATCAATACAGGGGTCAGGAAGACCGTAGGCGGGGGAGGGCACAGATGGATGGCGCAGCCGAGCCCGTACTTTGGCGTGGCAATCCATACCCCTGGCCCATACAAGCAATAACCAGGTTTTTGATTAACAACAAAAATGGGAGGTGGCAGGGGACCCAGTGTGCTCAACATACAACGGCAACTGGGTACACTACCGCCCTCCGAAATGTTGGCATTTCTTATGGCGCGCGAATTCGATAACGCCTGCCAGGATCCGATATGGCACCGTGTTGGTCCAGCACATTTAACACATTGTCCGTTTGGGGCACACACACACACACGACAGTTCGACCGTTGCATCTCACCGTGTCCAACGTGTGTTCCACAGCGAGCTGAGAGAAGTCACGGTGACCATCGCGTGAGTTAGATTAAAGTGATAGTGGACTTGTGCAGCATCTACCGTACTCTATTCTCCTCTCCCCCTCCGGGCCCAGTGTCAAGACAGAGTCAAGAAGACCGGAGACGGGAGAGGGCGCAGGTGGGTGGCACGTTCGAGCCCGCACCTTAGCTATCCACTCCACGCCCCTGGTTCAAACAAACCAATAACCAGGTGTTTGCTCAACAGCAACAAAGACAATTGAGGCTGGCACGACCGAAGCCGCGCCTAGGCGTGCCGCCACACCCGGCTCGGATCCCACCGAGTGGGAGTGTCATAAAGGCCACATTAAGAAGGAGCCATTGCAGCCTGACTGTCAGACCACCAACTGGTGGCTACACCAACCATCGGTTCGCACACACTTCCCTGCCCGTTTTTCTAATTCTGCTTGCGCTCGCCTTCTCTTCCCAATCTAGCAAGTAGCCTAGGACCGCAGGACCAAACCTCGCCAAAGGCAGTACTGTTTTGTTGGATGTATCAACTAGACAAGGCGTTGAACCAGTCAACCCTTCTTCGCCTAGTTACTGGCAATAACAAGACCCTTTGAAAAACAAGTTTACTTTAGAGTACTTTGCAGCCCCTGCAGGCAGCGTAAGAATCTTTCAACAGTGGCAAGTTTGAACTTATTTTTTCCCGGCCAGGACTGGCAAATTAATTTGCTAATTACACACCTATTTGCTGTCGGTCTCTATAATATCTCGGGCTGAGTGTTTAACAGTTTTCTAACTGAAAATCTCTGTATTGACTGACATCTGACATAGATTTCGCAATCTGGACGCTTTTAGGGCCAGACTACGAAGTATCGACTTTAACCGCTTTAGAGATCGCTCTGACGGTTACGTATCGCCGGGTAACTCAAAACAGACAATTGTTTAAAAAAGTCATGGCTGACCATCATAGCCGCTTCTGGTTCATCAGAAGTCTTACCTAAACGCATTCTTAATCTTATTTGGAGAAAATCTTCCGCTTAAATCCCGATTCAGTCGTTCTGAGTAATTCGTTAATTTTTAACGTCCCGTCAACGTCTATAGGGCATACTCACCATCACGTGAGAGCATTATTTGACGACATATATTACTCTCATAACAGAAAACCGGTCTACGGATTAGTCTTGGAGCTTTAATAGGCAGTTAACTATATTCCTCGTATTGTGGCAACCAAACCAGCCATCTATACTTTGCACGGCCGTGAAGACTGAAAGAATGATTTCAGATCTACTTTGAAGCCCTATGAATTCTGATCTGGGAGGTAAACTCGATGAAGACTGGGCATCGAACTGAACAGTTAAGCCCGAGATCCGCGGGTTGGCATGCTGTCCGCCTCAATCAGATAATCCTTCTTGTCTCAAGGCCTGATCTGCATCGCCATCTGACCATTGAGAGCAAGTTATCCCTACATCAACAGCTCTCTAAGAAAACTGGACATGTGAACACGGATTTTGATGGTTTACAAGCAACTGTCCTACCGCAGAGCCACGGGGAGCCATGTTTCATCGGTAGGCGTAGAGAATCCTCGATGGTAACATGGGCAACGTTTATTAGCCTGACATTATTTCAAAATGAACTATGACCAATCAGTCTAGTATTGATTTCCAGTCTAGACTACCTGCGGTGTCGCACCTGGCGTGCGATAGCAGCCCAGTGTGCCCAGCCTGCGTTGCGCCTCTCCTAGTTTTCCGCCTAGCGACGCCACAAAGCCGATCGATATTCTTGTCTGCCATGGTTACTTGCAGCCGCAAATGACTCATGTGCACATTCACATCTTGCTCAAATAAGCCAAGTCAACAACTAGCTTTTAGCATGATGGAGTTACTGGTAGAGGCTTAGATCGGTGCCTGCGACCATTACTTTATGCAGAAGGCGCTACTCACGAGCGGTGACAGTAGTGTTTAACTTTCAGAAAAATCCTACATTAATTCATACATCGTGGCCTCGGCCTCTAATTGACTTCTCTTTTCCCTCCACGGAATTCGCTCGTCCCGCTGCGCCTTAAGGCTCTCTCTCTCGAGCCTCACCAACAGCCGTACAGCGGCAATCGGTGAGCGTCCCTCTACCATTGTATGTACCCTATCGCAACCGACTGGACAACAAGCCCGTGGCTCAGTAATTAGGGGCGTTGGACTTCTAACTAACAGTTGGCAAGATCGAGCCCCAGGTGTTCCACCCCCCGGGGTTGAGTATGGCTGCCGGACCAGTCTCTCTTGTCTTTGTCAGTAATGCTATTCTGCCGATGGAACAGTTGCTGAGACTGTCTTCTTTTGAAGAAGAAGAAGAAGAAGAAGACACAATCGCCGGGACAAGAGCTTTATTAGCCTGACGTTTCGGATTCCTAGTCGAATCCTTCATCAGAGACATAAGCAGATAAGGGTGGTTCATGCAGATGCGGCTGCAGTATTTATAGGATGAAGTAGCCATGCTGCCGCATACCTTTGAATATTCACGACTCCCTTCCCTTCATCAGGAATCGTTGCACGTGGCGTGGTGGCCGATATTCGCGTCGTTAATTGTTGAAATCTCATCACGTGCGTTGGATGTTGGTGTGATGATTGCTCGACCATCTGACGCGCTGACCCGCGCGTTGGGAAGAGTGTTCACCAGTGCGCTCTCCGCGTGGCCAATTACTCCGCCTAGACGAAGTCTCAGCACGCTGTATCGTCTAGGCGGAGTAATTGGCCACGCGAGGAGCGCACTGGTAAACACTCTTCCCAACACGCGGGTCAGCGCGTCAGATGGTCGAGCATTTATCACACCAACATCCAACGCACGTGATGAAACTGCAGCAATTAACGACGCGAATATCGGCCATCACGCCACGTGCAACGATCCCTGAAGAAGGGGGAGGGAGCCGTGAATATTCATAGGTATGCGGTAGCATGGCTACTGCATCCTATAAATACTGCAGCCGCATGTGCATGAAGCACCCTTATCTGCTTATGTCCCTGATGAAGGATTCGAGCAGGAATCCGAAACGTCAGGCTAATAAATTTCTTGTCCCGGCTATCGTGTCTTATTCTTCAAGACTGCTTCCTGGGACTTTTCTTTTAGCTTCTATTGTCACTGTCTTCTTTGTCACCCATACCCTCCCAACTACAATTTACATTGTTCTACCTTTCCAAACTTCCTTACTACCAATTTTTTGGCCGCCACTGATAGATTTCCTTGCATGTGAGCAGTTACAGCCAGTGACCTATCATATGAAATATTAGCTGAAATTTTGAAATAGGTTTCCGACCAGTGAGAATTACTCTGATGGGGTTGTAATAATAGTTAATATGAGGACTCGATATAATGTTGGCTTTTAAATGCACTTTTACCTACCTCCTGTTAAAACTGCACTAATTAAAAAATGGCTACTTAGCTAATGTGAATTCTTCGCATTGACTTTCGGTGCCTCTATAAATTTAGGTTCATTTTCTTAAAATAATATATAAACGTATTCTTTCTTGTACTTACTAGGCGAAAACCTATGCTTTCCTCAAAGTTTATACTCAAAGAAGTTCTACCTTTCGGTTATAAAACGGTTTTATTGAGATTTTTAAGGCTGTGCAATGTCCACTCATGCAACATCGTACCTAACCATTTATTAGTGCTTCCCGTAAGGTATAAAATAAAGCCCGCATCATTCGCAAACTTTATGAGCTCTATACGGTGCCTTTCTAATATCATAGAGGAATCAATGATTTTCCCTACGCGGAATGTGTACACCTCGAAGATTAGAACCGCTAAGTGCAAATGGAAAGACAGGTTGTACTCATAATTATTCGGGACTTAAACAAAATTTCTAAAAAACGAAAGTTACACTATATGCCGATATTAAAATTGAAGAAAGCCCTAGTTTATACCAAAAGTGTGCACGAACGATTATTTAGTGTAATTTTAATAAAATGTATCTGAATTTATAAGAGCAGCGGAATTCTTTATGAAGGATTCATAGTTTTAAGTAAATATCTTTTTTAACAGAGTGCGGATTTATAGGGGGTCGGAAGGAATTTCGACAAACGTTCTATAAGACTGAGCACTCACTGTAGTTCAAACTAATTCTTATCGGAAAATTTACGAAACAGACTAGAGGATCGGAAACGGCCATCCCAACCCACATTTTTTACAGGAGTTCCTTTCGCTTTCCCGCCCATTGCCTTTAGCTAAGTCATGGAGATTTAAAAAATGTGTACATACGTCCGATAAAACTGACACATAAGCGAAACATTTACTTCCTTCTTCTGTCTCGGCGAAATGTGTCCATGAATAAATCTTTACGTAAGCGCTCACAAATCCGTTTCGTTTCACTCAACAAACAAGACCTCATATCTGTTTGTTGAATTCATAACTAGATGAGCTTCTACTGCGACGTAAAGCGTTCGGCCGAACGACAACGGCAGGAACCGAATTCTCAAAAAGAGGCAGGGAGCCTAGCGTTTTGTGCAGAACTGAATAAACAAACAACCGCGACCAGTGTAAGCTGGTACCTATAAGAAACTTCCCTCCAGAAAGTGTGTGTTGGGCATGAGCTACTGGAATCGCTCTCTTAGGAAAAACAAATGCGAGCAGGACGAAAAGTTTCAAAGAAACACTATGTAATCGCATTGTTAAACTGCAGATACTCTTTCGCATTTGGAAAACAGTCCTCTCGTGTGCGCAAGTTATCCAAGATATGTGTTGGGCCCGGGTAGGGAAGGGTGACTAATAAACTAGAAAATGTCCTCCTAGCCTCTTGCTCTTTTTTCGGCACTCCCTCCTGCGTTAAATAGATATATAAACCGTGAGTGATCGATCTCATTAAATGTTAGCTGAAATTCTGAAATGCGTTTTCAAGTGGGAAGGTTTATTTGGGCGCGGATTCCGGATATATTTCTGAATATATTTCCGCGTCCGAAGACGCCAAATCCGTTAGACAAGGGAACGACCGCATGAACAGAGATGCATGTCGGTGGCCCACTATACAAGCATGGCACTCATAAGCCGATCAGGCAGAATAGCATTAGCGACAAAGACAAGCGGGAGACTGGAGTGGCCGTTTCTGGCCTCTTGGTCGTCGTCAGCCAGCCCCCTGCGCACCATACCAAACAGAACTGTTACACCTTGCTCAATCTTTTGCATAATTGGTCGCAGTGGGCATGAACATGGGCAATTCGGCGTCCCTCGACGGGGTACAGGTGCGGGTAGTAGTTACCCATCATCAGCACCGTGCCGCACCGCCGCGTCACTCTTCAAAGTCGACGTGGCACACAAGATGGTGAGAGAGAACGCATTTGAGGACGTGACACTAACTCTCCTGCAGCAGCAGTAGGATAAAGTTGTATAACCACTGTTGAACGGCACTGTGGAGAACGGCATATAGCACAATCTGATGACGGAATATTGTTTGCTTTTAGAATAGCATGCAGAAAGATGTACGGCTCCCTGTTCGCCCATTCTTGATAATTCTCACCAGGCTCTGGTGATAAAACGGAGTTAATTCGACCTGGCATGAACTGCGGTTAATTAAATTTTGCGCCATTATCGCAAATGTCATGTCTGCCATCCTACCCACTTGCCACGCTTGTCTCCGCAGACGTTAAATTGCAGCAAAAGGGAGCATAAAACCGTAAATTATTTAAATAAACTGCATAAACATTCGAAAAGCAGAATACTGAGCTCTCCTAAAAGATGTGCTTGGGGAGGGGGTAAATCATTGTGAGGAAGAACACACTTTACTCCGGTTCTTCGGGGCCTGAGCCGTCATCCAAAGGCTTTTACGGACGGGGCCTATGTATGCATGGAAGGATGGCAACATAAGTATAAATAATAGGCAATTGGGTTTTTTGGCGGAAACGGTTAAATACATTGACATATAGCAACCGAAACTAAACAAGACAATTAAAGAACTAATCGTATAGTGTCTACAACGACCACTCCTCAAATCTCGGAGCTGATTTCATTTTAGCTAATGCACCAGACCGTCTAGAACGATCGCTTCTCAGTTCGCTCAGATGAGGTCACTGTAGATAATACACCATCAAACCGAAATAATCGTGTAGGAATAAAACCCACTTTAACAGATATAGTATGCACCCTTTGTATGCCGATGATGCTTGGGGGCCTTCACCCGATCCTTATCCTTTGCGCCATTATCGTAAATGCCATGTCTGCCATCCTACCCACTATACACGACTGTTTCCGCAAACGTTAAATTGCAACAAAATTGAACCAAAAACTGTTAGGTATTTAAGCAAACTGCATAAATATTTGAAAGACAGAATATTGAACTCTCATAAAAGATGTGTTTGGAGAAGGGGTAAGCCAGTGTGAGAAAGACCCGTCTGCATTATTTGTTAAGTGCACTTTTCACGCTCTAATCAGGTTCTTCGGTTCCTGTGACCTCATATAGTTTTTGAATCCTCCGCCATCAATCTTTTGGTCGTTGTCATTTTTAGAAGACGAAGATGCGATCACTGGAGCAAGACATTTATTGACCTGACATTTCGGATTCTCATTCGAACCCAGCATCGGAAACAGTCGCAGGTGAGGGTATTGATGTCAGAAGGCGTGCAGTATTTATACCACGTGGCTGCGTGGTACCATATGCGTTCTGTAATTAACAAATCACTTAATCACCGCTGGGGTCGTAAGTAATGCGATAATGGCTTGTCAGTCCGCGCCCGAATCGGTAATCGTCGTGATTTGGTCATTCGTGCTCGATTGCTCGGCAAACTGAATCACTGTCACTGGAAGTATCGCTCGCCCGCGCACTCTACACGTGACTGATTCCTCTGCCCAGGGAAAATCTCAGCGCGAAACATGTTACCGGGAGGGCATTGCGCTTGTTGATGGATTGTGAGCCTGAGAACCATGACTCCAGCAGCTCGCGGTTAGCGCGGTTGTTATACCTTGCGAGGATTTCGGCCTCTCGCAACTTGGAGATATGGTCGGGTTACGTGGAATGAGTTGCCATCCCACGGCCGGCATCTTTCCTCCTGACTGCTGCTGCATGCTCGGCAATTCGCGTCTGGAGTAATCTTCCCGTTTCTTCGACATAGTCTGGGCTTTCAGCTAATATCTGTGTTGTTAGTATGGTATGCAAAGGTACATAGTTGCTTTGTCCGCAACTACACCAGATCCGGTAATCGGCTCCAGACGTTTCCTGCCTTTGCAATAGGTCTTTCGGCCTCGTGAACTTGCGCCTGATGGTTGCTTCCGGCATGTGTGCAACCCCAACCCCAAGTGGATTGAGAAGGCGTCTGACGGCCTCCAACACGTTTATCACGTACGGAGGAGTCCGCCAAAATTTGGGGCCGATTGGATTCGGTCTGTGGTCTTCGCGTGTACTAGTCGACAAAATCGAGCGAGTAGCCATTGGCTCTCAGTACCCGTTGAAGATATTGGAATGCAGTCAGCTTGTTTTCTTATTTCCTACAATGCATTTAAACGCGCCTGTATAGCGCACTTACGCAACTGCGTTTGTGACTGATCGGGTGGTTGGTGTTGAATTCACTATTTGCGTCGTGTTTGTCGCTTTCCTGAACACTTTGGTTTTAAAGCCACCACAATCTTTGCGGCAGATGAGGACATCCAGCAAAACCAGCTAGTTGTTTTTTTCCTCCTCCATCGTAAACTGAATCTCCGAAAATACGGCGTTCAGATATTTTTTGATCCTGCTCAGCGAGGACGAAGGTGTCATCCACAAACCGAGCCCAGAATTTCGGTTCGTGGTGTCAGAAAACCGACGACTCCAACCGTTGTAGGACCGCCTCGGCTAT
Organism: Spirometra erinaceieuropaei; assembly: GCA_902702965.1. NCBI lineage: Eukaryota > Metazoa > Platyhelminthes > Cestoda > Diphyllobothriidea > Diphyllobothriidae > Spirometra > Spirometra erinaceieuropaei. Next base: position 3,356 of record CACRXP010000623.1, on the reverse strand, counting down.
GGTTTATAAATCGGCGAGCCCATCGGCCTGCTCTTCATCTGCTTTTAGATTGTTCCGTCGAAGGTAAAGTACGCCTTGAGGCAAAACTTCAGGATCAGGAGTTGAATCATGCAGATTTTGAATTATCCTGATTTTAAGAAACTGCGTTTTTTCAGGCTTGAAAATGCTAGTGCGATGTATGATTGCAAACGTTCTTGTTCTCTGGGGGACCGATAGACTCATCTGGTACAACACAGTAAATGTCATTCTAGACAATCTGTCACCGATTCCCATCACGGTTTTTTTATTTTCGTCTATACGCGATGATTGCTTATCTGTAAAGAAAGCAGAGCGAGTGGCTTTGTAGAGGATTCCGTATTTTACTGCAACTGGACAGGTTTTCCAACAAAGAACTGTCTCGAGTTGGTCGGCATCGGCCTGGCAGGTGGGGGCTTGTTCGTGACTTCTGCCACCCATACAGAACTTGCTTGGAGACAAGCAGTAAGTATGTGTACTTTACTTAATAATTGGACAAACAACCGATCTACATCGACAAAGCATGCCAGCCGATAAGATGCGGTTTAATGAAGTGCTTATAACCCAAATAAGTCTATCTCGGTGGCAAAAATCTGCACCGCGTTCGTATGCATGTTTCTTTTTGCGGTAATTCTGCGCACAAAAGGGGCCACGCGGAAGTTGCTCCGAACCAACACAGGGCCGAGATGCAATTCCGGCAAGAATTGTCCGGAACGTATACCATAAAAATGCCAGTATATGGATATGATTGTACACCCAGGTGGGGGATCGCGCCGCACCACGCTGTTCCCCATCTCTTTATCGTTTAAAATACTGGTTAAACGTTTTTTGTGGACGGGGGGATGTGGTGGAACGCCTAGATGTGAGTTTTCGCCGTGTCGGCGACCTACACGCCCTCCCGCTGCTGTCCTCTTGACTTTGCCTTGACACTGGATGCAGGTGGGGAGAAGGATAGAGTGTGTAGACGCTACGCAAGTCTGTCATCACTTTAAACTCATTCAAATGCGGGTCATAGTCCGTGCTCTCACCCTGCTGTCGAACATACCGGTGGGTATCGTCAGTATCTACGGTCCAACTGTCGTATTTGCGGTCAGAATTTGTGGTTACGAACGTAATAGCCGAAGATGTCCGAAACAATTCTGTCAGTCTGCCATTATTAGTCGTCGTTTTCTCCTCTGATATGTATGTATATATGGGTTCGTCCATGAAACCAGCGCGCAGGTAATCTGTGTTCTGGACCATTGATTGTCGCTGTCTGGGCTTACTTAACTGGATGTCAGCATCGGAGGGAGAGAAGGTGTTTTCTTATATTAGACAAAATATGAAAAGCATAATTAGGGGAGACAGTGTCAGAAGTAGGTAATTGGCGTTTTCATCTAATGAAAGAGAATAATTGTACGTCAGTTAATCGCCTGATTAAAATATGTCGCTTTACAGGGTGAGGTAGATTTTCTCACGGGATGGCTGCATAGTAACAGACATTCGGCGAAGAACATCACCATTTATTACAACTGAAAATAGCAGACATTTCATGTCCGGGAAGATGGTGAACACTTTTCTCAAAAGCGAAAGGGGTGGAGTTACGAACACGACCGAGTGAAATCTTTGCAGTCCATTTGCATATGGGCACTGCGGACAGTCTAGAGTTTCCAAGCTCCAAGACAACCATTCAGATTGAGCTAGTTAGGGATGTCTTGTAAATAATGCAGGCCTGAGTGAAATTGGATGAAGACGTGATTTTCTACCGAATAAGAGGCAGAATGAATATTTTTATGCATGTTTTCCATGAAATATAATTGAATTTTCAAGGGCATCGAAAATCAATGAGAAAAGTCCATGCTAATTAAGTAGTCCTTTTTTGCAGAGTAAAGATCTTGCATGGAGCTGAAAATAAGATCTTTCGAAAGCTGACACCCTGAGGTAACCGGATCATTATAGACTAATGATGCATCATGATAAGTTTTACAACACTGCTTAATTTATCTTTTCGAAACGAAAACGCATTTTGAAGTTTTGGTTGAAATTTCATGAGTTAGCACATCTACTGTATGCCTAGTTGCAAATGCACATGCATTTTACGTAAGTACAAACAGTGTGCAAATCGGTCTGCTCTGCATATAAGTCCGAATGAGATTTGAGAATGTAGAACAAGGTTCGAAAAGCTCAGTTATGCGAAACCCGTTAAACAGACTGTGGGACAGCTGTTGGCGTTAACAGGCGGCCTCTGTAGTTAAATCTCTTTAGCGAACATTAAAAAAAGCATTTTATTCTATAAACGAATGAATAGTAGGTGTGCTAACTCGTGAAATGTTAACCGAAATTCTGAATTGTGATTTCGACTCGAAAAAAGTACTCAAGTGAGGTTGTAAATTTTTACTATTATAAGGTATAGTCGAAACATTTTTCAATTACTGCGGGGCACATACTTTTACACGAAAACCTTTCGCGCCGCCTGCAACGATTGCATTCTGTAAAAAACGGCTGCGTATATAGCATAAACTTTTCTTATTAATTTTCGATGCTTGTTTATTTTCAGATATATTTCAAGGAAAACATAAACAAAATATTCATTTTTTACTCCCTCGGAAGAAAACGACGTCTTTTTATAATGCAATAGTTAAAGGAAGGGTATAACTTGCTTTTAAAAAACCATATTCAATTTTCTAATACTCTTAAACGAATTTGCCGTTGCATTTTCATTTAAGGTTTCAACAACACAAGCTGTATATTTTTCGTGTTCGTATAATCACACATTTCTATACGCCATTAAGAACAGATCATATGTGGTTCACAAACGTAAGCACTTGCGTTGGGCCCTATTGTAAAATTTATGCGCAGCATTAGTAAATGCGGAGATATTATGTTTCGCAAACAGGATTTTTACATGCTGAAGAAAGCTCATCATTAAAAACTCTTTTAAATTTGAATCATACCCTTACTTGAAGCACTACATTTTAAGAACATGCAGTTTTCTTCGAAGCGAGTAAAAATGAATATTTTGTTTATGTTTTCTTTGAAATATATCTGAAAATAAACCAGCGTCGAAAATTAATAAGACGAATTTATGCTACCTAAGCATGTTGGTATTATAATGTATGGTAGTAAATATTAAAATCCCACTTGAGTAACCTTTTCGGGTCGAAAGCGCATTCCAGATTTCCGGTTAACATTTCACAAGTTAGTACACCTGCACTGCCTTCAGACGGACAAGCGCCAATTCAATCCAAATAATAATGGTTCCTTTGAAAACTTCCAAAAATTACAAGCTCGTTGTTTTCACAAAATATTAAGCTGCTCACAATGACTTAAATGAAATTCTTCATCGACAAGATTATTGGCTG
>CACRXP010000622.1:377721-391139 GCA_902702965.1 Spirometra erinaceieuropaei | reverse complement strand
GGTAGTTTAAAAGAATTCAAGACATAAAAGAAGTATTAAAGGCAGTGTTGCGTTCCTTAGGAATGCCGATTTATTTTAAAAAACGCAATATCCTGAAAACGTCAGAAATGTCTCTTATTTAGTAAACTTCGTTTTTTAGATGTACAGAATGTATTCTAATACTAAACACGTAGTAAATATGAAAGTAGAAATAAAATAACGTCTGATAATTGTGTTAGAATGAAGTTTAAATCTAAATATCCTTTAATAATTGGCGTGATTTTATATATGACGGTTTGTCAACTGCCTACATTCTGAGGGTAGGATGGTAGTTGGTAGCCCTGCCCACTGATTCTACAATTGTACTTACTGGCTCGATTTCAAGCTCTGTGATTACGTTCTCATCATGTCTGGGAGTGCACGCGCAGAAGCCCTGTCAGGATGACTTTCTTCTTCACTTTAACCGCCCCGAGAAGGAGGCGCTGCAAAAATGTCTATATAGACTTTTTGTATTGCACCCCTACACGGAAATCTTTAGTAAAGGGCGAAAGATTTATCCTGGGCGGATTATGATTCATCGTGCTTCTCATTATGGTTCTACTTGCATGCGCGCACTGTGTTACCTGTATCTGATTCATTTTAGAGGTACTATCCTAGGCTGCATACCACAGTACCCAGATGGTACCTGAAGGCATAACCATCCGTGTGCTGTCGCAGTATTTGTAAGGGTATGACCTTTCGACATCTACATAAGACCCTACAGGTCAGTAGTCCATTCTGCTAGAGATACTGCACTAGGTAGGACGACTGGATCATTTCCAGGATCCGCGAATAATCTGTCGGCCTATCCACTTGCGGTCCTGCTTTCCTTCGCCTTCTAAGAGACTGGACTCTGCAAGCAGAATAAAGTGTAACTTCATATACAGAGTGCTAATTCCTCTTTACATTGTATAGTACACCATTCACGTATAGCAAACAGCTACTGCCATAGTTTTAATCCTAGATGTGGCCACAGTGACAATACACTATTATTTGCAGATTTTCTCTTTCGCCCAAACATATTTTTCGCATTAAAGTCTTATCCCGCTTGCGTTATGCTATCCTGCGTGCCGCTGCTTGACTCTCGTGTTCTCATGTCCATTCTGTCGGTTAGAGTACTATCGCACATACTGCGCAATGACCTTAAGACACACTGCCTTCTTCCTATTGGTTGTTCGCCTTCACTTGTTATTCTTTCCAATCTGGGGCAAGGATGCATTTATTCCGCATACCGTGCTAATTATCCATGCTTATTTCTATACCCTCCTTGCATTTTTCACCTTATTTAAATTAGGCTTCCACTTTGCCAGGAACGGCACCTCCAGGCATACCCCACAAGCGCCATTTACGCCCCCACTTATCTGCCCCACCCGCATAGCCCGTATTACCACCGGTCCCGTAAGACAGGTAGCTGGGAGTTTTCGGTACCGGGAGGGCTACCAACAACCATCTAACCATTCTGAGTGTAGATTGCAAAACAGTTTTCCAGGGATTCGTGTCCTTGCTTCTTTTGAGTTAAATGAGATAGGGTTCAACAACAGAAACTAACTTTTGCTCGATTTCACCATTGGGGAAGTCTTAGGAACAAAAGTTTTCAAAAGGTGACATGCTATGAGGCCGGTCGATGCCTAATAACTTTAAACAGAACTGAAAGGCGTGATCCCAAACATACCATTTTGTGTTTATAGAGAGAACGTTTCTTTCGTTACACTTTTCGTTCGTTTTGGATTACGTTGAGTTTCAGATCGGTCTCAAAATGTTGCTGAATACTTCATGATTTTCAGTGTTTTCACCCGATCGTCCATGACGACAGATTCTGAATTACCTGTCTGTTGAGAACTTTAAAATGAGATTATTCTTGAAGACCTTTACCGAATTAGTGAGTGTTCGGGCGCTCCTTTTCACGAAGATGGTCGTTTGGGTCACATGTGAAGACTCATTCAAACATCAAACTTCATTTTCGAGAAAAATGGCTGTCCACAACGAAAGTCAGCAACAAATATACCTTCGATCAATAAGAAAACTTTCCTTAATAAGTTACCTTTTTAAGAAGTGCTTCATGACTGCAATCTGTTGACGGATTTCTGTGTAATTTGCATTTTTCCACGGTGAGGCCAAGCGAAAATTTGACAATTTTGGCCGTTTCCCTCACCTTCGTAAGCAATACTGTTTTTTCTACCGTAAACGTAAGAACATGTATTTCTTTATACATTGGGGCCATTTTCACTGTTTTGCTCGCTTTTAGACTGCGTTCTTCGATTGTGAATGCACGGCAGAGCGCCCGTATAAATGCTGATATTTTGCTGAAAATATTAATGTTTTGCTTGTTCTATTTCTGAATATGGTATGCACAGAAACTAAACTATACGACAAGCAATGCTTCATGTGTTTAAAACTGTAAATGACCATTCGGTGGTGGTCGTTTATGTGACATCGCATCAGTTTCCGTTATCAGATTTCATGAGATATGTCACGTTCTGTATGTCTGAAAACATGTTATCCTGTTCCATTGAATTTCATTTGCTTTTTCTTGGTGTTTACAGAAGCAATATATATAACCGTATTACTGGGGATAATCGTTAAGTTTTAAAGCCCTCTACTGATAGGTGTTCTCGAATGAAAAACCTACACTTTACAAACTGATATAAAAAATTCTTGAAAGAAGGGATTCGCCTCTATTTTACACATAATTTGGATCGAGCAAAAAGTAGTTGATCACCGGTTTAGGCCTTCCGGCTCTATTTATAATCAGTACCCTTTAGGGGTATTATCATGACAACACCAGAAAGCCTACTTTCGAAAAAGAGACCACCCATGACCCTCCACAGCCTGAATCTTGTTAAACTTTGATTTCAGTGGAAGTACGGAAAAGTGAGCATAACTCTCGACGACTGTTGCTTGGAAAGACTGTCGCCCGTCTGCGTTCAGGTCAAAGTTTTGCGGTAAACTTAATTTCGTTTTTTTATAGTTAACAGTCTAATATTCGAGTGGGACGTATGTGTTCTCATGGTCCTGCTCGCAGTTCCTTCGCTTTAATGTAAACAGTGAAACCGGTTCCTAGCGTGTAATGGCTAAATGAAATATTGTAGAGAAGGATTCAATGAATTGTATCGTAAAGGTTGTTGCGAGGGGTTGGTCCACTCCCCAGAAATTATTCGTCTAACATTTTCACATCACTTGCAGACTTTTTAAATACGTGCTTCCGATATGACGCAGGCCCTTTTGGAGACAATGGAGAAGTCAAGGACGGCCAACGTGCACTGTGGATCATTTATAATGAAGCCTGAATCGTAGCCTAAGTCATGTGTGTACAGAAAAAGGTGATAAACACTCAATGAACAAGAACGCTGAGGAGAGGGTTGGCAGTGTCTAGACTTTCCCGAACAGAGGTCGAACTATGGCCTAGTTCCGTTAGGAAACTGACTGAGGGTGTGAGTGAGTTATATTTGTGTTTCGTCGCAGTACCTTAAAGCAGTAGGATACAAGGGAGCTCAGGTTGAGTTGGGCTATTTGGAAGACTCGGACGAACATCTTCCGCGAGTACTGGTTGCTCGACCGTCGTACTCAACGATGTCTACCGTGTGCTTCACAGCAAGGTTAAGCAAACACGGTGACTTGTGCATGAATTAGTTTATAATGAAAGTAGACTTGCGCAGCACCCACCGCACTCTCTCTGCCCCTCCCCCCGAACCTGGTGTCAAGAAGACCGGAGGTGAGGGAGGAAGTAGGTGGCTGGCACGGCCGGACTCGCACCTAGGTGTACCACCCCACTCCCTGGTCCACAACAAACACTTGACCGGGATTTCAACCAACAACAGCACAACAACGGGTCATGAGGACGAGAATGACTGGCAACCATGCTCACGACCCAGCGAGAGCGCAAACGCACCTAGCGGCAGGGGACCAGGTGCCAGAGAACAGCCAGCGCGCACCAGGCTGCGCGAGCCATGATTTGCTGATCTTGACATAGCAGACGCGTACAGACCTTTAGGCTTAGAAAGGTGATATGCAGCTTTGCATTTGCCTGGGCCATCACTCTTCAACGGCTGAGTAAACATTCACTCATCGACTGGGAGGCACTACCCATACGAAAGTTCGACCGTCGTTGCCGACGATGTCCACGGTGTGCTACACAGCAACGTGCCGCAGGGACGGTGACTTGTGCGTGAATTCGTTTATAGTAAAAGTAGACTTACACAGCATCCACCGCACCCTCTCCCACTTGGACCCTGTATCAAGGCAGAGTCAAGAAGACCGGAGGCGGGGGAGGACGCGGGTGGATGGCACGGTCGAGTCCGCACCTTGGAGTTTTGCTCCACATCCCCTGGTCCACACGGCAAATCACCAGGTTTTTGATTAACCACAAGGGGGGTGGCAGGGTCCCAGGGTGCGCGACGTTCGCCGGCAATCGGTTGCGCCACCGCATCCCGAAATGTTGACATTTTTTACGGTGCGCAAAGCCGATAAGACCTGTCAGAGTCCAATATGGCCCCCGTGTTGGTCCAGAGCATCTACCGCGTGGCCCGTTTTGGGGGGGGGGCAAACACACACACACTCTTCACATGCGTGAGAGTGCCGAAGGCCACGTCAAGAAGGAGTCTAGTCAGCCTGACTCTCAGCCTACCAGTCTGCTACTCCGCATAGGCACACACACAACTGGACAGACTGCGTGAACTGAGTTGAGGCGTCAGTCGGCAGCCTTCCAAGTCACGGCGCTTGGCGCATGTGATAGTCTCAGACGTAGATCGCACATGCAGCAGAGGAGCTGCATGGAGGAGCCGAGAAGCGCACTTTCGACCCGCCTGGGAGGTGGTGATCGAATCTTTGTGTTCTGTGATGATGAGAGATGTTTTGTGGTACAGGTGCTGGGGAGGGGGGGGGAGCGGGGGTGTTTGATGTACCCAAGCTCTCCCTTTCGAAAGTATAGTTGTGTTGGCTAACCATGTGGTCATCGCCCCTGAAGTCGTTAGCACCTGCTGACGCAAGAATATGTAGACATCGGAAAAATTGCCAGACGTGCCTGAAAAGGTTACAAAGGTCCGAGGATTGTGTAAAAGGGTGTTAGTTTCAGGCAGGGGTTATATGGTATTTGTGGCGCGCAAAGGCCCAACAATTGCATATATGCATATATAACCTTGTTTAATACGGAATGGCCGTGTTTGCCACAATTCTGACTTAATTTTTAGGTGCTGGACCTGTCAGAATGAGGTGTTTCCTTTGGATCCGTCTCCTGAGTAGTGCTTTTGGATGCATGCCATTTAAGCCCATTGCAAGCGACATGATAAAAATATTTGTTTACGCATATTCCACCGTCCCGAAGATTACATTTCCTACAAAAAAGCCATTTGTGTTAGGTGAATTTTGAAACTCAATGTAACTGAGGGTGGAGAGAGCGGTAATATGTGATTTGAGGGTGCTGGACAAAAAATGGACAGCTGGGAACTGGTTCCACAAATTCTGGGCAGGTAAAGTTAACTTTGAATATGAACCCCTGAGGTCTCGTGAAATACGTTGATAAGGATAAATTAGGACCTGTCAGTAAAGTTAGTTCACAAGCAACTGTTCAACCCTTTACAGTTCAATTGAGCGTTTCTATTTCAACCGTTTCTCGGCATATGACATCGATTATAAAGGTGAAAATAAAACTACACAAATAATTACGGCATGAAATGAAGTACTAACACGTTGCATCACCCAAATTATGGAGAAAAAGAGCTGGACACCTGAATCATAAATGGCGACGAAAGGCGGATTCAGAAAGATAGTCAGAAGGGACCATGCCACTATCTGGGTGCCGAAGAAGTTCCTAAACATGTCCTAAAACCTAGTTTTCAATCAAAGGAGGTCATAGGAAGTGTATGGTGGTCCGGTGAGGGCAATATCAAACAATCTGTGCTTCAACCTGTTTAACAAACTTTAGTCGTAGCGCGGACGAGGACAAAATTCATGCGAAAATGGCTGCCAATCAGCCGATACTGCTAGCCGAGTGTAGACCAGTTTCAACGTATTACAGCATTAAGAAATATACCTCACAAGTCTAGGTTTTAAAGTCGTCAGATTTGAGTTATAAGGTCCTTTAATCTCTCTTTTACCCATACGACGTTCGATGGAAAAATGGCCATACCTTCCAACATTTGTAAGTGTGTCTGCACATCATAACCTCCGAAAATCAAGATTTCATCCTAAAACCCCTTGACGAATTCAGTGGATATCGAATGCAGATTACCATTTAGAAAGACACATTCGTATAAGTGATTTCTTGGGAAAGGCCATCACAAAAAGTAAAATATACATTTATAAGTATGTACTGGAAGATGGGCATCCCAAGAAACATAATTCGAACAAGAATGAGTCCTTTGGGAAAATGAACAAACTTTATTTCGTAAATTTTCGAGACTGGTTCCCCAGCTCGTCTTCAGACGTGTAGTAAGTGTGAAGAAACAGTCAAAATTTAAACAATGCCGAAAAAATCGATATTGCTCTGTCATGACTGAGGATGGGTTAATGTTGTAGGCTGATGTCACGTCTTGATTGGCTATTACCTTTTCCATTTTTCTTTGAGACTTGTGTACATGGTATCAAGGTCGATGCGTCGATTGATGCATGAATCATCAGAGTGAATGGCCTCTAGGAATTCTCGGCCTTTCTTATATGGGCAGGAACCGACAATGCGTGTTTTATCCCAAGCGAATTTGTGCCCAGTTTCAAGAGTATGCATGGCGACTTGGGATAAGTGGTCCCGCCTCTTCACTGCCAATTGGTGTTCATGTAGGCGTGTAGAGGCGGATTTTCCAGTTTGACCACAATACACTGCATTACAAGTGCCACATGGAATCTTATAGACTACTTCTTTCTTATCCAAATAGCCAACCCTATCCTTAGGGTGTACAAGCTGATGTCGTAGCGTGGTAGTCGGTTTGTGAGCCACTTGTATTTGGTGCTTCCTCAGGTGTCTTGCAACGAGTTCAGACACATTTTTAATGTAGGGAAGCGTTCGCCAATGTTTTGGTTTTGGAGTCTGATCGGAACAACCTAGTTCCTTCGCTCTTTCTTTTGATTCCTGCTCTTTCATGCATCTGCGTACAAAATCTCTGGGGTAGCCGTTTTGGGAAAATAGGTTGAATAAATAATTGAGTTCTTCTTTGTAACCTTCGTTCTCAGAGCAATGTGTCTTTGCTCGATTAAGTAGGGTCTTAACAGCACTCCGTTTGTTCATTTTCCCAAAGGACTCATTCTTGTTCGAAACATTTATAAGTGATCTGATCACTGAGCAAATTTTGAAGATTATTTTTCAACCTCTCAAATCGCAAATTTCTCACGAAATAAGCAAACAGAAAGTGGACCATAAGTGCATTTTTCATGCAGCAACCTGAATAAATGAAGGTGATAAGAAGGACTGAAAAAATAGCCGGTCGGGGGTATTTTCTACAAAAACTTGCCCGAGCGTGATGATAGGAAAAGGTTTTGCTAAGTTATAAATAGGACTACTCCTACTACACCATAGGAGGCAGAAGAATACCGTTGTCTTGAAATAATGACAGTTGAGGATGCCTTCGGTACATCAACAGGGCATAAAACAATCTGCATCTCCGCTACTAGACAAAATAAAAAACAGACAAGGTCCTATACCTAATTCTTGCCAAGCGCTTACTTTTGACAATTCGTCGGATTTTTTCAATACTGCTAACAGAAATCTGAGCCTCATAATAAACCTGTCCCGAAGTCAATGTTTCGTCAGTCAGCTTTATAGCATCGAATCATTTGGGAAGGATGTACATAAGCATCACGCTGATAAAATAGGGCGGTCGAATAAAGCATGCATGTATCATTTTCAGTAAACTTCGGGAATTTAAGTCATAATGCACCGAAAGTTCGCCAACACTAAGGACGCCGATCTGCTGTTGTAGACAGATTAATGGGGTTCATTTTAGTCCGAAAAGCGCAAGCTGCATTTTTGAAAAGCGTTCCCTAAAGGATAGCCCGGAATACATAAGAAGACCGAGGTTTCGCTGCCCAGAGCTCATTCGCGTTAGGATAACAAGTATAAGACGATATTACTCTTCGGGTTTTGAATAACACCCTCAGCTGAGGACAGAATGATAAGCGAGCGGAGACCGACGTATCTTCCAGAATGCACTTTTTCGAGGTCCGTGGTTCGGCGTTCTTAGAAGTGGCAGCTGACTACCGTACGGGCAAAAGAGAAATCAATTTCAATGTCAAGTTTCCTGGTATCACGTCGAGTAATAAAGGACAGTTTATTAACTCGCAACCGTATAAGTTAGGGATTAACCGTCGTCCAGAGCCAGTAATTGTCTGTCGCATCTATTGACATAATTACCGGACTGACTATGGTGATGTGATCCGTCGTATAAATGCACGATGGAAGACCTTGAAGCCAACAGCATTAGTACACTGTCACGCAGTGCCTCGGAAATCGCCATTAATTTACTTTCGACAGTGGCAAAATAACTGAGCGAAGAGAAAGCAAAACAGTCGAGAAAAAATCGAAACCTGACGGTCAGAAGTTAGCTTAGTCAAATGCTGAGGGAGGGTGCCATCGGTCTGCGCAGCTGTCATCTACAATTATCGTGGTGGGCATCAAGCAGCTGGAGGCCGACAGAACATACTCTTCGCTGTCCGTTATTTTAGAGGGTACGCTAAAACGTACGTATATACGCAATTTCGACTGAATACGTTATCATCCCTGGAAATTGCTTTCTCCAATTTTTTAAAAATCTGACTTGTTGATGTTTTTTACCACTTTATCTTATTTGAACTCTTGACTTTCACAGGTATGAAGGGTGGACGTGTCTCCACCTAATTACCTAAATCATTGTCCCGAAGAAAACACTACTCATGTAATACGAACTTTTCCCCTAGCGATCTCTATGCTTTTAGTAATTTAATTGTATTAAATTATATTTGGTTTTCGTAAGCAGTTTATGCTAAATTACGCCATTTTAGATTCCGTATCTTAGCGAACAGCAGTAGGAGATTCAGTAAAAGTTGCTAATTCCTGTAGTTGTTGAAACGCTATTTTCACATGCTCGTAAGACTTCCAACTTCTAGACAAAGCGTTTTTTCTAAAGAAAGTTCATATAGTTCATTATATTTATATAAAGATACTCACTAATGGCCACAAAATATTCCCATAAATGAGGAGGACGTTGCGCAAATCTAGAAGATTATAAGCTTCAAAAACCCCCTGAGTGCTCCGGAGTGTCTTACAATTAAAATATTCACACTAAGACAACCCTCCTTGGTGAATACGTAAGTGCCCGCAAAACGCATGCTAAAAGTCAATTGTTCCGTGCCATTTTAGGCACCATCATTAGAAATACGCACTGGGAGAGCAGCAGTTTCCACGACTGTAGTTTGTCTTAGGCGGTAGAAAAATGCGTAGTTTGACACACATGGGTCAAAATAGGCTGACATGGGCCGTTCATGAATGGACTATAAATCATGGTTTATTAAACCAACAAGTACTGTAACTGCAACTAAAATAAATCGGCCTCTTCAAGAGCAGACTTCAAGTTTCCGGTTAGTCCCCTTTGAATTTCGGCACATAATTCAGCTTACTCGGGAGCACAATTTCACAGATGTTGAGCAAACAGTCACGATAGTAACTAAATCTCTTCCTACATAGGAGATGGCTCTTTTCACTGGTGACCTACGCAACGCCACAGTCGTGTGCACACAGGTGACAGAAGTGTTGACATTGAATCGAAGGGACTTTGTTAAAGCCTGTGAAGCATCCCCGGAGCCACTGTTCAAAGAATGCATTGAGGGCTTAAAAAGGGTTTTGGATCTGGATGGCTGGCCCACCGACCACATCCCAAAATATCCCGGCAGCGCCTACATGATAGCAACGTTCAAGTGAGTATGCACATCTAGAATTAAAATGTCACATTTAAAACTTTGGCGATTACTTTGATTTTATTTTGGGGGGAGATACTCAGCCTGGGACCATATGATGCGTTGCCTTTAAAGCTATGTTACCCTCCTTCGTTTGGCTTCAACGGACCAACAAAATTTCTCATAATAGTCACAGCAATCATTGTAAAAACATGGATCAGTTAGTCCCTGATTATTAAGGTCCGTCCCGTGGGTGCCTCTCCATTCATTACTCTGTATACTTCGACTACCACTAGAGATTCGTAGATGTTGAAGGGATCCGTCGCAATGGCGGAAATTTAACAAATAGTAATTTTTATAAGGCTTATAGAAAGCGACAAAGATGTACCCTACGTTACGAATTTTCACTCATTGACTTTACGAAAATTTACGCTAAATTGCACTGCTACTTTCTGTAAATCAGCGTTGTATGAGAATACCACGCTTGAGTTTGGCGGCCGTTACAGCGCCTATAAAGGCAGATCAAGCATTTTACATGCAGTGCTCCCTTACCAATTATAGTCCACATAGGAGTGTAATACAAATGAGTGTATATTTTGAGGGAGATGGTTCCACGTTCAGTAACGCAGCTATTCAAAATTAAGTATTCAGTTTCACTCACTCTGTAATTTCTGTTCAAAAGTGCAACCACTAGGAAACTTAATGAAATCATGGATAAAATAATCGAAAAGTACATGGAAAGTGTTTACAGCACGCTAAGGTCGACAAATATCCACTCTCTCGCAGATCGTAAAAAACGAGCCTAAATAACATCAGGAAATGCTGCTTTCGTAATTCCTCTCCCTGAAAGAAACTTACTTAAATAAGTGTATTTAAGTTTTGTGATCGCGCAACTACACTAAGTAACCCAGAAATTCAAATTTTTAGAACAAGCATGCCTGCCCTGTTACTTCTTTTTTTATTATTTTAATTGTAGGCCTGGTATGGTCATATGTTGCGATTTAGAAGAGATTGAAAATGTCGTGGTCCTCTTAGAAGGGAAATGCAAAGTTCTAACCTCACTAGAATGGCCCTCTTCAAACAAACCGGTAACGCAGACAGCTTATTTTTGTGTCTAAAGATGCCTTTGCAAACTGCCCACTAGACTGAAGGTGTAAATTCCCTTTATTATGCTGTTTTATCGTAAATGTAACGTTACAGTTGTATCTGAAGCTTGTTTTGTTGCCACCAATTTGTCTTAGGCAAAAGCCTACTGGTAAAATAAGAACGCAGCAATCACTATTTAGGCGGCAGACTGACAAATGTCACTCAGTGGGACCTGATTTCTCGTGCTTCATTTACTTTAGTTAGATTATTTAAGTCGACTTCGAAATTATAGAAACATCTTTTTTATCTTCTTTGCATCAACAAAAGTGTGATTATAATGTATGGAGATTGTTATCTAAAGCGTGATCAATCCTAAAATATTCAAAGAAAGGAGAAATTGAGAGACTGTATTCAGAAAAGCCCCCACTTTATGGAGTAACAGACTACTTGCTGCCAGCATGAGCAGCAGAGTCAAAATTCGGGCAGAAATCATCAGAAACTGTCGATCGACAGTAACGCCGAAACGGGCACTTATCAAAAGAGTATATTTGGCGCGAAGTTGTATTTATAATCAAGATTAAAAATAAAAAAGCATAAATAGTTGCTGGGGTCCCGGAGAATAACAGCACAAATTCCTCGATCTTGATTATCTCCCTACGCTGCATCTATGTCCTCATTGGCAAACGGTTCAAGATTAAAAAGATAAAAATGGTTGCTGGACGGTGATATTTTCACGATCTAAGCCCTTTTCACATTTACGGAACAAATTCAACTGCTCCACACCAAGACAGATAAAAACCATGGAAACAGATTCATTACGGACCTTCTTCGCCCAGTGGATTTACTTCCGTTCTTTAGCCAGATACATAGGATAAAGAGTATTTTAGAAGAAGGTGATAAAATGGATACTTTTTAAAGTCCCAGCCGGTTTTTGGAAAAGACGCCGGTTCTTCGATCAGAACCTGGCACAGTATGATACAACAGAGATATGCATGCCCGTTCCTAGCGAGAAGTATGTAAGGTAAACATTCGAACACCCATTATGTATCCGGGTTTGTGTTACGGAAAGCTGGCTTCTCGATAGACCATGTGAGTTGAGAGGGCGATAGACCAGGCAGACGCACAATCTATCCTTTCAGTATCTTCATCAGGTATGAAACAGCCGGCACGCCAGTGATGACCTGTGCATGATCCTGTGAACACCATAGTCATGAGCTTACTAAGAAGCATGTAACACGCTGGATTAAAATGGACAAGATGCTTTGTAAAACTGACCCTTGCACCGAAATGGCATATCTGAAAATAGACTCTGATAAAACGTTGTGCATAAAATGTGCCTAGGCAAATGAACCACGGACTTCTAAGATATCGTAACCTGGTGCACTGAGGTTGAAACTAGTCAGCGGAAATGAAGTAGTTTTTCAAACCGCAAAAATTGACAAAACATAAAAACGTGCAATTAGAACACACGTGCGAAAAGCCCATCGACTGAATTTTCAAAGGAATATTGCTTTTTTTCCTAATCGTCCTTTGGGATTACAATAAAATTTTAATTAACTGTTTCCCCACTATTCTTTTTGGGGAAATTATATATGTCAACTGCTTTACACAGGGAAAAAGCATGTTGAGTGTCAAAAATGAAAACAAACTGTGAAATAGCATTCCGAGGATATGTGCTATGTTTGAGATATCAAAAAACTTATGGAATTTGAAGCAGTATTTCCTCGGGAGGAATTTGGGCAGGCATAGACAGCAGAATTTATTTGAACCAATAAATTTCGCGATGGCTTGTCATTTTATTGATTTGTTGGCGTGCAGTATACGATGACCTTGCTGTTTTTGATTGATTTTATCTGTGGAAGTTCAAATCTCTGTATCTTTATCATTTGTTATCTCTGGTATGCAACGACAGGCTAGTTGATAAGCCGTCGCGATATTTATTGGTTCCAATAAATTCTGCTGCCTATTCTTGCTTCAAATATGGAATTTGGGCACCCCACTGTGTTTCTTGATGACATTGTGTTAGCTTTTTCGTCATCTTACAGTGTTGGGGCGAGCTGTCTGCTCCCGCATGTCAAGAATGCCAAAATAATCAGTGTTCCTGACTAAGGTCTTCCTTGGCTCCCATTATTCTTAGTCCAGAGTGTCTTGTTTTTTGCATCTTATTATTAGTCTTAACATTACCCTCCACTAAATACATTGACTTGTTTTTCTTGAGCCTATCTAATTTCTGAATTATATTTCCCACTTCTGAGAGAATCGCCTGTTGTTTGATATTTTGGAGGCCTGCTAACCTGAATTCCAGCATTGCCGACATTAAGTTTAGGGAATCGTGGTGTGCTTTGCGTCTTTTATAAATGCTAGATCGTCTTGCCTACGCATTCATATTAATGCGAATCTCCATGTCCGATGCCATTCGCCGCAGCTGTTAACGGAAGGACCCAGCCAATCAGAGCGAA
>CACRXP010000622.1:352764-372811 GCA_902702965.1 Spirometra erinaceieuropaei | reverse complement strand
ATCAGTGCGAATGCGGGCGGCTGGTCACTGATGCGGGATGAGGTCAAGGGGCAATGCGCCGGCGTTGGAGGTGTTAGGGGGGTTTCGGTTGTTGCTCCCCGTGTCGCAAGCGGGGGAGCGGAATGGCGAAACAGCATACGTCTATATGGCCGAGTGGGGGTTGGCAGTTGTTGGGGTGTGGGAATAAGACAGTGAGCGTGTACGTAAGCCCTCGTAGCGAGCGTCTAGATCGACGTGGCGGTTGATGCTGGTCGTGCCAGAATATATATATATCAACATGAGTGAAGATTCGAGGTCCAGATAGATTATCCAGTTTATCATCCTCAAAAGAAGACGAAGAAGAAAAAGAGGTGATACCATGGACCACACTGTATTGGTGCTGACGTTTCGGAAACTTCCTCGTTTCCATCATCAGAATGGTGGTAGGGTGTTTGTTCCTGCTAGCCCAGAGTTGTTCTGTCTCGCCGCCGGTCTCGTGTTATAGGCATGCCTGATACACGAACTCTGACCTGCTTGCTGGCGTGGGATTGGCTTAGGTCTCTCCGTGACCGACAGCTGGGGCGTTGGTGTTACCTCTGCCCCCTGTCCGGTCGCTGTTGTCACTGCTAGGTCCGTGTGCCCATGGGCCCTCCCCCCACAATCTGACGGGCTGATCAGCTGCCGTTGCATGTGGGAATCGCGGTCGGCTGTTTGGGCGCGTCGGTGGGTCGTTGTCTCGCGTCGGTCGTCTGACCTCCGGCTGGCTCTCTCCCCCTGCCGTGAAGGTGACAACTGTTGAGGGAGTCGCGATTTGTTCGCCAGTGCTGTCGACCCCGTCTGAACTGACTGGAGACTCGTACGATCTGGAGTCCTTCAGTACTCGTTTTTAGCCGCCTTTTTGGGAGTAATTTTAGGAGTAATTTCGTCATCCATGGCACGATTTCCTCCAATTGGCTATTTCTTAAATAATTGCATATGGCTGTTGGTATTCTTCGATTTCAGCCACTCTACGCTTTCTATTAAACGTTTTCTATTTCAGCACCTTTTGAAGGTTGCCAGTGACCTGCACACACACCACTTGTCGATTTCACAAAAAATTTCTCAACTCAAACGAAAGCAGATTGAATTAAGTCATCGCGTTCTCAAGGTTAGTCTTGCTCCAGCACATTTACTCGCTTGATTCGCTGACTTTTTGTTCCCTGTGCAATGGCCCTACACCTACTGAATGGTTCCTGGCCCGTCGTGAAACAGACAACGAACTCAGTGTCATTTTATCATGGAACTGAATAGGATGTTGAGATTGAGCCCCAGAAGTCTACAATTTTTGAGTAGTCCTAGCCAAGAAAGTCTAGTGAATAGTTTCGAAGGCGTGCATATGTGCAATAAAGGCGTAAACCTCATTCAATCGCGTTTAACTCCGACGGATGACGTCGGTCCTTTCTGTTTACACGACACTGTTACCTTCTTTAGTCTGTCCGAACGCGAGTGTCAGTGTACGTGCATACCTTCTCATTTGCACTTTTTGTCGCTGTCTTTAGCTTCTGGCTAAGCAGACGGTGGTACGACGTGCCGGTTTTGCCATAAGTGCGGATGAGGAGGCCCTCCGTAACGCTTTGGAGCATATCTGGACTGAGCTCACCTCCCCTCGCGGACTGCGGGCTCGCATCCAACAACTCCTGCCAACCCTGCGCTCCAGTAATGCACTGGACTCCAAACTTCCGACTTGCACCTCTACCTCAGCTGTAGATGCCGGGGACAAGAAATCCGTGTCTGACGTGTCCTCGTTAATGACAGCGGCCTGGTGGCAGCAGCCAGAGATCGTGGAGGACCTCAAAGAGGTGGGTCCTTTGCTTTTTCTCTAGTCACCAGAATCACTATCCCTCATATGCTGGGATTGGACTCGAGCGGCTGATGCAATGAGCCTGCGCCAGTGCGTGCCCCCCTCCACTCCACGTGTACCACTTGTCATGGATACGCGTAACCTGCCCTAACCTCTTCCCCGTGTTGGCCTAACGCATTTACCGCGTTGCCCGTTGTGGGGGCACAACAGCCCGCCCAAGGGTTTCACGCGACCTTGTTCCCATAGCGTGTACCAGGCCTATCTCACATGCGTGAGAGCGCCATAAGCGAGTCATTAAGCCCGACTCTCAGCCCTCCTGTTAGTGACTCCACTCACATACGCAGTCTTGACCACAGAAACCGAGTTATCCGGCCAGTTAGCACCCTTCTAAGCCACGACTTCTAGCACTTCCTGGTAGATCCAAGCGCGCCAGACTTATTATGGTGAGAACAAAATTACACACGTGGCATATCACAAAATGTCGTGAATTTCGCTGGAAAGATCCTGCAACGCAAAATTCGTCCATACCACGTCCCCCAAAGTTTTACAGCAATAAAGAAACGACTGTCCTTCAAAAGAAGGCAGTTGAGTTTATAAGTTATCCACTAACTTGAAAATAAATCCTTTTTACAGAAAATCAGTATTTCAGAGAAGGGCTATATTACATGTCGCTTTATTAAGGCTAAGTGGAAGGGACATACCCGGGTCATGTCGAAATTAGAAAACAGTGAAAAATAAATACAAATACACGAAACCTTACTTTGTTGCTGTCCGTTTGCATGCATTACGAAATGAATATTTTATTGCATTAAAAGATTCTTTCATGCTGTAACGCGACGTGGCGGATGTGAACACATATGCTGGGTTTGTCTTTGCCCACGGCAGCCTTAGCGCTTGTACAAGCGCTTTATGAGACTCTTACCCCTCCGTCCCCTAGCTCTGAGGACCAACAACCGCCGACCTTGTCATGCGGGCGGCGTAGGGATGATGAGTGTTAATGACTTACTAGCCCTTGAGACACCTATAAACACTGTTGATTTTGCACATTTTCATTCCTTCATGTAATTGTATGGGCCTGAGGAAGAATTACCGAAAACACTTGTTTGCCAATTTGAGTTTTCAAATCATAAAGCGTTTGTACAAGCGTTAAGGCTGCCCTAGGCAAAGACAGGCCTAGCATAAGTATTATTTCATGCTTTGTGCCGCTTCCTGTTGATAAGTGCAGAGATTGTCGGTAGTATTAAGATCTGGGCTGTTAGTAGGAATGAAGAGTTTGGAGGCCGCGAGAGGCCGACTGTTGTCTAAAAAGTCAAATTGCCGTTGCAAGCGTTATTAGCTTCTGTAGTGTCTCGTCGGATTCCGCTGTAGTCGAAGACATTCGTTACCATGCCGATGAACACTGTTCTGGTGATGGCGTTCGTTGTCTGTCGTCAGGCTGGTCCCTCTCAGAATTTGATGGCCATCCAGACCATCAGCCATGGAAATTTCTTGAAGGTTGCAGTGGGTGCATTGTGCTCTTTTGGGAAGTTCTTGCCGCCTAGATCCTGTTGGCTGCCTTACTGGGATTATCTAAAAATAAGACCTCATCGCGGAAGTACATGCTCTTCCGGAATGAGGACCAGTGGTCAGCAGGATACTCAATAATTAGAAAAGGTTCTCTGATCAGTTTTATACTTCGGACGTCTTGTTCATGACTTTTTGTAGCTGGTTAGAGGGAATATCAACAAATCTTCCTTGTGAATGACCTTAAAGGGCGTCTGATGATGCTTTTTAGCGTCAGACCAATGGAGTCGTCTTTCCTACTTGTGGACCGTTTTGGTTCGCTTTTCTTATTTCTAGGCGCAGTTCTATCGTTAGTGGTCCGCCACAGAGTAACCTTACTGGCATTGAAAATACCCGATAACTACTCACAACGGCCCTTTGGCTGCTGGCTTCCATACCCCCTCATTGTAGACTGTGGGTAGGAATTTCATTGCCGTCTCTGACGTATGGCGTGGCAGAGAAAAGTGGGAACACATCGCTGGCACTCCTAGCATATTTGTTTATGCCTTTTTATATTCAGCACGATAGAAAGGCACAGAACAACAAGTTTATTACTGCGTTTTACTGTAAGAAACGCCACTAATTTGCAGATCAAGATTTTAAAAGCTAAATCTGCTCCTCGCTTCTTGAGAACAATGCGATTTCGTATATGTGGCCCAACCTGATTTCCACGAGCACAAAATTCTGTTTCCCGATCCCAGAAGACGATTAGTGCAAGTTCTTCCCACTCACATTAATGTCCTTTTACTGCAGCACGCGCAAAAAAGCGATCTTGGCCTGTACTACTCAACAACTTGGGTATCAGGAAACGTCCGATTTCGCCTATAATTGTCCTGTTTCCCTTCCTTAAAACATATTTGAGACAAATTATTCCCCAGTAAGAGGCCTTCAGCGCCCAAGCTCAATCTAATAAACGAAAATAACATCAAATATACACCACACTACACATTCTGATTTCGGTTACAACGCTTGGTGAGTTGCGTCACCTTTTTTATATCCTTGCCCGGTCTTGGTTAGACGACCATCTCAAATTATACACATACAGTTTGTTACTAACGCAGGAGCCCTTAGGCAACGAAAACCAACACTCCCAGGGGCACGATGGTGACTTACGCTGTAGGTGAACTTTTAGATGGCGCGACTGGCGCAGCATCTACGTCATTCTTATCCCACATTCGCCTTATTCCGATGACAGCACAAAGTCAAGACGATTTAGGTTGTGCGTGGACACAGTCGCTGACGGGGCCACCTCTATGCCTGCATGCTCGTCCCTACACGCACATGTACCGGACCTCAAGGGGAGAGACCTCGAATGTCGCCCAAGTGGAAGATGTCATAAAGGTCACATTGGAAAGGAGCCATTGCAGCTTGAGTCTCCATCTGGAGTTAACACACTAGTTGACAACTGCCCAGACTAAGGCTTATCTCGTGTTATGGTAGTTTCGAACCGTTGAATTACTTTCGGAAGGAAGTATTGGTAGTAGATTGGGATTTAATCGACCACGTTCTCTTTTTCCTCCTTTACGTGTCAGCGGCCTACGCGAGTAAAACTCACAAGAGTTGAGATCGGAAGTAGTGGCCGACGTTTAATGAAGTCTCCGTTTAACGCTGACCACTGCAGCCTGACTCTCAGTCCCGAGTAGGGTCGCGTTGTCCCTTCATTTGGCAGCCTTCGTGGCCGCGACCATGCGCTAGTTTGCCGTAAGGATAAATTTCGCAGTATCATCCTCACTCTTCCCTCTCCTGTGCGCCAGCCGACTGTCCGAGCCGGTCAAACAGCTGGTGATGGAATTGGGCTCAGTGGTTGACGAAGCTAAACAGCCGGCCTACGCCTACTACACACGACGTGGTCTCAACTTCATATATCAGGTTGAGCAGAACACACTTACCGCCTCCGTGAGATGTCATGCCGTCATGAGCGAATTGGATCGCATGCTTGTTGCGGGAGTGAGGCATGGTGTGTTACGGGAAGTTGTCCTGTATGCGCGTGTTGTGGAGTAAGTTAAGATGTAACCTATAGTTATGTGCGCATGTAGGGTGAGGTGCTTTGAGGGGCTTGGGCTGTGTTGTTTTACGGAGGATTTTTATTGATACGCATACGGCCGAATATGCTGGGGCACTGTGGGCAGGTGAGACGGAAGTGATGAACGTGCATTGTCGGTTCCCCTTACGTTTAAATATTAATACGATGGCATCCTTTAAGTTTTGGGGTATATGCCCTTGTAGCGTCATCGCCTGAAACAGTGGAATATGTTTTGCCGTAAGCATGGGACTGCCATATTTTTGAATTTCGGCTGGGTTTGCCTGGGCTACTTGTGCTTTTCCGCTGTACGGCCATTACACTGCTCTGGCTGTCTCTTTGCGGGGAGGCGGCCTATCGAGGTTGTCACTGGTGTCAACTTGAAGTAAGTTGATGACTTCTTTGCGGATTGTGGACGGGTGGTTGAGGGCGCGCTGGAAGTGAACGGTCTAGCTTTGCGGGTTCAGTGACCTGTCCGTTAGTACGGTTTCCCAACCCCATCTTAGCAGTGGCACAGTTCTCTTGGTTAGAGGACCTCGGCTGTGGCATCGGAAGTACACGGCCTTGTTGGCGTTACTGCATTTTAGGTCATGGGTAGCCTGTGTTCCTCGGAGAACAGATTGCGGATTCTTTCGTCATTATCATCGTACCACTTTCAGTGTTTTCGATGTGCACAACCGAGGACTCCCAGGACATTGGCATCCCATAGTTTCGTTTACCACTGGATCGTCTAAAAGCAAACATTCCTGATTACCAGATATGGCAGTGTCTTCTCCGCAATCGCAAAAGCACTGGGGTACTATGAGGTCTTCACCCGCGTTCGGAATCAAGAATTCCGCGGATTCACTGCTTCTATCGGCTCGTATCGTCTCAAAAGACGCCGTTTAGAAGTTCTAAACTTATTCGTCTTAAAAAGCCTTGCTTCCCACACACGTCTATTCTCAATCTGCTCTTTGGCGTCCCGACGGAGGAACTTTCTGAAACTCAAAACATTGTCTCAGTTGTGTGATAACTGAGATGCTTCTGAAACGGAGCCAATAAACCTGTATATACTTATAGGTTTGCACGACTGACGGAGTTCCGAAGTGTTGATTTCTTTTAAAATCGAAATATTCCACACTGTCAAACACGAATTGTAGAGATTATTTGCATTACACAAAATACCCATAGGCGCGGGATTTCGTCGGTCCTACTGCCACCGCATAAATTAATGTGAGATCCTCTTGGATACCTGTCATTGTAGCGACCTGAAGTAAATATTTTTCGCTGTTTAACAGCACTTTTGAGAATTTAATTTTCCGTTCATATTCTCTATTTCGTTTGTCTTTATTTCGCTTATAGTACTTGGACCAGCGTAACAACGGCATCAAAGAAATGCGCAGTCTGCTGATGGACTTAACGAACACTCTCCGCGTTCTCACTGAAAAGAAGTCCAAACTCTCCGCCCTGCCTGGATTCCATGCTGCTGCTGACCTTGCCCCCGTTCGATCTTCTCCCTTCGGTCCACCTTTAAGACTCGTGTAGACTTCTGTTGACACCGCACTGCTTGTTCTTCTTCCTCCTCCCCTCCCTCCCTCCCCCTCATTATTCTTCCTTCTTCAATCCTCCCTCCCCTCCCTCCACCATCACATCCTTCTAGATCCCCCATTCTCGTTCTCGTACCTCTTCTTACTCCTCACCACCAAACACTCCAACCCGGCGTCTCCAGTGTTCCCAAAGCTTGTCGAATGCTGCATTTGTTTTGTAATTTTGTATTTTATCTACATACACGAGTGTATTTTGGGCGTAGGATTGCGGACTCACTTCAACTGCAATACCTCGTTCACTACTTTTCTTTTATAGGCAGTCCACTTTTGGATTTCTGTCAGCTTCTTCCTGACGGCCGTTTTTGTTGGAAGTTGTTTGAACTATACAAACAGGGCAAAGTTGTTGAGCGACCACATAGAGGGAGGGAGGCTGATAAGAACAACCGAAGGACTTACCCTTGCAATGCAATGAAGAAGCAAAATATACGTTGGCCTATGGATAGGCTCACCTATGCTCAGGGTAGACTGTAGTCAGATAATGACTGCACATTTTACAAAGTTTTGCACTAGCACGCCCTCAATCGTAGACTTTGCAAGATGGTCTCGATATTATGTCCTCACATGAAACCCATTATTGTTTCCCCCAATGCAGACTTCGTAAAAAGTCGCCCCACATTTTCTACTTCTTTGGAATGTCTAGAAGGAGGATGTGGCAGGCTAGGGTTCTTTCCTGATGACAGTGGACCTGTCGCACCTGCCGCACGTGGCTTCGCTAAATTGCTGTGCACGGCGACCCTAGCCTGTTAACTGCCTCAATCAGTAGACTAGAGCGGCTAAGATTCAATGGTGGGGTTTCTCTGCATGAGAAAACCATGTGTGAAAACCGGTAGAGTCAGTTGAGTCGAATCAGCCATCTTATGGCGCGCCCAGACAGGATTTATGCCTAGACAGCCGTAGGTCCTTGCTTCTACTCAACTAAAGCAGTCCGACAGAGTGTGACATCCACTCCTATAGTCGGCTCACGCTAGTTTGGGCCGTTTTCTCACTAAACAAGTCATGACCCATAGGGAACTAGGTGGACGCCTGGGATTTCGGCTCAAGTCCTGCATGTGGAGACACCGTCTAACCCCTCGTGGGGAGGGGGCTTCCTACTAAAGGTACAGGCAATTACGTCCTTTATGTGCAAAATAACAGTGGCTCGTGGATACCAAACGCGCGGTCGAACCACTACACGGAGCAAGGGCCCCATCTCTAGCCTCCTTCCGGTGGCCTCAATCTGGGGACCTGGAATGTATGCCAACCTCGAGATAATCCCATGGCCAGCCGGCCATAGGGGGCAGTTCCTGTGTGCCAAGCCCCGACTCTTCTCAGTATGGGCATCGCCGAATTCAACGAACCCCTATTATTGGAGCAGGAACAGCCGCATGAGGTCGCTGCATGTTACAACTGGGGCGGCCGTCGCAAGGAAGACTTCCTTGATGTCGCCTTCTCACACTCATGGGATCAGCAACTACTTCGTCGCCATGGGGCTTGCAGTCCACGAAATATTTGCCATTATCAGTGCATACGCACCGTAAAATAACGATACCAGGATCTGAGCGCCCTTATCTTGTTTGTGGTGAAAGTAGGAAAATTGATTAGCGCCGGTGACTTCAACGCCCGGGTAGGCACACTAAGTAAACCACGTGGAAAGAAGTGTGATCTTTGCTGCGGTATCGGACCCCCGCTGAATATTTACTCGAAACCCTGCCTCCTAGTCGCCGACATGGAATCGCAGGAGGACGGTATGAATGCACCCTTCGTATTGTCAACAACTGTTCGAGTGTATACTCGTCAGGAGCCGTGATCAAGTTGCTGTGCTCCTTACAAAACTTGAGGTTGGTGTCGGGTGTTGGCGCGACCGCCGCCTGCTCGTCTAGTATGTGAGGCAACATCTCCTGCACGCACGCTTCCTCTACTCACCTACTCGAACATCCAGCCACCTTGTAGACATATTTCCTTTTATGTGCGTACACGACAATAATAGGCCAAACACCACAGTCCCAACTTCACGCTACCTATCTCAACATTCATGTAAGAATACACCTAGCTCAGGTCACAGTCTCATCCATCTCGTAGGTCAGTGTTGAACCTCACCACACTAACGACTAAGAATGAGCGTGACAGCCGACAAGATCGCTTGACTGCCTTGTGTTGGCAGGCTCGTGCTTTCGATGGCGTCCATTTTGAGCGAGATGAAGAGACACATTAGATGATTTTCGCGTTCCCCATCCGCCATTATGCCACCGTCCATGGCTGGCCACATGGGTGTGGCGCGCACCAATCGGTCTTGATTGCGGCATGAAAGTTGGTGTTTCCGTCATGTCCCGAAGATGGGGATCTCCACGCAGGCAATCGCTTGGCCACTAACAACCAATAATAGAATTGTTACTGGCAAAGACGCTTACCATGGGATGGCCACCTCTGACTTAGATACCGCCATCAGCCGTCATTAGCTTAACCCCAAGCTGCTAACGCGAGATTTAAATTGGAGTTGGTTGACCGTTGGACACCTCCCCCCTTACCAATGCACTAGGGGTTCACATTGTCTAGTGAGATTGAAAATATTAAACCAAATAGAAGTGGCACGGTCCGTGTGACTGAATATTTACCTCAATGCGCCTAGGGTTAGCCCACACTTAGCAGAAAACGGTTCCTGGCCTTTTGCGTTCCCTCGCTCCCTGTAATTTGTTTAAAAAACGACTGTCGACGTTCGTTTTTCCTCCCTGTTTCCTCCTGAAAAGAGGTCTCCTCGGTCTTAACCAAGACGGGTTGCAGGTAATCCAATTTGCTATCCCTCTGCGCCTACGCGCCCGCAGTTGACTGGACGACTTTTTCCACCATAACCCCTTATTTACATCATCTAAGGCCTTACATGAGAAAAGACAATGGTGACTTTTCAACAGTCTGTATGTCGAGATAAATTCCCACTTTTCCTTGAAGGTCTTTTTGAGGAATTGTCTTCCAGGTCGCATAAGGCCTCCGACTGCCCTAGTAAATATTTCATATTCAACCGCGTTCATCTGCTGAGAGTTTACATGATATAAGTTTTTACATATAAACTATTATCTACTTCTGTGGGCAAACGCATGAGTTCTTTTGAAAACTGACTCGAAGACAAGAATTATAATAAAGATAGCAGAGACAATATGGCCATACCCGTTTTTGAAGATTGGTGAGGTAATCCTCTGTCACAAATTGTTTGAAGAACTCCTTATTTATAGTTACGCACTTTGCCCCGCAGGAGATTAGCGTTGACTGACAGTGGTCGGTGCTGTCAGCAAACAAAGCCGCCTCGATGCCCTAAATAAGCGAGAGGGCAAACTTTGAGATAAACTTTAATTCAACAACGAATCACTATTGTCTTGGAGGCTAGCTTTGTACACAGATTTTGTGTCTCTACACAAAGCTGATTCACCTAAATGAAATATAGCGCGGTGAATACTACGTTGCTACGCGAGTGTAGTGAAGCCGGAGCATATTTGGTTTCAATACTGCCTATCACCTCCCTGCATCAAAGAACATAACGTTAACTCATATGAAGGGAAAAGTCGTCCGATTCAACCAAGAACTTACATAAACGTCACCCGGATAAAGGACATCGAGTTCGACCATTGTTGCCTTTGGTGACTAACAAAAGCGGATAAAATTGTGTGAAAACGAGAGACGGGTGGTCGGTGGGTGCCAAGGATTATCAGAGTAACTGGAAAGTTGGCCCTGACTTAGAAATTGGCAAATATAGAGTTTGCCAGTGGAATGTCCACTCTCTTATGGAATTCACATTAATCTGGCAACATTCTGGTACAGTTTTTCTCTCTTTTAATCGTAAATCGTTTGAATACACAAATTAGAAATGTCTACAGTCTGCGGCTGTCAAAACCACCTGCTGTTATCACCGAAGCATGCACGTACTTTTGAGCTGTAACAGAGAAAATGATTTACTAAAAGCCAATGCGCAAACGGAAAAATCCCAACGTCAAAAGCATTGACAATGAAATAAAGTTGAGCTTTCTGCTCTCCTCACTTAACGGTGGAGAGCCTTATCAACGAATTATCCCGACAGCCTTTGTTGACCGCAAGAACTCAGAACACCGCCACTTTATCTTACAGGGCGATCTTTTCGTCTTCTGAAATGTGCGCCCAATGAGTCCGCTGGCGCAGTAGGTCAGGACCTTGAGATACATTTTGTGAAGAACTTTGGAAATCTAACTTATACGAGCGAACGACATTTACCCACGAATGATTTTTAACGGTCGATATTCAATACTTAGGATGCGAAAACACTACCGCCAGCGCGATATTGAAGGCCTTCGATTGCCACAGGAATTTAATACAGCCTCAGTATCGAGTAGTTGATGACATTTGGCCCTATCCTATACAACTGTCTAAGGCACCAATAGCCTTGTTGTGGCCGGTGTTTGCTTTTGGAGGCGAACGTGAACTGGAAAGTCGACTTATGTCATGCTGTAGACTGTGCAGACAAATGGTTTCGATTTTCCACGTAAATCCACCCGCTGAAGTTCTACTCCAACTTTGTTTGCGGTTTTATGTGCGGCTTGAACATTTTTTGGATGTGAAATGCTTCTTAAATTCAAAAAACGTAAAATATAGGTGGAACCACATTTGGGGAAGTTTAATCAGCCGAAACAGGCACACTTAAACGTCGATTCCTGATTACGTGCAGCTATCACCCCAACTCCAGGCTCTGGTTCGGAGGTCTGAGTGCGACTCGCACGTCTTCTCCCACTTCCTCTTACCTTTTAGCCATGTTTCAGCCGAGGAAAGTTAAAATAAATAAATAAAAAGTGTCGGGATCTTTTAGT
Organism: Spirometra erinaceieuropaei; assembly: GCA_902702965.1. Lineage (NCBI taxonomy): Eukaryota > Metazoa > Platyhelminthes > Cestoda > Diphyllobothriidea > Diphyllobothriidae > Spirometra > Spirometra erinaceieuropaei. The sequence continues at coordinate 361,042 of CACRXP010000622.1, read as the reverse complement.
TAGGGTTTTATCAAGGACTACGCGCATGTCTGGCTTGCCTACCGGCGTCTGTTACCTAACATTTTTGCACGCCGACCGAAAAGACATTCCGCACTCGCCGAACCTTTCGGAACCTCTTTCGTATGTCGGACAGCAGAAAGCCATAACTCCACCTTCCCCTGGAGTTTTATGTTGCATCGATCTGTTAATAGTCGCATATGGCCGGTGCCCAATACCTTTGCTTCGCTCTGATTGGCTGGGTCCTTCCGTTAACAGCTGCGGCGAATGGCATCGGACATGGAGATTCGCATTAATATGAATGCGTAGGCAAGACGATCTAGCATTTATAAAAGACGCAAAGCACACCACGATTCCCTAAACTTAGTGTCGGCAATGCTGGAATTCAGGTTAGCAGGCCTCCACAATATCAAACAACAGGCGATTCTCTCAGAAGGGGGAAATATAATTCAGAAATTAGATAGGCTCAAGAAAAACAAGTCAATGTATTTAGTGGAGGGTAATTTTAAGACTAATAATAAGATGCAAAAAACAAGACACTCTGGATTAAGAATAATGGGAGCCAAGGAAGACCTTAGTCAGGAACACTGATTATTTTGGCATTCTTGACATGCGGGAGCAGACAGCTCGCCCCAACACTGTAAGATGACGAAAAAGCTAACACAATGTCATCAAGAAACACAGTGGGGTGCCCAAATTCCATATTTGAAGCAAGAATAGGCAGCAGAATTTATTGGAACCAATAAATATCGCGACGGCTTATCAACTAGCCTGTCGTTGCATAGCAGAGATAACAAATGATAAAGATACAGAGATTTGAACTTCTACAGAGAAAATCAATCGAAAACAGCAAGGGCATCGTATACTGCACGCCAACAAATCAATAAAATGACAAGCCATCGCGAAATTTATTGGTTCAAATAAATTCTGCTGTCTATGCCTGCCCAAATTCCTCCCGAGGAAATACTGCTTCAAATTCCATAAGTTTTTTGATATCTCAAACATAGCACATATCCTCGGAATGCTATTTCACAGTTTGTTTTCATTTTTGACACTCAACATGCTTTTTCCCTGTGTAAAGCAGTTGACATATATAATTTCCCCAAAAAGAATAGTGGGGAAACAGTTAATTAAAATTTGATTGTAATCCCAAAGGACGATTAGGAAAAAAAGCAATATTCCTTTGAAAATTCAGTCGATGGGCTTTTTGCACGTGTGTTCTAATTGCACGTTTTTATGTTTTGACAATTTTTGCGGTTTGACAAACTACCTCATTTCCGCTGACTAGTTTCAAGCTCAGTGCACCAGGTTACGATGTCTTAGAAGTCCGTGGTTCATTTACCTAGGCACATTTTATGCACAACGTTTTATCAGAGTCTATTTTCAGATATGCCATTTCGGTGCAAGGGTCAGTTTTACAAAGCATCTTGTCCATTTTAATCCAGCGTGTTACATGCTTCTTAGTAAGCTCATGACTATGGTGTTCACAGGATCATGCACAGGTCATCACTGGCGTGCCGGCTGTTTCATACCTGATGAAGATACTGAAAGGATAGATTGTGCGTCTGCCTGGTCTATCGCCCTCTCAACTCACATTCTCTAACGAGAAGCCAGCTTTCCGTAACACAAACCCGGATATATAATGGGTGTTCGAATGTTTACCTTACATACTTCTCGCTAGGAACGGGCATACATATCTCTGTTGTATCATACTGTGCCAGGTTCTGATCGAAGAACCGGCGTCTTTTCCAAAAACCGGCTGGGACTTTAAAAAGTATCCATTTTATCACCTTCTTCTAAATACTCTTTATCCTATGTATCTGGCTAAAGAACGGAAGTCAATCCACTGGGCGAAGAAGGTCCGTAATGAACCTGTTTCCATGGTTTTTATCTGTCTTGGTGTGGAGCAGTTGAATTTGTTCCGTAAATGTGAAAAGGGCTTAGATCGTGAAAATTTCACCGTCCAGAAACCATTTTTATCTTTTTAATCTGGAACCGTTCGCCAATGAGGACATACATGCCGCGTAGGGAGATAATCAAGATCGAGGAATTTGTGCTGTTATTCTCCGGGACCCTAGCAACTATTTATGTTTTTTTTATTTTTAATCTGGACTATAAATACAACTTCGCGCCAAATGTATTCTTTTGATAAGTGCCCGTTTCGGCGTCACTGTCGATCGACAGTTTCTGATGATTTCTGCCCGAATTTTGACTCTGCTGCTCATGCTGGCAGCAAGTAGTCTGTTACTCCATAAAGTGGGGACTTTTCTGAATACGGTCTCTCATTTTCTCCTTTCTCTGAATATTTTAGGATTGATCACGCTTTAGATAACAATCTTCATACATTCTAATCACATTTTTTGATGCAAAGAAGATAAAAAGATGTTTCTATAATTTAGAAGTCGACTTAAATAATCTAACTAAAGTAAATGAAGCACGAGAAATCAGGTCCCACTGAGTGACATTTGTCAGTCTGCCGCCTAATTAGTGATCGCTGCGTTCTTATTTTACCAGTAGGCTTTTGCCTAAGACAAATTTGTGGCAACAAAAACAAGCTTCAGATACAACTGCGACGTTACATTTGCGATAAAACAGCATAATAAAGGGAATTTGCACCTTCAGTCTAGTGGGCAGTTTGCAAAGGCATCTTTAAATATAAAAATAAGCTGTCTCCGTTACCGGTTGGTTTGGAGATGGCCATTCTAGTGAGGTTAGAACTTTGCATTTCCCTTCTAAGAGGACCACGACATTTTCGATCTCTTCTAAATCGCAACATATGACCATACCAGGCCTACAATTAAAATAATAAATAAGAAGTAACAGGGCAGGCATGTTTACTCTAAAACTTTGAATTTCTGCGTTACTTAATGTAGTTGCGCGATCACAAAACTTAAATACACTTATTTAAGTAAGTTTCTTTCAGGGAGCGGAATTACGAAAGCAGTATTTCTTGATGTTATTTAGGCTCGTTTTTTACGATCTGCGAGAGAGTGGATATTTGTCGACCTTAGCGTGCTGTAAACACTTTCCATGTACTTTTCGATTATTTTATCCATGATTTCATTAAGTTTCCTAGTGGTTGCACTTTTGAACAGAAATTACAGAGTGAGTGAAACTGAATACTTAATTTTGAATAGCTGCGTTACTGAACGTGGAACCATCTCCCTCAAAATATATACTCATTTGTATTACACTCCTATGTGGCCTATAATTGGTAAGGGAGCACTGCATGTAAAATGCTTGATCTGCCTTTATAGGCGCTGTAACGGCCGCCAAACGTAAGCGTGGTATTCTCATACAACGCTGATTTACAGAAAGTAGCAGTGCAATTTAGCGTAAATTTTCGTAAAGTCAATGAGTGGAAATTCGCAACGTAGGGTACATCTTTGTTGCTTTCTATAAGCCTTATAAAAATTACTATTTGTTAAATTTCTGCCATTGTAATTCCGTGGATATTCTTGTGTGATCTCTCTTTTGTGCAATGCATGTGCAAAAGCTGTTCAGAAAGCATTGTGACATCACGACAAAATCAGCCAAAAAATACGATGAAAGTGATCACGCCACCGCTTTGCTATCGCTTGCGACGGATCCTGTCAACATCTACGAATCTCTAGTAGTAGTCGAAGTATACAGAGTAATGAATGGAGAGGCACCCACGGGACGGACCTTAATAATCAGGGACTAACTGATCCATGTTTTTACAATGTTTGCTGTGACTATTATGAGAAATTTTGTTGATCCGTTGAAGCCAAACGAAGGAGGGTAATATAACTTTAAAGGCGACGCACCATATGGTCCCAGCCTGAGTATCTCCTCCCAAACTAAAATCAAATGTAAGCGCCAAAGTTTTAAATGTGACATTTTAATTCTAGATGTGCATACTCACTTGAACGTTGCTATCATGTAGGCGCTGCCGGGATATTTTGGGATGTGGTCGGTGGGCCAGCCATCCAGATCCAAAACCTTTTTTAAGCCCTCAATGCATTCTTTGAACAGTGGCTCCGGGGATGCTTCACAGGCTTTAACAAAGTCCCTTCGATTCAATGTCAACACTTCTGTCACCTTTGTGCACACGACTGTGGCGTTGCGTAGGTCACCAGTGAAAAGAGCCATCTCCTATGTAGGAAGAGATTTAGTTACTATCGTGACTGTTTGCTCAACATCTGTGAAATTGTGCTCCCGAGTAAGCTGAATTATGTGCCGACATTCAAAGGGGACTAACCGGAAACTTGAAGTCTGCTCTTGAAGAGGCCAATTTATTTTAGTTGCAGTTACAGTACTTGTTGGTTTAATAAACCATGATTCATAGTCCATTCATGAACGGCCCATGTCAGCCTATTTTGACCCATGTGTGTCAACCTACGCATTTTTCTACCGCCTAAGACAAACTACAGTCGTGGAAACTGCTGCTCTCCCAGTGCGTATTTCTAATGATGGTGCCAAAAATGGCACGGAACAATTGAATTTTAGCATGCGTTTTGCGGGCACTTACGTATTCACCAAGGAGGGTTGTCTTAGTGTGAATATTTTAATTGTAAGACACTCCGGAGCACTCAGGGGGTTTTTGAAGCTTATTATCTTCTAGATTTGCGCAACGTCCTCCTCATTTATGGGGATATTTTGTGGCCATTAGTGAGTATCTTTATATAAATATAATGAACTATATGAACTTTCTTTAGAAAAAACGGTTTGTCTAGAAGTTGGAAGTCTTACGAGCATGTGAAAATAGCGTTTCAACAACTACAGGAATTAGCAACTTTTACTGAATCTCCTACTGCTGTTCGCTAAGATACGGAATCTAAAATGGCGTAATTTCGCATAAACTGCTTACGAAAACCAAATATAATTTAATACAATTAAATTACCAAAAGCATAGAGATCGCTAGGGGAAAAGTTCGTATTACATGAGTAGTGTTTTCTTCGGGACAATGATTTAGGTAATTAGGTGGAGACACGTCCACCCGTCATACCTGTGAAAGTCAAGAGTTCAAATAAGACAAAGTGGTAAAGGACATCAACATGTCAGATTTTTAAAAAATTGGAGAAAGCAATTTCCAGGGATGATAACGTATTCAGTCGAAATTGCGTATATACGTACGTTTTAGCGTACCCTCTAAAATAACGGACAGCGAAGAGTATGTTCTGTCGGCCTCCAGCTGCTTGATGTCCACCACGATAATTGTAGATGGCAGCTGCGCAGACCGATGGCACACTCCCTCAGCATTTGACTAAGCTAACTTCTGACCGCCAGGTTTCGATTTTTTCTCGACTGTTTTGCTTTCTCTTAGCTCAGTTATTTTGCCACTGTCGAAAGTAAATTAATGGCGATTTCCGAGGCTCTGCGTGACAGTGTACTAATGCTGTTGGCTTCAAGGTCTTCCATCGTGCATTTATACGACGGATCACATCACCATAGTCAGTCCGGTAATTATGTCAATAGATGCGACAGACAATTACTGGCTCTGGACGACGGTTAATCCCTAACTTATACGGTTGCGAGTTAATAAACTGTCCTTTATTACTCGAGGAGATACCAGGAAACTTGACATTGAAATTGATTTCTCTGTTGCCCGTACGGTAGTCAGCTGCCACTTTTAAGAACGCCGAACCACGGACCTCGAAAAAGTGCATTCTGGAAGGTACGTCGGTCTCCGCTCGTTTATCATTCTATCCTCAGCTGAGGGTGTTATTCAAAACCCGAAGAGTAATATCGTCTTATACTTGCTATCCTAACGCGAATGAGCTCTGGGCAGCGAAACCTCGGTCTTCTTATGTATTCCGGGCTATCCTTTAGGGAACGCTTTTCAAAAATGCAACTTGCGCTTTTCGGACTAAAATGAACCCCATTAATCTGTCTACAACAGCAGATCGACGTCCTTAGTGTTGGCGAACTTTCGGTGCATTATGACTTAAATTCCCGAAGTTTACTGAAAATGATACATGCATGCTTTATTCGACCGCCCTATTTTATCAGCGTGATGCTTATGTACATCCTTCCCAAATGATTCGATGCTATAAAGCTGACTGACGAAACAGTGACTTCGGGACGGGTTTATCAGGAGGCTCAGATTTCTGTTAGCAGTATTGAAAAAATCCGACGAATTGTCAAAAGTAAGCGCTTGGCAAGAATTAGGTATAGGACCCTGTCTGTTTTTTATTTTGTCTAGTAGCGGAGATGCAGATTGTTTTATGCCCTGTTGATGTACCGAAGGCATCCTCAACTGTCATTATTTCAAGACAACGGTATTCTTCTGCCTCCTATGGTGTAGTAGGAGTAGTCCTATTTATAACTTAGCAAAACCTTTTCCTATCATCACGCTCGGGCAAGTTTTTGTAGAAAATACCCCCGACCGGCTATTTTTTCAGGCCTTCTTATCACCTTCATTTATTCAGGTTGCTGCATGAAAAATGCACTTATGGTCCACTTTCTGTTTGCTTATTTCCTGAGAAATTTGCGATTTGAGAGGTTGAAAAATAATCTTCAAAATTTGCTCAGTGATCAGATAACTTATGAAAGGGATATTTTACTTTTTGTGATGGCCTTTCCCAAGAAATCACTCATACGAATGTGTCTTTCTAAATGGTAATCTGCATTCGATATCCACTGAATTCGTCAAGGGGTTTTAGGATGACATCTTGATTTTCGGAGGTTATGATGTGCAGACACACTTACAAATGTTTGAAGGTATGGCCATTTTTCCATCGAACGTCGTATGGGTAAAAGAGAGATTAAAGGACTTTATAACTCAAATCTGACGATTTTAAAACCTAGACTTGCGAGGTATATTTCTTAATGCTGTAATACGTTGAAACTGGTCTACACTCGGCTAGCAGTATCGGCTGATTGGCAGCCATTTTCGCATGAATTTTGTCCTCGTTCGCGCTACGACTAAAGTTTGTTAAACAGGTTGAAGCACAGATTGTTTGATATTGCCCTCACCGGACCACCATACACATCCTATGACCTCCTGTGATTGAAAACTAGGTTTTAGGACATGTTTAGGAACTTCGTCGGCACCCAGATAGTGGCATGGTCCCTTCTGACTATCTTTCTGAATCCGCCTTTCGTCGCCATTTATGATTAAGGCGTCCAGCTCTGTTTCTCCATAATTTGGGTGATGCAACGTGTTAGTACTTCATTTCATGCCGTAATTATTTGTGTAGTTTTATTTTCACCTTTCTAATCGATTTCATATGCCGAGAAACGGTTGAAATAGAAACGCTCAACTGAACTGTAAAGGGTTGAACAGTTGCTTGTGAACTAAATTTACTGACAGGTCCTAATTTATCCTTATCAACGTATTTCACGAGACCTCAGGGGTTCATATTCAAAGTTAACTTTACCTGCCCAGAATTTGTGGAACCAGTTCCCAGCTGTCCATTTTTGTCCAGCACCCTCAAATCACATATTACCGCTCTCTCCACCCTCAGTTACATTGAGTTTCAAAATTCACCTAACACAAATGGCTTTTTTGTTGGAAATGTAATCTTCGGGACGGTGGAATATGCGTAAACAAATATTTTTATCATGTCGCTTGCAATGGGCTTAAATGGCATGCACCCAAAAGCACTACTCAGGAGACGGATCCAAAGGAAACACCTCATTCTGACAGGTCCAGCACCTAAAAATTAAGTCAGAAGTGTGGCAAACACGGCCATTCCGTATTAAACACGGTTATATATGCATATTTGCCATCGTCGGGCCTTTGCGCGCCACAAATACCATATAACCCCTGCCTGAAACTAACACCCTTTTACACAATCCTCGAACCTTTGTAACCTTTTCATCCAGCAGGAATCAGGCACGTCTGGCAATTTTTCCGATGTCTACATATTCTTGCGTCAGCGGGTGCTAACGACTTCAGGGGCGATGACCACATGGTTAGCCAACACAACTATACTTTCGAAAGGGAGGGCTTGGGTACATCAAACATCCCCGCCCCCCCCCCCTCCCCAGCACCTGTACCACAGAACATCTCTCATCATCACAGAACACAAAGATTCGATTGCCACCTCCCAGGCGGGTCGAAAGTGCGCTTCTCGGCTCCTCCATGCAGCTCCTCTGCTGCATGTGCGATCTACGTCTGAGACTTTCACATGCGCCAAGCGCCGTGACTTGGAAGGCTGCCGACTGACACCTTAACTCAGTTCACGCAGTCTGTCCAGTTGTGTGTGCCTATGCGGAGTAGCAGACTGGTAGGCTGAGAGTCAGGCTGACTAGGCTCCTTCTTAACGTGGCCTTCGGCACTCTCACGCATGCGAGGAGTGTGTGTGTGCGTTT
>CACRXP010000622.1:325776-352528 GCA_902702965.1 Spirometra erinaceieuropaei | reverse complement strand
TAGATGCTCTGGACCAACACGGGGGCCATATTGGACTCTGACAGGTCCTATCGGCTTTGCGCACCGTAAAAAATGTCAACATTTCGAGGTGCGGTGGCGCAACCGATTGCCGTCGAACGTCGCGCACCCTGGGACCCTGGCACCCCCTTTGTTGTAGTTAATCAAAAACCTGGTGATTTGCCGTGTGGACCAGGGGATGTGGAGCAAAACTCCAAGGTGCGGACTCGACCGTGCCATCCACCCGCGTCCTCCCCCGCCTCCGGTCTTCTTGACTCTGTCTTGATACCGGGTCCAAGTGGGAGAGGGTGCGGTGGGTGCTGCGCAAGTCTACTTTCATTATAAACTAATTCATGCACAAGTCACCGTGTTTGCTTAACCTTGCTGTGAAGCACACGGTAGACATCTTTGAGTACGACGGTCGAGCAACCAGTACTCGCGGAAGATGTGACTGTGACAACAGTGGAACAACATCTCAAAAAGGTTCGCGGGTCAACGGCGGCTGGGCCGGACGGTGTCTCTCCTTTTCTCCTTAAGTCTTGCTGTTCGCAGATAGTTCCCGTCTTGACCCACCTTATTAATTCATGCGCAAGTCACCGTGTTTGCTTAACCTTGCCGTGAAGCACACGGTAGACATCGTTGAGTACGACGGTCGAGCAACCAGTACTCGCGGAAGATGTTCGTCCGAGTCTTCCAAATAGCCCAACTCAACCTGAGCTCCCTTGTATCCTACTGCTTTAAGGTACTGCGACGAAACACAAACATAACTCACTCACACCCTCAGTCAGTTCCCTAACGGAACTAGGCCATAGTTCGACCTCTGTTCGGTAAAGTCTAGACACTGCCAACTCTCTCCTCAGCGTTCTTGTTCATTGAGTGTTTTTCACCTTTTTCTGTACACACATGACTTAGGCTACGGTTCAGGCTTTATTATAAATGATCCACAGTGCACGATGGCCGTCCTTAACTTCTCCATTGTCTCCAAAAGGGCCTGCTTCACATCGGAAGCACGTATTTAAAAAGTCTGAAAGTTATGTGAAAATGTTAGACGAATAATTTCTGGTGAGTGGACCATCCCCTCGCAACAACCTTTACGATACAATTCATTGAATCCTTCTTTACAATATTTCATTTAGTCATTGCACGCTAGGAACCGGTTTCACTGTTTACATTAAAGCGAAGGAACTGCGAGCAGGACCATGAGAACACATACGTCCCACCCGAATATTAGACTGTTAACTATAAAAAAACGAAATTAAGTTTACCGCAAAACTTTGACCTGAACGCAGACGGGCGACAGTCTTTCCAAGCAACAGTCGTCGAGAGTTATGCTCACTTTTCCGTACTTCCACTGAAATCAAAGTTTAACAAGATTCAGGCTGTGGAGGGTCATGGGTGGTCTCTTTTTCGAAAGTAGGCTTTTTGGTGTTGTCATAAAAATACCCCTAAAGGGTACTGATTATAAATAGAGCCGGAAGGCCTAAACCGGTACTCAACTACTTTCTTCTTGACCAACATTATGTATAAAATAGAGGCGAACCCCTTCTTTCAAGAATTTTTTATATCAATTTGTAACGTGTAGGTTTTTCATTCGAGAGCATCTATCACTAGAGGGCTTTAAAGATTAACGACTACCCCCAGTAGGACAGTTAAATTCATTGCTTCTGTATACACCAAGTAAAAGAAAATGAAATTCAATGCAACAGGATAACATGTTTTTAGACATACAGTACGTGACCTATCTCATGAAATCTGATAACGGAAACTGATGCGAGAATTTCTGGACATCTGGAACGTTGCGCATTTTGTTCGCTCATTCACATCCTTCAATGAAATATCGTTTTCTTGTGCAGAAATTGTGTTTACGTAATTATATCAAGTAAAATATCAGTAAATTCTAACGAAAATGGACCTTGGAATATATTCGTACAATTTCCTATGCTAATACATGTCCTAGACTCCGGTTACGCATCTGAGCGACTTTTTCATTGAAAGGATAGTAATTTACCCGCGAGAGTTCTAACAAACAGATTTAGCCGAACTTGAAAATTTATATTATGTCGGATGTTAACCGTGGTAATCAACCTGCTAACACAAAGGTTATTTTAGGAAAACCAGAAGTTTTTATCAATTTCTAAATGTCAAATTAACAGATCTGTGTGATTAGGTGCCCTGAAGTGCAGTGATAACGCAGATAGGGATTACGTCGTTCAAATGGGCTGAAACTGTTTTGCCGTTCGGAAAATGCTGCCTGATGTCACATAAATGACCACCACCGAATGGTCATTTTCAGTTTTGAACATATGAAACATTAGTGGTCGTGCAGTTTAATTTCTATGCATACCTTATTCAGAAATAGAACGGGCAAAACATTAGTAGTTACAGCAAAATATCGGCATTCATATGGGCGCTCTGTCGTGCATTCACAGTCGAAGAACGGAGTATAAAAGCGAACAAAACGGTGAAAATGGCCTCAATGTATAGATAAAAGGCATGTTCTTACGTTTACGGTGGAAAGAACAGTATTGTTTAGGAAGGTGAGGGAAACGGCCAAAAGTGTCAAATTTTTACTTGACCTCACCGTGCAAAAATGCAACTTACACAGAGATCGGTCAACGGAGTGCAGTCATGAAGCACTTCATAAAAAAGGTAACTTATTTAGGAAAGATTCCTTATTGATCGAAGGCATATTCGTTGTTGACTTTCTTCGAGGACAGCCATTTTTCTCGAAAATGAAGTTTGATGTTTGAATGAGTCTTCAAATTTTACCCAAACGACCATCTTCGTGAAAAGATGCGCCCGAACACTAACTTATTCGATAAAAGCCTTCAAGTATAATCTTATTTCAAAGTTCTCAACAGACAGGTAATTCAGAATCTGTCTTTATGGACGATCGGGTGAAAACACTGAAAATCATGAAGTATTCAGCAACACTTTGAGACCGATCTGAAACTCAACGTAATCCGAAACGAACGAAAAGTGTAAATTAATTTAACGAAAGAAAAGTTCTCTTTATAAACACACAATGGTATAATGAGAAAGTGAAGGCTCTTCGGAAAATTGAGTTGTACTCGTAAATTTTCAAGTCGGTGACACCGACCCGTCGTCAGACGAAATGAACAGAGGGAAAGTGAAGTCGGCTGACTAGGTCGGCTGACGCGACAGGACAGACAACGACAAACAAACAGCTGATGTGTGAAAGGGGTGGGCACCTAGTTATGGTAGGCCGTGGGGCAGGGGGAGGGAAGGAAGAACCGTTAGGGCTCCCAGTGTTGGAGGCGGTGAAAACGCGGGGGGGGTTATTCAACAAAATGGTTATTCAAAATGGGTTTATTCAAAATGGGTTATTCAACAAAATGGTATGTTTGCGACCATGCCTTTCAGTTCTATTTAAACTTTTTAGGCACCGACCGGCCTCATAGCATGCCACCTTATGAAAACGTTTGTTCCTACGACTTCCCCAATGGTGAAATCAAGCAAAATTTCGTTTCTTTTGTTGAACCCTAGCTCATTTAACTCAACAGAATCAAGGATAACACGAATCCCTGGAAAACTGTTTTGGAATCTACACTCAGAATGTAGGCAGTTGACAAACCGTCATATATGAAATCACACTAATTATTAAAGGATATTTAGATTTAAACTTCATTGTAACACAATTATTAGACGTTATTTTATTTCTACTTTCATATTTACTACGTGTTAGTATTAGAATACATTCTGTACATCTAAAAACGAAGTTTACTAAATAAGAGACATTTCTGACGTTTTCGGGATACTGCGCTTTTTAAAATAAATCGGCATTCCTAAGGAACGCAACACTGCCTTTAATACTTCTTTTATGTCTTGAATTCTTTTAAACTACCACCTAATTAACATGGACATTGGACTCATGGAATGGTGTCGGTTTGCGAGTGATTTGCAATCATTTGTAAATTTCGAAACATTTCATGAGTTACGTTACTAACTGTAGTCGAGTGATTGTCAGTAATTCAGTATACTTTAAGCTCAACGAGTAACTTCTTACCTTCGCCTGAGATAATGAAGTAAAAACTGAGGCCAGGTCGATTTTGCGCAATGATAATTTGGTCGGGGAGAAACCTTAACAAAACAAAAAGTGTGACCGAAGATGCCAGCGATGCAGAGATAATCCTTATCTACTTTTACCCTTGTGTGCAGCGAGGAGTCAATTGAAGTCCTTGTTAGCATCGGAACTTGCCAAAAACATGCACTAGAAGTTCATCTAAGGGATTTTTAGTGTTTTACTAGATGCCGGGTCTAAATTAGACTTAATGCAACTATACATTACGGTGAAATGTAATTCCGAAATTTTCGGTCTCAGTAGGACCGTGGTTTTGCTTTAGATGAATAATGCAATCTGCAATAAGGATGAAATGTCCGAGGCGGCATATGGATATCTGGCACTGGTTATTATGAAAACGATACAGATAAGAAGATTGTCAAATGCTCCTTGTATGACTCAATATTTTGGCTGGACCTGGGCATGGTTCCTCTAGAAACCTATAAAAACAAGCTTGCCTTACTACGATTCGAAGTGGATTTCTTTTTTCATGTAGTTTTAGTAAGATCCAGCTTGGCCATAAGCCTTCACGAAGTAAGGTAAATTTCCACAAAAACTAATTTCATTTGCCCATTAAAATGACACTTTGTTGAAAAGCAGCCGCTATCACTGATTGCAGCTCATTTCGCTGGATGGTTGGTGAGGGATTCTTCACTTCACTATAACAACTATTTTTACAGAAGAAATGAACCGAGTTTGCTAGCCTAAAATCGGCTATTTTTTGTCTTCATTTTTAAGGGCGGGCAATTTAGGATGTGAAACTAATGTAAAAAGCAACGATGGACGTGGGCACTTCAGGAAATGCGAAAGCAGCATTACTTTAACTTACCGTCAACGGCAACCTCCAAACAACAGCGTCATGTTAAACAAAAGGGAAATGTAGGGAACCAAAAAGTACATTCACCTCTCATACCAGCCTTTGTTCACACATGCTTCCTGAACACTAGTTGTCAGGGATCTAAGTGAACTCCGGTTCATAAGAAGTTCATTGGCGGCTTGCTGTGCTTCGGATTTCCTACGTAACTTCCACGGTAACTGTAGAATTCGTATTGATTCTCTGGATAAGCGGAGACCCTTGTCGACCTAAATTAAAAGAGCAGATGCCTCATTGAGGACTTGTACTGACAAAAACAAAAAAGACTGCAATGGACTTTTTCTGACTTATTTGCCGTCGTCATTCACTGTAATCTCAGGCCGAGCGGACTCTGACATTTAAAGCCGGATCCAGTTGGTCAGAAGTCAGACTTCCTGCACCTGGTGTTCAGGTACGGCTGACTGACTGGCCAAAGATAACCATTCCAGTAACCCCCGGTTTCGTCTTTTAAACCGTCCTTTCGCTTTGCTACTGCCCGATAGGGATTTAAGCAGAACACCAAGGCAACATGGAAAGCCAGAGTGCATTTGTGCCTACGTTCTCTTATCTGCATCTGGTTAGTGGGATACGGCGTGCACTGACTGGTTGTAAGTAAGCAGCTCATTCTTGGAAAGGAGAGCCAAAAACATGCATGATTCGCCGTAGAACGGAATATTGTTTTATGGAAAGGAGCGAAAATTGGTGCAACGGACGGGCCAGTTTGTGCAAAGTCCTTCCTACAAAGGGAATGGCCTCGACAACAGTTCACGCTGCTGATGCAGGAACTGTTGCAGCCTGATGGTTTGGATGGCCATCGAATTCGGAAAGCGACCAGCCTGACGTCCAACCATAACTAACAAGGTGCTAATCAAAGTCGTAATGGATGCCTTCCGTTACAACGGCATTCATCGATGTCGAATGTAAACTGTAATGCTGCAGGATAATACCCCTGTCCATCGCTCAAAGGAGATATGATTCCAGTTTGGGCCACGACTATAATCTATTTTTTAACCAAAACCTGCCTTTCCGCCTGCGGCGTGCGAAACATTTTTCTTGCCGTCAATATCCCGGACCTTCGTCAGATAGAAACTCTCTTTGAGCTAATGAAACAAAATTGGCGAAGGGCTAAAAACACGTTTCAATGCAGCAAAAGCTGAATGCTTAATAATTATGTAAACCAAACCACCAAAGACAACTTAGTAGTCTCCATGTCCTCACGAACTACAGCGATTGTAGGGGTAAAAAACAATTAACAAGGTACTAGTACGTTTTGTCTGCTATTTTTCCGTTATTTTGCTGTTGTATGACAGTTTCCTCCTCTGCTACTAGTTATAACTCGCCTTACATAACTGACCTGTCATAAAGATGTTTTTTTGAGTTCACGGTTTTTAACACAACAAATTATTTCTTAGCTAACAAATAACACTATATAAACCAAACCGTGCCTTCTTGTGAAGATCAGTCGTTTCTTTAATGCAGTAAAACTTCGCTGGATGCGGAGTAAGCAGTTCGAGCGCCATAAGAATCTTAGTGTGCATTTCGTGACCTTTCATCAGATAGATGACGAACTGTATATAGGACCAGTAGTCAGAATCCTAGATTTTGGTGCGTCTAGAAAGAAAATAGTCTGAACTCATATCGAAGGTCCTTCTTGCTTTCGGCCACTTCGATTTACCGCTCATTTTTGACAACAGTTTTGACCATAAAACGATCTTTATATCAAGATCAGCTATCAAGGTCATTTCAGTTTGCCTGCCTGCTTGCAGCGCAGAAACAAGGCAATGTACCTTGAAGTTACCCTTGTCGAACGTTATCGTTTCCGATCCGCAGTGTACCGTAAAAACGGACTTTGACTTCGCATCTTGCAAACATTTTTCGATTTTGGATGTTATGGATGGATCAGAAAACCTGCAGAGAAGAAGTAAAATACACCAGAATTTTCGAAGGGTTTGCGTACGCCAAAAATGCGACAGAGAAGTTATGCTTATAATCTTCGACATTTTGACAGTCTTACTAAGTAGGGATAAATAGTTGAAAGTTATGAAAATATAAGGTAGACATGAGTATTTTGTGTGTGATCGAAAGCGTTCGGGTGCAATGAGCATGCTGCCATTTTCCCTACCGAAGACAAGAATGACTTTGCATTTTCCGATGACTTACCATAAAACCAGCAAATTGAAGTTAACTCCAAAATGCTATGTCTTCTGATGACTTGTGAGGTTAACCTGTATAAGGTTTTATCCTACACAAATTGCGGGTGATTCACCCGAGTTTCAAATGCTCTGAGTCCTGTCGCAGATGGACGGAAAAAGAGTTGAACCTTCCAGTCACGTGAAGTCTAAACCACTTCTACTAATACCTGTACTGTATGCACGCCCAGGGGAATGGTTTTGTCGTTTCAAATTCCAGGTGATATGATATTCTCGCTGGACATCTCTTCACTCTTACAAATTTTTCGGTTACGGGGACAGTTGAATACATCCGTGAATTTCTATCTATCAATTAGCAGGAAATAGGAACTCCGACGACCACACTCAAGGAACTATTACTAAGATGCACATAAAATGTGCAGTTGCATTTTTGACAGAAAGCTCTATTGATAAATAGAGGGCGTTGCTTTGGACTCACACCTTGGACTCCTTCTAGCCGATGTCTTCATGGGCTAACTGGAGAGATTCTATCTAAGTGATCAGATCGATAAGCATCAACATTATGGTCGCTTTGTCGATAATATATTTGCAATTGCTACCGCAAAAACTGACGTAGCTACCCTCTTAAATGCTGTAATCAGACAAACTCGTCGATAAAATTCACGTTGGAGATGGAAACGGCCGGGTCACTCCCTTTCTTAGATGCTCTCTTAAGCAGGAGACCTGAAGGTAGCGTCTGAAGGAGCGTCTATCGGAAGAAAACCTCGTCTGGAGAATACACGAACTTCGCCATGTTCGTATCCCTCCAATAAAAACAAAATCTCATCCGGTGTTTGGCACAAACAGCTAGAAAAATTTGTCCAACAGATAGCCTCAAGAAGGAGGTTAAATAAATACAGGACTTGCTTCGCGAAAACGGGTATCCTAACGGGTTTATTGCAAAGAACATTGCCGAACAATCGGAAAAGCCCACCACAGCGACTGCCGAAAAGAAAACTTTACTCCTCAAAGTCCCTTTTCAAGGAGATGCTGCGAGCGAACTCCTAAGGAGATGTCTTGATCAAGTGGTCTCGCGAATCTTCCTAGCAGCAAGGGTTCGAATATTATTTTCTACTAACCCTATTTTACGCGGAGAAGGTAAGGGTGAGTTGGCATCTCAGACCACCTCAGGGTGAATCTACTCCTTCACTTGCTCCTGTGGAGTAGGTTATATTGGTCGCACGAGTCGGCGCCTATCCAAGAGAATACGAGAACACCTCCTGGCATGGCTGAAAAAGACGAAACTAGGAGCGTAAGCAGTGCCATTCTCGCGCACTTTGTTGATTCCGGACATCGCGTTGACCCCAGCGAAGCTTTTCGTGTCATTTATAAGGTCCTATCGAGTTGCCCTATGAGACTGGGACAGGGCCTGTCAGCAACAGCAGAAGCGGCCGCTATCAGGTTACAAAAAGCAATCTTATGCGCACAGAAGAACCACGTTCAGGCTTCGCACCTACAGTGGTCGAAGGTTGACTTATGCTGCAAATCTCTGCGCCCTTCCTCGCTCATCCGGCCCCTGGCACTGATTATCATTTACCCACCCCCCATATTCCCGCCTGTGTTTTAAAACATGCTTTTGCTTCTATCCCGTTCCCATATAATTGTACTAGCCCGAGAAGGATTTATCGAAAACTGCGTATGCTCGCCACCTCGTCTTATAAATACTGGAAACCAAACATTAAACAACCCCCTGTCAATGTATTGTCAACAAACATGAACATCACATCTTCGCGGATCCTGCAGCCAAAAGGCGGACTGCGTGACTCCGCCGTGCTTACGGATCTATCGAAGGCCAACAAAGGCTCAGAGACCTTCAACATCCACAAACCAATGAAGCATTAAGGCCATTAACTTTATTTCCGGATGCAGCGGAAAGTGCGCATCAGATACCTCTCATTTGAATCTTCTTGTTACATAATTTTGTGGTGAGCAGAGCTTTCGCTATTTGCCTATCAAGAAGTCTGACATCAGAGATGAAGTGAAGTTTGCTACAGTCTTGGGATGGTAGCCTTAAATAATTATTCCGTCGTATTCCATTTCGTAGCCGTACCTGAAATAGACAAGACCCAGCCTGAACCGTAATCCCTAACCTCTAACCAAAAGGGCCTAACCCCAACCCCTAACCTTAATACCCAACCTTAACCCCTAACCCCTAAAAAGTACGGCTACGAAATGAGGTCTTGCCAATTATTCTCTTATGAGCAATACCCAAGCTATGGTTAATAACCGGGGATTAAGTTGTGATTTATCGCTATGACTCGAAACCAGACAACTGTCCAAATAGGCGAAACTTGCCAGTTCACCTGAATCCAGATAATTACGCCTTCAGAACAATGATGGCGATACATAAAACGCAGAGTCTTTAAATACTGTAATAGGGTTAACAGTAAAGGGGACTATTTCTATTATTTTTGACGTTTAAAGTCGCCATGTCTTTTAATCCTACCCCCGTACACGCGTCACACGGTCCTGAAGAGATGGCCGCGGGACCGGGAACTAGACGAATTATGGGGACCAACATTGAGTCCAGCTGACTACCGGGATGTGCTCCCACATTAGGAACCATCGATAAAGCATGACGGAATTGCCATTATGGAGTCAGAGGAGAAGCCGACTGGTACATGACTCTGGCAGGAGCGTGGTCAGCAGCGCGCGAAGACCATGCTACTGACTGAGACCAAACAGCGAGGCCTGCACGAAACGGTGGAAGCACACAGCCTCCGACGTGTGACTGGGTCTGTGCGCTAGTGCTATGCTATCACGCCTACTCTGATTCCGCACAAATGTCCTCTGTCTCCTGATTTGAAGAGCTGTGTCAGTCAGGGGCACTATCAACATGACAATGTCTTGAATGGAGAAGACATGATGTGAACTTAGTAGCACGTTGATGGCTGACCGGTCATATATGTTGGAAAGGAAACTTGCTCCTGCGCAGCTGTTTTTTCCAAATATTAGATTCAAAATTCCTTTCAAAATCTGGCTGATTTGCTATCTAATTTTATCGCAGTTTTAAATGAACACTCATGCATAAATCTTTAAAGTTTTTCCAGGTATTAGTAGACAGTTGTGCTTACCTCTTGTGCTTAAATGTGTGTTTAAGGAGAAACACTGCATGCGTAACCAAATAAATCCGGCTGTGCGAAATCTGGAAAACATAATGCAGGGAGCTTAGCCATCTGCCAACCGAGTGTAATGCTGCATGAAATCACAGCGTCAAAAACAAAAATCTAGTCTATTAGCCTCCTTAAATAAAAAGATTAAAAATAAGTTATTTTCAATAGTGCATAAAGGATAACACTAGTCATCCCGACAGTTAAGCTGGGTGTTTCTTGCTGCATGATGTTGGAGTTTCTCTGATCCATAGTGGCGTTATTGAAAATGTCCTTATTATAAAAGTTGGGGGACATTTGACAAAAGTTAATGGTTTTCTAATAGTAACTTCATTAGAGGCTACCTGGTAGGTTTTCGTCAAGTACCGCATTTAGCAGGCCTCACTAAACCATGATCAACTTACCGTTTTTTAGATTGCTTTAAAATGGCAATTTTGACAGCCGCTGGACGTCAAATGTGCCCCTTACCGTTTTGGTTACGTTAGCTTGTGACGGCATCAAATATGTGCCCTCACCTAACGCAAAGAACTTTAGGACATGAGGACGCTTTCACTACAGGAGGCAGGCCAGGCCGAAGGTAATCTGGGGTTAACTTCCGCCATTAAGTGACATATTTCGCAAAGTTTGTTTTCGTTAACTCGATAAGGTGGGTTCGGTAGAACAGCTTCCCAGTTGTCAAGTAGTTTGCATTGGACCGGAGACTATGGACATTTTTAATTTATTGCATAAGAATTAGAATGCGTGATTGCCAGAATTGGAAAAGGCAACTGTTTTCTCTTCTTCATAAGTCCAAAACATTATTTAAGGTCCATTTTGAAAGAAGTCAAGATCTATATAGGCTTTAAAGATACACGACCAAATTACAAAGTGGGCAGTTGCTGGTAAATAAGAACGAGCTGATAATTATTTCTTACAGACTTGAAGGCAGCTGTTTACCTGTTTTCTCAGTAAACTGGAGGTATCAACGGGTATGGGAAGTTCTCAACTTATTCATTAAACAATCTGCTTAAATAACCCCACTTGCATGGAAATGAAAATGCTCCTTTAGTATTTATAAAATTCTGGATTGCATTGTGCATATTTTTGCATATAAGGGCATTGCTGAACTGTCAAGCCGAACTGTCAGGCTTATATTCACCTTTTTAGATTATCAATTGGCTTGAACGAAATTCGGAATTATATTATAAGTTCTTCCGTGCGTTACATCCACAACTCAAACAAAGAAGCATTGGCGTTTCACACTTTGGGGAATTAATGTTCTGATTGAACAAGTCTACCTATGTAAATTTTGAATACCCAGCGACTTTCGGCAAAAGCCTAGAGAGAAAACTGCCTAAGTGCTATCAAAGCATCTTCTAAAGATTTTATCTGGATTTTTAAAGAACAAAACGTGAAAAAAGAGGACAATTTCGGAAGTCCTCCAGCAGATAGTCCGTAAAGACAATTTGGTTGGCTTGCTTTTTTCCGTACTTACTAACAACAATTTCAGGTTCGCAAACTGTCCTTTGTCGTCTGCAGCAGAATCGAAGCCCACCGTGGAGGCCATTGACAATTGTCGAAGTGAAGCAACGCCCGACGAACGTGCTTTTGTTATCTCGGCACCCATTCACCTATGGTGCACTATTAGCCATGTAAACAATGAGACAGTTGGTCCATAATTCAGGTGTCCTAAGGGGTCAAATTAAATTGCCCTTCAAGTAGTTCATCCATTTAACATCACCTGAGCCACTTCAAGATTAGGCGCGAGATTTTCCACACGGGAGTTTTTTCCTCCCTGTGGGCCACAGCACTGCGCTGATTTCTAGAACAGGATGCAAGCTTCTTTCATTGAGAAATTTCGGTAGGGATTGCTTATATGGCCCTGGCAGGATATGGGAACCGGGGGGAGGGCGTAACAGAGGTGGCCTTGGGCTAAATACCAAGGAAATAAGGGTTAACTAGAGGTTAGGGTTAGGGTTAAGTTTAGAGTTGCGGTTGGGCTTTCGGTTAGGGTTGATTTTGGGGTTAGAACACGGGAACATTTATTCTTCCCAAAATTAAACGCAAGGTAACCTGTATTTCACCAGGACGTTCCTATCCTAGTGTTTGGCGGGGAGGAGCATATAAGCAATTCCGACCAAAGTTTCCATCGGAAATTCGAAAAATGGTTAAACTTGCCCGTAAGTACCTTTAGAATGACTTGCCTCGGGACCACAATATTTGAATAGTGAGTCTATACCACTCTGCAATATCTCCCCTATTCTTACGCAACTTTTCATGGCCATCCCTCTCGCCATGTACCTTAAAACTTTTGTTTTTCAGTATTAACTTTAACAGCATACTCCGTTTAGATCGCGATAGGTTAGCCCCTCACCAGCACAAGAATGTGTGCAACTAAGCAATAGCAGAACTCTCCTGCCTACTGTCTTTTCTCTTCACGGGCATCGATGAAATCAAGGGCCCTTCTGGTGCGTCAGATATGTTTGGCCTAACGTGAGGTCTGTCTGTCGGTTGCTCCTTACTCGCTAAAGTGATGACGCCGAAAGTGACTGTTTTCCGCCTGTCTGCGCATTTGTGCTCCACTGAACTAACTAGGCAAGCTTTTTGCAGCACCGTATAGGTCATTGCCTAGTTTGTACTTTCACTCACCAGCCCCTGCCGTGTTGTCGCCCTCTTTATCGGACTCCGGGCAGAACACGTCCATACTGCATTTCCTTCGCATTGACTCTAGGATAGACTGGGTGAACAGTACAGATGGCAAAATGCCACAGGCTTGCCCAGGCTCTGCTACCACAGGTGCTGACCCAGGTGCAGTCATAGTTTCGGCATTCTCCAGTCGATAAACCATTCACCAAGCTGGGAACGGCACTTCTCCGATTCCATGCTTAAGATAGTCTCGAGGCGAGCGGCTTGGTGATTGCAAACCAGCAGTATTTGCTTCTGGCTCTGAGCAATTTTTGGCCTCCCGAGCAACTGAGATGACAGGATTATGGAGGTTCAGCAGTTTCAGTCGTCCTCCGTCGCGCCTTACTGTGGACGATCAAATGTCAATACAGACTACGACTACAGTGGGGGAAATTACCTCCCTAAAACTTTAGCTTGCGTACCGCATCCTCGCAGCTGTTCTCACTCGCGTCTTCGAACAGTGAAAATATGTTGTTACTGCACGGGCTTTGGTGCCGAGACCTGTCGCTGTTCTTTTCCCCGCACCTTAAAGCTCACAAGGGAAACAAGTTGGTCAGAGAATGGAGCCTGTGGGGATACGATGGTCCACCAATCGAAAATTTCCAAATCCCAAGCGCTGCGGCGCGAAGCGCGTGCGTGCGTGCGCCTCGGCTTTGTGCAACTGCGCTAATTAGCGAAGGACGCAGCGTCGATTGGCTTCGAGCTCTCGCCACGCTGTTGCCAAGTTTCAGGCAGCTCAAGCAATTGATTGACAGGAGGTATTTGGGCGGACTGATGGCAGCACGGGCGATCGGTTGTGCAGGCGATTGTGGGAGCGAGCCACCAAAAATCGACCAACTGCGCTGACTTCAATGGCCCCGGTCGCACTTTCTTCTTCTTCGACTGTCCGACTCGCAGACGGTTTTCTTGTTAACACTGGGGCCCAGATGAGGTCAGTCGTCCAACTCTCGCGGACCACTGCTACCCTAGCCCTGATCTTCAATTTCGAATCATTAACTGTTTCAGCACCCCCTATTTTTTGCCGTATTTCCCTCGCACTTACAATAGGTCTCCGTCACTTGTTCTTATGGATCTTCGCCCCATGTCGATGTTTGAAATGCAGTCCTCGGCTCTTACCTCCTAATTGATTTGACTTTCTTGTGAATTTCCTACGAGTCCAATTAATCAACCTAATGACAGGCTGCAGTTTAAGCACTTTTCCAGCCCCAAACAACATATCTGTTTAGGTAGGGATATGACTCACCATTATCTGAAGCTCCTCCCTCTCCCCCATCATCAATCACAATTTCTGTAGTTGTTGGCGATCGCGAGGGACTGCGGAAAATCATACAGGAATCCGGCTATCCTGAACGATTCACTCAGATGGTGCGTCAGATCCATGATGGTGTGATAGCCTGAGTCAGGGATAATGGAGCTGTCTCGGAGGTATTCGCAGTGACCAACGGAGTGAAGCAGGGATGAGTTCTAGCGCCGTCCCTCTGCAGCCTCAAGTTGTCTGCCATGCTGGTGGACGCGTACCGTGACGATCGCCCGGGGATCGGCATCGTCTACAGAACGGAAGGTTAACTGCTAAACTACTGAACAATGCACTTTTAATCGCTTGTCTCCACAACGACCGTCCACGAAGTTCTGTTCGCTGAAGACTGCTCCCTCAATGTAACTACGGAAGGAGACATGCAAAGGAGCATGGATCTCTTCGCTGCAGCCTGCGAGAACTTCGCCCTGGTAATCAACACGGAGAAGACGGTGTCACACACCAAGCGCCACCCAACACTGTCCTCAATGCGTTGCAAATCAGCGTGGACGGATCCCAACTACAAGTGGTGGACAACTTAAGGTATCTGGACAGCACCCTCGCCCGCAGCACCAAAATCGACTGTGAAGTGTCTCGCCGGATTTCCGAGGTCAGTCAAGTCTTCTGTCGTCTTCAAAACACAGTTTGGAATCGTCATGGCTTTCAACTCAGCACGAAGCTGAAGATGTACGAGGCCGTCATGCTGCCGACGATGCTGTACGGAGCAGAGACCTTGACGGTGCACATGAAGCAGGCACGTAGACACAACCACTTCCACCTCAGTGGTCTTCGTAGAATACTGAAGGAGAGCTGCATGACCGGATCCCAGACGCGGAAGTATTGGGGCGGACGAGAATCCTCCGAATCTACGCTGTGTTGCAACAATTACAACTACGCTAGAGAGGCCACCTTGGACGACGAGAGGCTGCCCAAACGACCCTTCTATGGAGATGTCGCGATGGGCTCATGCCGACAAGGAGGTCAAGTACTGCGCTACAAAGTTACTCTGAAAACCTCCCTGAAGCGCCTGAAGGCCAGCCTGGCTAACTGGGGAGACCTCGCCCGGGACCGACCTACGTGGTGGAGAAAAGTGAAGACAGGCGCAGTAATCTTCGCAGCCAACCGAATCACCGTCGCCAAAGCCAAACGCGAGGCACACAAATCTCAACTGCCGCCGCCGCCTTACAACGCCAACGCCCAACAGCGTCCAACAAGCCCACGATGTCAACGGACATTCGGGGCGCCAAGTGGACTTGTTGGACACCTGCGGACCAACTTCATCCCTCCAGACTTCACCAACTGTCTCCTCTCTGTCCAAATCTCCCTCGCTTCACTCGCCGCCAGCTAACGCTGATAGCCCTCCCGATTCGCCATTACTATGCTCCTCCTCCACCGCCCCTACGTCTGCCACTGTTGCATCTGCCGTGCCCATCCACACTACACAAAATCCTGACGACAGTTCGACCGTCGATTCCGACGATATCCACCGTGTGCTCCACAGCGAGTTGCAGCAGGCACGGTGACTTTCGCGTAAGTTGGTTTATAATGCTAGTAGACTTGCGCAGCATCTACCGCACTCTTTCCTCCTCACTCCCAACCTGGACCCGGTGTCAAGAAAAAGTCAAGAAGGCCGGAGGCGTGAGACAGGTGGATGGCGCGGTCGATCCCGCACACCGGCGTTCCACTCCACACCTCCTGGTCCACAGCAAAGACTTGACTAGGATTTGAACTCATAACAACAGAAACATCCCAACAGGGATCAGAAGGACGAGGATGACGACTGGGCAGCCACGCCCACCACCTGTATGCCCAATGGGAGCGCAAGCGCATTCGCAATCAGATAACCAGGTGTCAGGGAACTGCCAGCGCGTACCAGGCTGCGATATCCATGGTTTGCTGATACTGACATATCACACGCATTCAGACTTTTTGACCTAGAATGGAGACACTTTGGTTACGTACCTTCGAGGGGTGACGACCCAGACTAAATGCGGGGCCACGTCAGGTTCTCCTATGTTCGAGGGCTGGCGTCAGCTCCCATCCCAAAAAGGAGGTCGGAGTTCAGACGCATGCTGTACTCGGCATCATTCGGCCATTCGAACACCCTCGGACGTCACATTCGGGCAGCATCTGAGTCCGATTTGGACTGCAGCAAGACACAGCTGGTTCTCGGCGCCACCCTCCGAAAGTCATTCCAGAAAATCAGCCAGACCTCTCGCGGTGCTGACGAAGACCCTTGCAGCTTCGCATACCGTCTTCGACAGTTTACCTGCACGCTAACACAGGTCCCATAGCGAACTCTGTTTACTGAATCTTATGTGGAAAAGACCTTCGCTGACTGCACTTACGTTTTCTTTCGTTGTGACCGTGTGGGCAAGCAACTAGAATTACATCGTGAAGAAGCGTCCCGGATGGTCTCTCACAATACCAAAATCTTCCAGATCCTTTAGGATGACAAGGAGAACGTGGCCAGTATTGACCGGATCAAGGTAACTGCTCCAGATAGGGAACCGAGTCAACCTCACTGACAAACACACGCTGATACTGGCATCATGTTTAAGGTGATTAGCGATACTCTAACTCCAGACGGAGGCCCGCCACTGCACCCCGGCGTTTTGAAGCGTAAGACAGACTCTAAGCAGGTTCGCTGGGATGTGTGGTTTTTGCCTTACTGTCTCTGAGTGCTCTCCTTTCAGTACCACCGACATTCGCAGTTATCGTAGTTGCTGTCGAGTACACTTTTCCAACCACTTAGCTACTCATGTTTTTTTCGAAATTGCAATTGTACTCCGACTCCGTTTCCACACCAGTCTTCGATCTGGCCGGGACAATACTGTAACTGCTTTGTCACATCTCTTATTCATAATGACCCAACTGTGAAAAACTCGGCGCCTCGGTGGAATTCAAACCCATGCAGTAAGGAGAAGGCTTTAGTACAACCAACGCTCCAAACACTTGAGCTACGAGGCCCCGCCGGACGACGCGAGTTTAATCACATTTGAGTCAAGTTACCCGCCAAACCTACTGCAAGCCCTGGAATCAACCAAATCTGATACAATAAGTTGACTGCCCAAGCAGGATTTCCTAAGTAATTCACCTAGAATCCACCAGATGACTGGCTGTACTGAAGCCTTCCCTCACTGCGTGGGTTCAAATTCCACCGTGGCGCTGAGTTTTTCACAGTTGAGTCAATATGAATTATTCAAAAACTGCCAAAATATCTATGAACATCTCTTATTATTACAGAACGTCTCGTGGTCATCACCTTTACTATGCGTTTTACAGCTTCGCT
The DNA here is from genome assembly GCA_902702965.1 of Spirometra erinaceieuropaei. Classification (NCBI taxonomy): domain Eukaryota; kingdom Metazoa; phylum Platyhelminthes; class Cestoda; order Diphyllobothriidea; family Diphyllobothriidae; genus Spirometra; species Spirometra erinaceieuropaei. Next base: position 335,048 of record CACRXP010000622.1, on the reverse strand, counting down.
TTTATTCACTTTTGTATAGACCGATGTTAACTAAACTTAACAATGCGCGTAGCTGGTGAGTGGCGAAAGGTTCCTTACTTTCTGCCTTTTCTCTGTACGGGTGTTGGTGAAATCAAAGGGATCTACTGGCGAGGCAATTCAGTTTGGCCTAGAATAGCTCGTGATTTTATCGTCTGACCGGTCTATCGATCAGCGTAACTCTTCAGATATCTCTTACAAAGCTAATAACCACCGTAAATATTGAAGTACTTACTTCCTTTGGTAAAAAAACAATTATAAAGAAAGGGAATGGGTAAAATTCTGCAGAATACAAAGTTAGAATCGGTACTTTTCACCTAGTCACATACAATCGCCAAAATCCTTCGGCCAGTAACGACTGCAGCTACGATGTCCCACCAGTAGCCGTGAGTAGGCATCTGATGGATTCTAGATTGATTGCTTAGGAAATCATGCTTGGGTAGTTAGTCTACTGTGTCAGAAATAGTGGACTCCACACGTTGCAGTAGGCTCTGCAAGTAACTTGGTTCCCCTGTGATTAAACTCACGGCTCTGAGGGGTCCTCGTGGCTCAGGTAGTTAGAGTGTAGCAGCTGTACTAAAGCCTTACCCGGTAAGATCTCAGTTGGTAGCCAGACATTATACGTTGATACTGTCGACGCGTCTATTTGTTATCGGTAGGTGTGCTTCTACTGAGTTAGGCAGGTCGAACGTTTCGGTCAGGCTGTTGGGTTTTAGTGAGGGTTAGGGTTAGGTTAAGTTTCAGGATTTGAGTTTGCGTTTTAGGGCCAGGTTTCAGTGTTAGGGTTATGGTTTCCGATTACGGTTTGGCTTTAGGGTTGGGGGTCGGCTTTAGGGTTAGGGTTATGATTTTCTTGATTAGAGTTAAAACATTTGGCTTCCGTTTTAGGGTTGAGGCTAGGATTAGGGTTCACATTTACGGTTTTTCTTTTTTCGGGTTAGGGTTAGGACTTCAGGGTTAGGCTTCGGGTTAAGGTTAAATTTTAAGATTAGGTTTCAGTATTACGGCTGCGATTAGTTTTAGAGTTAGGACTATGTTTACAGGCTACGGTTAAGGTTCCCATTAGGGTTACGGTTAAGGTTAGGGTTAGGTTTAGGGTTGGGGTTCAGGTAAGGGTTAGGTTTAAGGTTACGGTCAGGGTTAAGATTAGGCTTAGGTTTATGGTTAGGGTTTGGGTTAGGGTTGGACGTTATGATTTCGGTTACGTCCCGCTTACATATTCCTGGCTACCAACTGCGATCTAACCCCTTACACTTGCAGTCAGGAGTTCTAATCCCCCAGCGGCCGCCGAGTTTTTCACAACTGGGTCGAATGAATACACAGAACGCGATCGGGATTTTTTAGCAGTCGGATACTATAGGTAGGCATGTGGAGGTGCGATAGGTAGACAACCCGACGGAGTCGGTTGGGCAAACTTTACTGCGGTGAAAGAGCTCCAGGCAGTTTAGCAGGCAGTTGCAGTAGGCGTTCTCTTGAGTCGCATGACAGCCGTTCAGCTTGTTAGCCCAAGCACAAAGCATGCGCGTCTGCCTGGGCTCAGTCTGCCTGGAGCCAATCAGCGAAGGACGCAGCGTCGATTGGTCTCAGACTCTGGCCATGATGGTATCAAGCAGTCAACTGACGGGATGTTGGATGGAGTGACAGTGCATGGGTGAGCGGCCGCGCTGGCGATCGTGCGGTCACACTGCCACAAGCCCTGCCCTGTTTCCAGCTTAGTTTTGCATCCACCTATATGTCTGGCTCAGTGACAGCGTCTCCTTACCGGTCCAGGCTGTTATATTTCTTCCATAATAGCATTTACCGGTAGGAAATGACCATGATCCCTCATTTTTTTGTATGCTATTGTGTTTAACGTGCATTGGCGACATACAGAGGAATAGGTAACTTTGGCTGTAAACTTGAACGAATTTCAAATACGCCCAGCATGTACTACTTCATTCAGAGCCATGATCGTTATTCAGTAGCATTTTGGAAACTGATGCTAAGCAGAGGGACAAAACTTGCAAAACCTCTCCTTAGGTAGTCTGCACATTCCTGTTTGTTTATTTGCCTAATCCACTGACATTAAGTTTGCTTGAGCATTCATTCTTGCTCTCCCTAGCTCAGCTTCCATGCCGTCGCAAGTGAACTAATTCTTCTGCCGTTCCTTGTTTAGCAGCGAAACAGTCTTATTTTTCTGTTTGGAGCAAGCACTAACTTAGTCGTCCATGCTGTCTAGACAAAATTCTTATCACAAACGTTCCCGCGATTTTTTAGCATCTAGCAGCCCAATCAATATTCATGCGTATGTTTTCATGAAGCCCGACTGTTAATGCCAAAAAACAAGCACTTCGTCTATACTCTTTATTACTATCTTCACCAACTATAACAGGCTGAATTCAGGAGTTTCTCTCTAGTGTTCTCATGTGTTTTGTGTGGAGTTGGGGACTGGTGGGCTGGGAGTCAGGCTGCAACAGCTCCTTCTTAACGTGACCCCTGGCACTCTCACGCATGCGAGGAGTGTGCATGCATATGGGCAGTGGCTCTCAGTCGATGAATGACCGGTCGTCCGGCCTTTAAATAGTGATGGCCTAGGCTAAATGCAGGGCTGTGCCTCACCCTTCTGGGCTTTCTGGATTGTGTGTGTCTGCCATGCCATGACTCAGCAAACCATGGGCCTCACAGCCTGGTGTGCGCTGGAAGTTATCCGACACCTGCTTCTCTGCCGGCGGATGTGTTTGCGCTGCCGCTAGATATACAGGCCGTGTGAATGGTTGCCCACTGACTTCTGTCATTCTCTCCTCTTCCTGGCACATTTTCGTTTTTACTTAAAATTCTGGTCAAATCTTCGTTGTGGACTGCGGGGTGTAGTGGTGTGCCTAGGTGCAGATCCGACCCTGCCAGCCACCTGCGCCCATGCCTCCCGCCTCCGGTCCTCTTGACCCGACCTTGACACCGGACCCTTGTGGGGGAGGGGGAGAGAGTGCGGCGGATGTTGCGCAAGTTCACTCTCACTGTTAATTCCCGTACAAGTCACCGTGCCTGCTTCAGCTTACTATGGGGCCCACGGTGTACATCGTCGGACGCAAGGGCCAAACTGTCAAGCGTCGCGAGATAACAGCACAAGCACTCAATCTCTACCGCCGTGTCCACATTGCCAAAGGGCATTTCGGGAACGAAAAGGTACCGTTGGATATCTGCGTACTCAATGTAATGCCAACACGGCCAACTCACCTCTCATTCCACAAATCACCACCATAAAATGTGATCTTCCATCTTTTCGAAATCATTTAAGGCAGTTATTATTTCGGATCCGTCCGCCAATCTAGGGCGCAAATTTAGCGTTGCAGTAATAGCGGGTTGCTTGGCGTCAAATGCGAAATTATCGGTCGCATAGCAGTCGCAACGGTCGCCGAATGACGTTGAGAATTTTAACGCTTCTGGTAGGGATTTAGTATGTAAACCTACTGAAGAAATAAGCGCAGAGTCGCCTGAAATACGGAAGCTAGTCTTATCATTGGGGGAGACGGAGGCGGCAGTTAACAGAATCTGTGTAAGGCATTAGGATGATTCGCATTTTAGGCGTATGTCTGCTTTATAAGTCCGACCAGGTGCCGGAACAGACCGCACAATTCGAAGAATGCGGATTAAGAGTGTGTAAACGAATGGAAAGCATGTAATCGAAGGTTATTGTTGAAGAAGGTCGGATTGGGTAAGACACTATGCGGCAGACAAACTTAACCCCAACCCTACCATTAACTCTGACCCCAACATTAATCCTTTTCATAACTTCAACCTTGAAACTAACCATAACATTAGCCGTAAATTTAATAATTTTCTTAAGCTCAGCCAGAAACGTAGCCCTAATATAAGAGGCCTGCCAAAATCAAAGGACTAAGCATGGTATAATAACAAAAGCATTGGTTTGCATACTTAGTCCTTGCCGCGCCTTCTTTACGCGCGTAGAGCATAGAGCAACGCCAGTTGCTCACTTGACCTCTTTTGACCTTTGATACGTTTAAGTTTTCATGCTTACTTAAAGGTCATGACCACAGGAGAACTGTTTTCCATTTGCACTTGTCGTTGCGGAGCCAGAAACGTTTTCCAAGATAGTCAGCTGTTTTTGGTGCATAGTCTAGTTAGTGGTAGACAAATTCCTCCTGTGTTTGGAGCAAGTGAGATAATGCGATCAAATAAAGCAACAAAACAGCGTTATCATTAAGGCACACAAACAGGAATCAGCCCCAATACGAGCGACCGTGAGATAAATTCCAGAAAGGTTTTCCGTTTCTCGCGTCACAGTCCTAAACTAAGCCCTAACCCTAACCCAAACTTAGCTCTAAACCTAACCCGAACCCTACCTCAGTCCCAACCCTTGCCTTAACACCACTTCTAATCTCCTCTGGAATTTGGCGCAAGGTCACCTGTGTTACAGGCGGTTCCTATTCTCGTGTCCTGCCATGTTCTCTTAATTTTGCGACGTTTTGGGCAAGCTTTGAACCAACTATCGGGCTTTGGAAATGTAGTAAAGGAAGTAGTTTTATCCGAACAGCAATGAGCCTGATGAAGAAATATCGTATTGGGACAGACTTTCTCCGTTATATATTTTGGTTGTGAACTCCACCCTTCCACTTTACGCCACCAGCATCTGAAGCAACCGTTTTCCCCGAAAATACTTACTATTCCTATGTTTAGATCCTCAGCGCCCATGTTTTTAAAGAACAGTGTAAGGCGTGGGAGTCGTGTTCCGACTGTTCAGTTCGTTCAATGGTTTGTTAGGGATCCAAGCATTCTGCAAGGGTTGTTTGTCATTTGCAATAATAGGGGTCCGCGAATACTGCCCCCGACGCCCTTTTGTTCAGATCTCGCATTTAACGAAAAGGCAGCAGTATACAGCTTGGTCTCAGAAACTTAAAATTACACTAGTGGGGGAGCTCCATGCAAAACTTTCGACGAGTGATGTCTGGAGACACTATGATGGAAAAGGAGGATCTAGATGTCCGTCTGACCCTAAGTTTGCCCCATTATTATTCTGTCATGAGGATTCTCTCCGCTCGACCCGAGACTTCTGACCTCGCGGTAATGGGGTCGAGGTTATCAACATAACTTTCAGTTTTGAGCAGGCCTGCTTTCGTTTGGGCTCGCATGCACCGACTCGCTTATTGGGCCACACCTGCTTTCGCAAATTACGCATGTGACAGATGGATCAACACAAGCAGAAGATTTGACCGTCGCTGATTGGCTCCCATTGCTGGCTCGTAGTCGCCGTAGGCCGGAATAGCTGCTTGAACTCTCTCTTTCACGGCCGAGGCTATCCACCGAAGCATATCTTCATGTCTTGTGTTTTGGGGATATCGGGATCGTCGACCATCGTGTCCCAATCATTTTTTTCTCACTAAGAACACAATATCATCTCAATTGTAATCTTCTAGAAAAAAAGATGTTAACAATTGCAACTTTGTTACCAGACTGAGGCACATTCCAACGTTTTCTGCGGTTTCTCGCTGCTGCTCAGCTGATACAGATGGCGAGCCGCCTGATGAGGATGGGTAGCTTCACCAAACCTCCAACAGATTAATTCTTTTCATCTCTATTCGGAATGAAGTCTCAGACAAAGGTTGGTTTATGGCACAGCTCCTTTTCAACTGCAGGACGTCTACTGTTCCTCTAGGAGATGCCTGAGTCTTATTACAGTTAAGTATTCCTCATTCTCCAGCTCCTCCGAAACAACCTGTTGGTACCACATCCTCCTTTGGTGCCAAGGTTCGTCGCTCTGTGGCTTCTGAGCCTCCAACATCAAACACGGCTTCTCAGTGAGACAGATCATCCAGAACATCGGCGTAACAAATTCTTCTGGCACCAATTGTACCCTCTATGTCTGCCACAGTTGGAGTGACAGACGCCCCCCGGTTGGCTTTGTCTGTCAGTGTAGTGAAAACCCTCCTGCAATCACAGATCGCCAACGCATAATCCTAATTCACTGCCGAAGGGCGACAACTAAACCCTGATCGCCAGCTACGGAGACCACTCCCTCCTGAGCGTCAGATACCGATGTCTCATTCTTGGTGTTGATCGTCACATCACCTCTGTTCGACTGCCGGCAGTCTGATCTTCATGACGAAAGAATTACCGCTTTCGTCTGAGATATTCCTCCCTCTGAAATGTCTGTCCAATTTACCATCCTGGATCCCGATAGAGTGTACACTTTCCGAAATTTTCTCTTCAGCCTCTCCGGGCTCATCCTTCTAACATTCAACGCCAACACCCTCACATGCTGTAGTTCATCGTATCTGAATTGGCAGGCCTTAGTATTCTCTCGGCGCCACCATCTCATGCCTGTGTTTTTGGCTGAAACAAGGGGCAGATACTGATATGTCGCAGCTTGGGGCTGTTCATTAGTCTGAACGATGTTGGAATTGGCTTCTGCATATCGTGCCCATGCGATGACCACCACACCACTCCAGAGCATCTTTCAGGCTCCCATATGCAGTCTTCTGTCGTCACGTTAACTGAAACGATCATTCATAAAACTAACTTGATCCAAACATACCCCTTGTGGGGGAGGACATTTGGATGACTACCACCGCCATCTCGCATAGCCTCTTTGAGCCCTCACACGTTTACTTTAATCTGCGTAGCGCCTCTTAGGCTTTCCATAGGTTTGTAGAGACATTTGCATTTAACTTCCCTTTCTAACAGCTATGCTGTTGACCTTTTAGCGGTGAGCTGTAACATTAGACATTGGTTTTTTACCCTCTCCAGAAACTCGGCATCCATCCCCGCCAGCCCCTTCATGTACAGTTCGGCTCTTTTTCCGTAACGCTGGGGCGTAGGACTCATAAACAGATGGCAACATCAAAAATATACTCTAAAATCCAGTGGCTGTAAACATCACTCATTATCCGCCGTTCTCATTGTTTGAAATTTGCTTCCCTTCCTGACTAAGTGTAAATTTACCAGCAGCCCTTTATTTAATGTCCGTTATTTTTGAAAATTGCTTTTTGTGTATCTTTTTGCTTATCAAGCTCACTCACTTATCCAAATGACAGCGTACGGTTAAACTCTCGACGGAAATTTATCTATTTTCGGTTTCTTCTTGCTCTCCGTCCTGTGTTGCCCCACCCGTAAAACCCCCTCCACCACCATCCAACGTATGACACGGTTCGCAGACTAGCTCAAGTTGGTTGAGGTCCTACAACTTATTGTTGCGGTTATTCCTCATAATTTCGGAGTCATCTGGTTAACGTTAATAACACTGGTTTTCTCCGCTTCAAGTTTGCTGCTATCTGAGACTTCCTCCCACTACCCCCCAAAAGCCAACTACAGTGGTTCCGGGAAATGGTTAATTTAAATCTCCGGTTCCTACTAAACTGGGCCGACACTCTTCTGTCGTTCATGTATCTTCTCGTAAGTTTTAAAAGTCTGTTCGAACTGTTATCGATTACCCTTATTGCTTTTGGCAGAATGAAGTCTGAATCGGCTGATGTCCTCCTTCTCACCCATCCTGCTTTCCACTCACTCCTGTCACCGATGGCGGGTACCTTTAGTGTTGCTATTGGCACGGCACTGCAACCCCTTTCAATTTCATTCAGTCTTTGTCTTTCTTCTCGTGGAGATCCTCAACTGCCAGGGCCCAGTATAATACATTCGTACTCCACCCCCTTGGTCTATTTCGCCACAATTCACTTGCAACACGTGTTGGAGGATCGGGACTCCTCAATTTTCATGAGCCTCCCGCCTTTGCCCCGCTGTCCATTTCTAGCAACTATAACCCTCGGGAGGTGCTGTCTGGATTAGATCACTAGGTTCACCTTTGACGGTCCGGCGAAGTGACGTGGCAGGCCCCCCCCCCTGTATCAACCCTGCAACTGGCTTCCGGCATCATCCTTGCAGTCTGACTGCCGAGCGACTTCTTGTCAGCCTCCAGATGACGCGCATTTTCCCGGATACTGACGATGGCACCATTCTCAGTGACGTCTCGATAACCTTCCATCGTACTTTTCCGTCTCTGTGCATACACCGATTTACTTTCTTCTCCTTGCACAACCTCTCTCACACAGGAAGTCGAGTGTACGACAAGCTGAGTGACGACAGATTTACCAACACCGGCATGTGAAAGGGCGTTAAGACCTGGATTCATGCCTGTCTAAGCTGTCAGTGAAGCAGGGTCCACCGTCATGACAAGGCCAACTCCGGTACTACCATGTCCATGGTTCGGGTTCAGCCACGTTCCGCCGGACATCGCAGACTCTCCTCTCTCTCAGATGGCTGCTCCAATCACTTCATCTCCATAAACCTGTTCACTGCATGACCGAAGGTCGTTCCCTTGTCAGGCGTACATGCAACGACCGTGGTCCAAGTCCTTCTCAGTCGTTGAATTGGCATTTTAGTGCCCCTTCAGCCAACGCGACTAACGACGACGTCCAGATTAGATCCCAGTTCCTTCAGCCCTATCGACGCGAAACTGTGAGAGCGAGCAGCTTCTAAAATCAAAATTCAGGGAGACGTAGTAGGGTAGTCTTCATCGCGTCAGGGAGCGCATATGCGAATAATAAGTCGAGACTACAAAAGTCTCACCGCACCGAGAACCAGCCCTTCTTGCCATGTGCCCGCGCAAGGCGTATGCACGCTCTTGAGTCGTCTGACTGCGGGCAACCAGCTCGATAACTCACCAGACTTCCTGTTCGATTTTATGCATCGGATGTTTTAACAATTGCAAACTTATCGACCTTGCCAACCTCTGGAACCGCTTCCACCAACCTACACAAACCTCCTCTCCCGCTCCGCCACGTCCCGCTGTCTCCCGGTCTCTTCCCAAGAAAACTTTACAACCTGGGTTCTTTTCCTCTTGTGACCTAGTGTGTTGGACGCTCTAACCTACCTTACGATGAACGCTTCCAGCTATCTCTCCAGTTACAAAGAAATTTCGCAGCAAAAGTGTTTACAGGGAAGAAGTTGTCAATGAGGACCGCTTAGCGTTCCGACCCAGATACCCCTCCGGGTATGCCACGTGACACTGTTCCTCCGGTTCACCGTTTCTTTACAACAGCCGTTGGTTCCTCCATCCTAATTTTAGTAGTAGCTTTCCCTGCACACATCACCAGCCGCCTCAACCATTTCTTCCGTCCGCACTACCCGAAGTGGACTACGAGCTAATTTCCATTAACGCCATCTTTATTGTGTTTTTGTTAGACCTAAACTCCTCCCTTAGCTGCCTTTGGGTTAGATAGCAAGTATGATGGTGACTCACTTACCTTCTAGTCATGAGTTCCGTC
>CACRXP010000622.1:303294-322078 GCA_902702965.1 Spirometra erinaceieuropaei | reverse complement strand
TGGCTGCGCTAACCTGACACGGATTCTATGGCTGCCTGCGGCAGGCCGCTTTTGATTCTTTTTTACGATGCTCGCAGATGGGAGGACGAAACTGTTACCAGGCCCGATCGATACACCAGTGCGTCCAGTGACGTCATTCCTACTTGGCCAATGACAGCGGCTGAAAGGGGCGATCCGCGTGGCCGTCGCTTAGCCATCCGGCCTGTCCCCTAGCTGTGATTGGCTTGGCAGCCACAGTAGACGCTTTTTTCCCAATTTGGTCCAACGGGGGCCGAACGAATCTTACCGTTTAATGAGTGTTCAGGGAGGCCTTACGGAACTTTGCCGGCTTAGGGACCAACAAACATTTTTGTGGGTTTTCCATACTCGCACAGTTATTAGTGCATCAGAGGGTACTGGGAGCACCAACTAGGACTGATATTCATTGGACCGAAGGTTCGTCTAGGTTTACGCAAATCATCTCTAGCCTGCTTTTAGACATCTCTGGTCCCATTGTCCGCTGAAAACGTGTCCCCGCAGATGGAAGTCTTAGCCATAGGTGGGAGGACTTTGAAAACTGTTTAAATGATCAGTTTCATAACACTCTTCAAGCGTTCGTTGTAATTACAGCTCGAGTTTGAGTTTAATCAATTCGTTTAGACAGAAACAACAAAAATGCCGTTTACAGACATTAAACCGTGTTAGGAGTTGGAACGTCTCGAAAGAATGGTCCTCTTAACCATTCAGGAACTGGCTCTTTTATTCCCACAGTAAATAAATCAAAAGGCCCAGGTACAAAGGGTTGAGGTTTCAAGGAGACGGGGACTTTTCAATGGGTTATGACGTATAAAGAATTGCACATTTGCAAAATGACATTTGAACAGCCAGATGGAGTCGTTTTTCTGCACTTCTGCCTGAACTTTGTTTCACGTAGATAGGAGGCTAAAAGTGAAATGATGATGCCGTCGAGGAAGAAGAGGAGGCGAACTTAATAAAGATAATTTAATTGCCCTGATACTTGGAAAAGAGGCTACTGTCAGTTATTCAGGGCAGTACTGACGTCACGCTTTACTGTATTCCCGCGTACTGTTTATCATTGAATCAAGTCCATTTTGTAGCTGTTGTCGCAGTATTGACAATTCCACCGCCATTTGCGATTATGCCAACCGCGTTGCCACAAACGGGAGTATAGGGGTGTCCAGGTGTGGGTCCATGTCAAGGTCGTTGTAGGTCGTCCACCTGCCACACCCAGCGTCCATCAACCGGCAACAAACTATCACGTGCCGCTACTCGAAGCTAGGTTAGCCTCGCGGCCAAACACCGGTAACCGCCTCGACCGGCGGGCAGAAGCAGGTAAGGGCATCCGGGTATGTGTCCCCCAACACGGTAATTAAATACCCCTCCCTCCTTCTTCCACTCTATCTGCATCCATTCTCTTCCATTTTCTACTCCCCCCATCTCCTCCGTCCTCTCCTTCCGCATTCCACCTCCGCCCTCCCCCCATTCTCCTTCCCGCTAATCCTCCCACTCCCCATCCCTCCTCCTCCGTCCTTTTCCCCCTGTCTCTTTCCACAATCTCCCCCCTTCCCTACTCTCTGTTCTAATCTCTTACCCCCCGGTCGAAGATCCTACGGCGAGAGCGACATGCAATCACGTAGGCTGCCAGGCTAAAACGTATCGCACTGCCTCGTATCGTAACTGCCTCGATCGGCGTGCCGAAGAAGGTAGCGATATCCGGGGCTGTGTATCCCCAAAACAGACAAAACTCTTCAATCCCCAACCCTTATCACTTCCAAATTCCTCTCTTCCACTTCAACCACGCAGCTGCCCCCATTCCACCACCCACAATACCTCGAGCAATTACTTTTTCCCGCATCAGGTACTCAATCAGAGAGACCGAAATGCATTCACGTAGGCTGCCAGTTCGCCCTGCATTAAGCAGGGATGTGATCCATACTGGAGTTCGGCGGACGTTTGGGATACCTAAACAGTTCTATTTAGGGACAGATCGAAAAGGTGCCCTAAACAAAGCTGGGTTCACGACATAGGCAGGCAGACCGCGGCTGGCAGACTGCTACACATGCGGTCAAAACCATCAAAACAGAACCAGTACTCTCTCTCTCTCTCTCTCTCTCTCTCTCTCTCTCTCTCTCTCTCTCTAACTTTACCTCCTCCTCCCTTTTGCGCCATCCCATAGGCTGCTAGGGCGAGTCATCTCATTCGTCCCTTTTCAGAAAATCCCTGGGGCAACCGACCGGAAAAAAGGACGGCGCTTGTGGCTCGGGAACTGGCGCGCTAAAAGGTGGACGTTGCTGCACTCAGCGAGACCCGCTTCTCCAAACGAGGACAAAAAGAGGAGGTGTGTGCCAGCTACAACTTCCTCTGGGGCAGCCGCCCCAGGGCAGAGCCACGAGACGCGGGCGTCGTTCTTGCCCTCTCGAACAACATCGTGGGACGACTGCCCTGTCTTTCGCAGTGCATCAACCACCGGCTAATGAGTCTTCGTCCACTCCTTCAGGATCCAACTTCGCCGACATCATCATCATCAGCGCCTACGCCCCACCAATGACTGGCCCAGACGAAGAGGAGGCAAAATTCTACGAAGATTTGCACGGCCTACTGGCGTCTGTGCCGAAGACGGATAAGTTGATTGTCCTTGGTGACGTCAATGCCCGCGTCGGGACAGATAGCATTGACTGGGGGCAGTGCTGGGCATTTACGGAATCGTCGGCTGCAACGACAATGCCCTGCGTTTTCTGCAGACCTGTGTTGAACACCGCCTTCTACTAGCCAACATATTATTCCCCTGCCGATGCAGAGGAAGCCTACCTGAATGCACTCCCAAACACGTAGATGGCAGCTGTAGGACTGTTTTCCAGTCCGACGGCAAGAGCGGCAGGACGTGATGGGGACCAAGGCGATCTGCGACGCCGATGACTGGACGGACCACTGCCTTGTCATCTCCAAAATGAGGCGCCGTCCGCCACCCAGCAAGAAGCCACAATGTATGCGACCACCGAGTCAGTTGAATACAGTTCTGTTGAATTCGCCTGCCCACCGTTTGCATTTCAGCAATCAACTGACCCAGCAGCTGGAAGAACTGCCAGCCCCGGACGAAAACGCCACTGCGGACACTCGGTGGTGTCAACTGCGCAACGTCACCCACTCGATTACCCTGCACGTCCTCGATCGTGCACCTTGCCAACATCAGTTATTGTTTGAAGACAACGCCGCTGTCATCAGCAACCTGCTCGCCAAAACAGACAGGCTCAACAGAGCCAACCTCCACCATCCAAACCTATGCAAACAAAGTGGCCTTCTACCAGTGCCGTCGCCTTGTGCAGCAACGGTTGCGAGAAATACATGACGTATGGATGGATCTCAAGGCTGAGGAAATGCAGGAATATGTCCATCTCGATTAAGCGAAAAACATCTTCCCTCGCTCAAGGCGATCTATGGCCGCCCAAATCAAGGGAAGCGCGCTGCTTCTCAACTCTGCTGGATCAAGGCTTCTGACGGAGAAGTCATAGATTCTGAAGCGATAGACCGAACACTTCAGAGGCGTCCTCAACCACTACTCTATAATCTCCCACGCTGCCATCAACCGGCTCCCCAATGTGGAGGTCAACAGCAGTTTGGATCTCTCGCCCCCCCCCCCCTCCTAAAAACATCCGTGTTGTGCAACAACCCTGAAGCGGAAAAATACCAGGCTCCAATCCAATCCCAGCTAAAATTTGCAGGAACGGCAGCCACCGATTAATGGATCACATCACGGCGATCTTCCAGGAGATGTGGCGTCAAGAACAACACCTAAGGACTTCTAGGACGCGACCATCGTCCATCTGTATAAGCGCAAAGGCAACCGGCAACTCCGTGGCAAACACAGAGGCATCTTGCTACTCAACATCGCCCAGACGATCTTCGTTCGCATCCTCCTCAATCGTCTCAACGGCCACCTAGAGCAAGGATTTCCGCCGGAAAGCTAATGTGGATTCCGGCGACAGAGGAACACCACAGATAAGATCTTTGCTGCCCACGAGCTACAACAGAAGTGAAGAGTGATGCGGGCTCACCTATACACTGCCTTCGTGGATCTGACGGCGGCCTTCAACACGGCGAATCGCAAAGGACTGTGGAGAATCAAACAGAAGTTCGGCTGTCCCATGCGATCCACGCACATGGTACATCAGCTCCACGATGGGATGAGGGCGCGCCTCACAGACAGAGGCCCAATCTACGAAGCATTCGCAGTGACCGATGGAGTGAAGCAAGACTGCGTACTCGCTGCCACCATCTTCATCCTCATGTACATTGTCATGCTGATGGAAGCCTACTGTGATGAGCGCCCTGTCAGTTGCATCGCCTACTCAACAGCAAGCGCATGAAGGCCCTAAAGTGGCTATCTACGGCCACACTCCACGACCTGCTCTTCACCAACGACTACAGACTCAAAACAACGACCTCTTCGCCGCTTTCTGCGCCCACTTCGGACTGAGCACAAATAAGAACAAAACGGTGGTCATGCGTCAACTGTCACCCAGTGTGCGACACAGTACATCCTGAGTCAGTGTCCACGGAAATCAAATCAAGAACGTCCATCCAGGAAGCACATTTGTGGCAGTCCGCGCTTCCCTGCTCTCTGCCTCTTTGTCTATCTGCGCTTCTGTCCGCCTCACGCTCCCTGTCGATTCGTAGCTGTGACTGCGCGAGGCTTGTCACTAGCCGCGCAAGAGCTCGAAGCCAATCAACGCTGTTCCTTCCTTGATTGGCTGGCGGACGCTAACTGAGACAGATTGAACGGCTCACTCACGCGCTGGGGGGAGGGCGGCTAATAACCTCGACTGCGGACACGGACAAAACGACTTGCCTGGACAGACCGCTTGCGGCGACTACCTGCAGAGCCTTGTGTACGCACTTCCTCAACAGTAAAAGTTGTCCAACTCAATCCATCTTCACTGACTTCATGTGGCAACATCACACATGTGAGATACGAGCTAAGTATCCATTTGTGTGAAAACAGCGTTTGTTGTGCGGGAAGTCAGGTCGTGTGCGGCAAATGCAGACCGGCTAGGACAGTGGACTAATTCCTCAGAGAGGGAAGGGAGAATGAAGTCGACTCCAGGGACTACGCCCCCACAGCACGTTGACGCATATTTCTCACATTAAACTATCTGGCATGCATTTAAACTATTTCCGTAGGCTAAAAACCGTCATTTGGAAGGCTGGCAACTGACGGGATAACTCGGTCCTCTATCTCAGGACAGAGGGTCAGGCTACAATGCCTCCATCCTAATTTGGCCCCTATCTCACTCCTATTTAGTTAGAATCTGAGACGCACCTTTAATCCTTGTGCGTAAATCCGGGTTATCGTGCGCGAATCAGGCGTATGCGGCACGCGCAGGCAGGCAGGCTGTTTAGCATTGTCAACCACTGCGCCTGATCTCGCTCCCAGTATTGGCTACTTTGTCTTGACATCGGGCTCAAGTGGGTGAGGGAGGAGAGAGTGTGGTAGATGCAGCGCTAGTCTACAATCATGACCTGTCTCACTAACAAATCACCTTCCCTGCTCCCGCCACATTCTGGGGCACACGGTGGCAACGTCGTCCACGACGGTCGAACTGACTATTCAAACCCAGAACTGAAGCCTACAATGCAGCCTCCTTTCAAGGGCGAGGCCTCTTGTAGCAGGGGCTGGGGCAGATGCGAATAAGTCGAAGGGCAGGCGGATGGCAATGAAATGAAATATATTTTGTTTACATATTTCCGACGGGTCGATTCTCCTGGCCGAAATTTTGGGGTACTGGGTTAACTGCCTCAGTGACGTCCTCAATCGATGATTTACAAGTATAGGCGAGGTCATCATAAGACCCTGTCAAATGGAAATTTCAAAGAAAGTCCCGCTTAACAGCGTACAACATACCACTTTATTTCAGATGCTTTAAGAAATTTCTTCTATTGCACGCAACAGGCAAGTTAGCCTAGTTGGGAGGTAATTATCGAAACCTAGTTGTGATTCTCCTTCGTAGATTGTCGATACTCTTGCATCGTTCCATTATTTCAGAGCTAACTGCTCAGTTCCGACGAAGAGTACAGTTTCGCTGTTGAGAAGAACAAAGTAGGTGTCATTTTTTGCGGGGGTGGGTGAGGAGCAGAAGTGTGTCTGAGTTTTGCAGTAAGCAGTACGTCTATTTGTAATGAAGAACGAAGCTCCCATGCGCCTGTGCCGTTATGAATCTGTGGTCTGAGTAGCGATGACAAAGGGCCTAATGACTGGCATGACGCTAGGGCGTCCGTTTACGCGTACCATACGCGTGCCGGTACCTCATTTCACAAATCCGAACTTCACTTAAGTGCAAACGTAAAGCGCGCATATGTTCCAAACAGAATTTTCGACCGGCAAATCGACATTATTTATTTCTATCGTATGAATTTTATATGGATAGTGTGTGACCTTTTGTCGATAGTTAACGTGAATGCGCGCGTGACCGAAATGGCCAATGTTTTGTCCAGGTGCTTTTGCCTGTGCTTGTAAAGCAACTTGATGTAAGGAAGACCTGAGATGTACTGATCTACTGGCCATCGCCGGACAAGCGTACATGGTCCAATAGGCCTATGTGACGTCCGAATGCTTGAAAACTGTATGGATAGTTGAGTCGGGTATGACGGCTGTCGTTCGAGACTCCGGGAATTCGTTATCAAGTTGCACTAAGATGAATCGCACATTTTCCATCAGGCCCAAGTGTGATTGAAATGAGCGGTCACGGTGGGACATGCCAGTCGAAGTCCGCATCTGTCAACCAAATGGTGATGAGTTGGGGATGAGGGGCTGACATGGCGTGAAGACGTGCGTCTAAGGTGTGCCACCACACGCATGTACGCCAGTAATTATGGGCTCACACGGACTCTGTGCTGTCCGATAAGCGCATTTGTAGCGCAGCCCGTTGTAGGGACAACACGCATACACACACACACACGACGAAAATGCAACCGTCGTTGTCGACCCTGTTCACCGTGTGCTCAACAACAGGGTGAGAGTAGGCACGGTGGCGTTCTTATGCATTAGTTTATAATGTTATTGGGTGGCGCAGCATCTGCCGCACTCTCTCATCATCGCCCACCTGTGTCCGGGGTCAGAACAGAATCAAGATTACTAGAAATGGGAGAGGTTACAGGTGACTGGCACGGCAAAAACCTGCACCTAGGTGTGCCACTACACCCCCTGGTCCACAACATACACTGATCAAGATTTTATACCGCAAGGCAAACAGGGGGGAGCGACAAGGATCCCAGTTGGAGCGACGCGAACGGGCAGCTGGACGTGCTACCACACCCCAATGTTGACATTAGTTATGAATGCGTACTTCTGATAGAGTCTGGCGGACTCCGATCTAGCCCCCGTGTTGGTCCAGCGCATTTACCACGAGGTCCGTTTTAGGGGTACGATACACAACCATAAATCTAGGCACAACACATACATAATATAGGACATCTACAGTAGGTGGGCTAACTCATGAAATGTTCATAGAAATTCGAAATGCGTTTTCGTTTCGAAATGATTAATTAAGTAGGGTTGTAAAACGAATCATCATACAGTATAACTTTATAATAATTAAGTTTTTTTCCGGATGGCGGCTTTCGAGCTAATCTCTTTTCAGCTGTATGCAGAAACTACACCCTGTAAATATGACTACTTATGTAACATGCACGTTTCCCATTGATTTCCGGTGCTCTTAGAAATTCAATTATATTTCGTAAAAAGCATGCATAAAAATATTCATTCCTTCATTCTTTTGTTAGAAAACTACGTCTTCTTCCTAGTTAATACTCGAAGGAACGGTATCGTTCGGTTTTCGAAAACGTTTTTAATTCTCGAGTAATTTTGAAACCCGACCTGCCATTACACGTGCATTCAGGTTTTCCAAACTACAAGCCGCATATTTTCGCGTATGGGATAACCATACATTTCCCTACGGTGTAAGAAGGGGACCATATGGGCTTCATAACGCTTAACAGTGGATTTGAGCCATATTATTAATTTTATAAGCCACATTGGTAAATGCAGAGACATACCGTTTTATGAACGCCCACTTCACAGTATTAAAAAACTTTACAATTATAAACTATTTTAAAACCGAATTTCTCCATTCCTTCGAGTATAAAATTGTAAGAAGACGTAGTTTTCTACCGAATGGGCAAAATAATTAATATTTTTACGCATGTTTTCCATGAAATATAATTGAATTTTCAAGGACATCGAAAATCGGTGAGAAAAATGCATGACATATAAGTTGTCGTTTTTCACAGAGTGTAGTTTCTGCATGCAGCCGAAAAGAAGTTCATTCGAAAGCCGGCCTCCTGAGGCAACTGAATTATTATAGAATTATGCTGCAGGAGGATTAGTTTTACAACCCTACTTAATTAATCTTTTCGAAACGAAAACGCATTTCGGAATCTAGGTTGACATTTCATGCGTTAGCCCACCTACTGTACCTGTAACACCCTTCTTCACCCGCAACAATCATGGGATTCACTCCGTCAACATCGGCGTGGCGTTGAATGTTAGCACGCAAGAATATCTACATTGTACTTAGGGGGGCGGGTGGGGGTCAGGTCTTTTCGTGTAACCCGGTAGATGAACTGGAGAGCACGTCATGTGCGTCACTCGTAGACAAGCTGTTTAACTTTGTCAGCCACTGCGCCCGCGGTACCCCCCTGTTGCCTCGACTTTGTCTCGCCATCAGAGCAAGGTAAGTAAGAGAAGACGGAGTGTGGTAGATGCAGTGCAAGCTTGCCTCACTATAAACTAATTCTCGCGCAAATAACAGGCGCTGCACCTGCTCTGTGTAGCATGCGGTGCATCTCGTCGTTTGTGTCGGTCGGACTGTCCTATGCGGGTAAGGCGAGATGCAGTGCTGGCGCCTGAACTGTGTTGTTTACTGAAGATATTCCTTGAGACTCATATGACAGAACAGGTCCACGCCTTGGCCGAATGTACTGTAGCAGAATGCATAGAGGAGACGTATGTGATGGGTATCACTTGGGCCTCGTGGCACGGGCTCGCCGGTCTAAGTGTGATGGATCCGCAAATGACCGACCACGCCGTCGCATGACTCAAATATACAGAAACAGTAAGGATAGGATAAGACTATATCTATGGGGCTGTTAGTGGCGGTGAAGCTGGTGGTAGAGACGTTTTCGGGTGCAGTTGGTCGTGCTGACATAGCAGTTGTGTATGCCCATGTGGGGTGTAGAGATGTCCAGTTGGGGGTCCGCGTGATGGTCGAAGTAGGTCGCTCACTTGCTAGCAGATGTATACCACGCCTGGAACCCATTTAATGGCAACCAAATCTTGCATGTGGCTTCCCGAAGCCACCCTCCGGTAATCGCCTCGACCGGCGAGTCAAACCAGGTGATGATATCCGTCTGAGCATCTCAACGCACGGTAACTCGGCCCCACCGGCCGGATGGACCACTGATTCGACATCTAGAGGATGAGACTCCGTCTGCAACACCCTAGGGGTGACAAGGTAAGTGGTACCACAGGTAGGCGAACACTGCCCTGTTAGATTGCTGTCTGTCTGCTTGTATGTGTTTGTCTTTGCTGAAAGCTAGATGCCATTCTGTTGAATTTCCTCTGTTGCTTTTGCCTTCCGCTGTCCTTGCCTGATTGCCTTTTGTCTGCTTGTTTCTGTTTGCTCATGCTGCACGCTAAATGTCGTTCTTTTGAATCTGTTCGCTCACCGCCTATATTTCAGCAACCTGTTCGTTTGGAGAACGACGGGAAAGCTCTGCCTCCCGTCTCCCTACCCTTGTCCCATCCACCTTCCCCCTCCAAGTCCCAAGGCAATGTCGTAGGCAGGCCCAAGCTAATTTGGGTCGTCCTCCAACTAAAAAAAGAACGTGGCCCATAGCGGAGTCCAGCAGCCGTCTGGGACAACTAAGCAGCCCTATTTAGGGAGAGCACCGCTCACCCCCGCGAGGGGGAAGGGGCCAGAAGAGGTGCCCTAAACAAATGCTGGGGATCCACGTCGTCTGCAGGCTGACCGTGGCCTCGGACGCAAAACTCACGGTCGAGACAACCAAACAAGAAACAACATACTCTATCTCTCGAATGGAAGAGAGTATGCGCATCCCAGGCTCTTATTTAAAAGAAGACGAAGGCACGATCACTGGGACGGTAGATTTATTGGCCTTAGCTTTCGAACTCGAACTGGAGTTCATCATCAGAGACTGCTAGAGTGCAGCAACGTGTGAAAATTTATGTCATTGTTCCGTGCGGGGGGACTACGTCCGTGGTTAGGTTTGTGCCGCCTGGTCCACGATGGTCCCCCGGCGTGGTGACGCCGTTTTTACTTCGCAACGATGTGAGCTGCGCCACTTGGCTGAGTGGGCGGAGTGCGTGATAACACGCAGGTTGGTAGGATAGGTCCGCTCACTCTGGCAGCCTGGAATGTTCGTTCCCTTTTAGACAGTCCAAAGGAAGAACCAACCGGAAAGTAGAAGTGAGCTAGCGACACGGGAACTGGCGCTCTACAAGGTGAACATCACTGCACTCAGCGACACCCGGTTCCCCGAACGAGGCCAACTGGAGGAGGTGGGTGCCGGCTACACCTTCTGGAGCGGCCGTCCCAGGGCAGAGCGACGGGACGCGGGCATCGCCTTCGCCATCCGAAATGACGTGGTGGGAAGACTGCCCTGTCTGCCAAAGGACGTCAACGATCGCCTGGTGAGCCTCCGCCTGCCTCTTCGGGGAGGCAAATTCGTCGTCATCGTCAGCGTCTACGCCTCGCCGATGCTCAGCCCTGATGGTACAAGGGATAAATTCTAGGAAGACCCGCACGCCCTCCTGGCGTCTTTGCCGAAGGCAGATAAGTTGATTGTCCTTGGTGACTTCAAGTCCCGCGTCGGCACAGACCATGATGCTTGGGGAGGAGTGCTGGGTCCCAATAGTCTGAACGACTCCAACGACAATGGTCTGCTCTTATTACGAACCTGCGCAGAACACCAGTTTGCCCTGAGCATCACCTTCATCCGCCTCCCGATGCGAGGGGAGGCCACCTGGATGCCCTCTCGGTTGCGACACTGACACCTGCTGGACTATGTCCTCGTCCGGAGGCAAGACCAGCAGGACATGTTGGTGGCAAAGGCGATGCCGAGTGCCGACGGGTGGACCGACCATCGTCTCGTCATTTCCAAGATGCGGATTCGCCTACAGCATCTCAGCCTGTTCGCCACCTCCATTTCAACAATGAGATCTCGCAATAGCTAGTCAGCCTTCCATTCGCCGCTACCGCGTCCACCGAAGAGAATGCCACCGTGAAGAACTGGTGGTGTCAACTACAAGACACAGTTCAGTCGACGGTACTGGCTGTACTCGGTCGCGCACATCGCCAACACTAGGACTGTTTCCATGACAGCGGCGTCACCATCAACAACCTACCCGCCCAGAAGAACCGCCCGAAGAAGGCCTACGTCAGCCGCCCCACCGACGACAATTATGCAGCCTTCTACCGTAGTCACTGACTTGTGCAACAGCGGCTGCAGGAGATAAAGGACGCTTGGACGGCTCGCAAGGCTGAGGAGATCCAAGGTTACATGGATTGCAATTAATGGAGGAATTTCTACACGATAAAGGCTGTCTGCAGTCCGCAAACCAAAGCCACTGCTACTATTAGCGCGACGGAAGCACCCTACTCATCGAGAAGACACAAATTCTACAGCAATGGGCCGAGCACTTCAGAAACGTCCTCAACCGCCCTTCCACCATCACCGATGCTACCATCGCCAGTCTACCTTAAGTGGAGACTAACGCCGACCTCAACCTCCCGCCCTCTCTCCAAGCAACCATCAGGGCTGTACAACAGCTCTCCAGCGGGAAAGCGCCCCGATTGGACGCAATCCCCGCTGAGATTCACATGCACGGTGGACATAATTCATGGATTATCTGAAGGCGCCATTCCAAGAGACATGGCGTCAAGGAGAAGTCTTGCAGGACTTCAAGGACGCCAAAATCCTCCATCTCATTAAGCGGAAAGGTAACCACAAGCTTTGTGACAACCATCAAGGCATCTCATTGCTAAACATCACCGGGAAAATCTTCGGGTGCAGTTTCCTCAACCACCTGAACCACCCCCCAGGAACAGGGTCTCCTGCCGGAAAGCCATTGCGGCTTCCGCCATCACCGTGAGACCACCGACATGATCTTCGCAGCCTGTCAATTGCAAGGGAAGTGTCAGAAGATGCAGACCCTCCTCTACTCTACCTTTGTGGATCTGACGAAGGCCTTCGACATGGTGAATCGCGAGGGACTATGGAAAATTTTGCGGAAATTCCGCTGTCCTGAGCGATTCACTCAGATGGTGCGCCAGCCCCACGATGGCATGGTTGCGCGAGTCACGGACAGTGAAGTTGTCGCAGAGTCATTCGAAGTGACCAACGGAGTGAAGCAGGGATGCGTCCTCGCGCCTACCCTTTTCAGTTTCATGTTGTCTGCCATGCTGATGGACGTCTACCGTGACGAACGCCCGGGGATCCGCATCGCCTACCGGACGGACGGCCAAATCCTCAACCACTGGCTGATGCACTTCCAGTCGCGTGTATCCACAACTTACGTCCATGAACTTCTCTCCGCCGCTCTCAACGCCACCCTCCCAAGGGGAAACGTAACGGAGCATAGACCTCTTCGACGCCTCGATAACCTTGGCCTGGTCATAAACACGGAGAAAACAGTGGTTACACACCAACCACCAACCGACACTGCCTACGTCGCACCCTAAATCAACGTGGACGGAGCTCAACTGCAAGTCGTGGACAACTTCATCTACCTGGGCAGCACCCTTTCCTGCACTACCAAGATCGACGATGAAGTGGTCTTCTGGATCTCTAAAGCTAGCCAAGCCTTCAGCCTTCTGCAAAGCAACGACTGGAACCGTCACGGTCTACACATGAGCATCAAACTAAATATGTACAAAGCGGTAATCCTGCCGACGTTGCTGTATACAGCGGAGACATGGATGGTGTACAAGAAGCAGGCGCGGAGACTCAATCATTCCCATCTCGGCTGCCTTCGACGGGTATTAAAACTGAAGAGGCGGGACCGGATCCCGGACACGGATATACTAGAGCGGACGGAAATTCTCAGCATCTACGCCATGCTGAAATAGCTGAAACAGCGTTGGAGAGGCCACCTCGTATGGATAGACGACGAGCGGCTACCCATACGACTCTTCTACGGAGATGCCGCCACGGGTTCCAGCAGAAAGGAGCCCAAGACTCTCGCCACAAGGACACTCTGAAGACTTCCCTGAAGTGTCTGCAGATCAACCCGGCCAACTGGGAAGACCTCACCCAAGACCGACTGACCAAGAGGAAGACGGGGAAGACAGGCGCAACGATCTACGAGGTCAACTGTATCACCACTGCCAAAGCCGAACGCGAGGCTGACAAATTCCAACTGCGATCATCTCGCAACGCCAAAGCTCAACAACCCCCGACCTGCCCACGCTGTCCGCGGACGTTCCGGGCACCAGTCGGCCTTGTGGGGCACCTTCGTACCAACTGCGACGCCAAGGCTACATTAGCTGTTGTCTCCTAGTCTAGCTCTGCTTCACCGTCCACGCCGACAACCAACACTGACCGCACTCCTGAACCCCCACTACCATTCTCCTCCTCCTCCTCCTCCCCATTGCCTCCAAATCAGCCACGGCGTCCCCTGTACCCACCACCACTGCACTCAACCCTAACACACTGCCAAACATTAACCACACCACTGCCACCACCAGCGATGTGGACTCGGTCCCAACCTGTCCTGATTGCGACCGCACCTTCACCTCACACATTGGCCTGGTCGGTCACTTGCGAATCCATCGTACAGAGACTGGTGACCCGGTGTCTGGAACACCAACCTATACTCGCCGCATTAGCCTCCGCTGTCCACACTACCCCTCGCACATTCACTCACTGCATGGGCCTATTTGGTCCCACGCTTATCCATGAGAGTGGAAGTGACCGCAGTATCGACACACCTAGCACCTCATGCACGTCCACCATGCCTATCTCAATCCACAACCCACTGCCCAGCACACCCACCACCATCAGCCCGCCACACTCAGCACATATTGCATATCCACCATACCTAGCTCAAGCCACACTCCATCGCCCAGCGTGTCCACCATCAGAAGCTCCACCACTGTCCGAAACCGACACTGACACCGCCGACTTTTCCTGTCTGCCTGGTCGGTCACCTACGAGGCTGGTGAACCCACATACACTCGCCGCATCTGCCTCAACTGCCCTCACTGCACTCCCACATCCACCAACCGAATGGACCTATTAGGCCACCAAAATCTGCGGCTGACTACCGCCGGCTAAGCCGCACCACCACATCTTTCTCCATCTACATCACGCAACATCATCATTCACCATAAGCATCCAGCTGTCACCTCCCACGCAAGTGGAAAGTGTGCGTCCCGGCCCAGTCGTAATGCTTCCTCTTTGCTGCATGTGTGATTCGAGTTTGAGGCTATCACGGCGTGTCAAGCACTGCGGCTTGGAAGTCTGTTGACCGACGCCCGAACTCAGTCCACGCAGTCTGCCCAGTTGTGTGTATGCATGTTTGGAGTGACGGACTGGTGGGCTAAGAGCCACGCTGAAGCGGCCCCTTCTAAACGTGACCCACGGTACTCTCACGCATGTGAGATGTGCGCCGCTCAACCCCCGTTATGTGAAATTTTGATGTTTGTGCTTGGCGAGCCAGGTCATGCATGTGGCGCGCGCAGACAAGGTCACTAGATATGTCAGCCACCGCGCCCATTCCCCACACCTGTCAACTGACCGGCCCCGACAGTTGCTGTGACCTGGGAATGAGAAGGCAGAGGGAGGTCGACGACTCGGCACATTTTCTTCACTATAAACAATCCGACGCCCTTGAAGCTATCACGGTGCTCTAAAAGTCGTGGTTTGGAAAGTTGCTAACTGACGGGATAACTTGGACTTCGCAGTCGCCCCAGTGTTGTGCGTGTGGAATAACCGGCTAGAATTCTGAGAGTCAGGCTGCAATGGCTCCTTCTTAATGTGGTTTTTATGGAATTCCCATTCTGTGCGATCCGAGCCAGATTTAACGGCACACCTAGCTTCGGCTCCGACTGTGCCAGTCGCCCTTTTGCTGTTTCTTAAAATCCCGGTCATTTGCTGTATGGACCAGGGAGAGTGGAGTGCCAAGGTACGGGCTCGACCGTGTCATCCACCTGCGTCCTCCCCGCCTTCGGTCTTCTTAGATCAGTCTTAACACCGGGTCCAGCTGAGGGAGGAGAGATTGCGGTGGGTGCAGCGCAAGTCTACCATCAATATAAGCTAAATCACACGCAAACAACTGTGCCGGCTCTACCTTCCTATGGAGCAGGCACGGTGACTTGTGCGTAAATTAACAATGAGACTAGACTTTCCCAACATCCGCCGTACTCTCTCCTCCTTCCTCACCTGGGCACAGTGTCAAGACCGAGTCAAGGGGACCGGAGGCGGGAGAGGGCGCAGGTGGCTGGCATGGCCGGACCTGCATCTAGGCACGCCACCACATCCCGCAGTCCACAACGAAGACTTGACCAGAATTTTAAGTAACAACGCCCGGATGCGACTTTGCCAACGGATAAAAGACCAGTTCCATTCACGCTGATTCTAGGCTCATTATACTGAATTTGGAGCAGCCCTAAGCGAAATGGCTCGTAGTTCGTTGTGCCCGGCGCGCAATCATCAGCAGGCAGGGGATCATGGACGTTAGTTGCGCAGACCCGCGTAGATGACTGCATTCGTCAGATGTTGAGCAAATGTCCGTCAATCTGATAGACGATGTTTATTTCTGTCGGCTCCTCACGGTAGGCTCTCATCAGCATGGAGGAGAACATGAAGGTAAAGAGGGTTGGAGTTAACGTAATACCTTCATTCATCCCATTTGAGACTGAATGCTTGCGAGGCTGCCGAGTTTTACAGAATGCGAACAATCATACTGTCATGGAGACGCCGCACCACCTGCGTTAAAGGCTTCGGACGCCGAATTTCAGCATTATTTTCTAGAGCCCCTCGCAGTTGGCTTTACCGAGGGCCTTTATGGAATCTACATGGGTGGTGTAGAGTCCGGGCCTAATTTCTCAGCACTTTTCGCGCAGTTGACCGGCAGGAAAGATCATCTCGACGGTAGTGTCATTTCAATAATAAGTTCATGCATTAGGTGGAGATTTAGACGACTGTAAGGAATGCGGACAAAAATTAAGCATGCTTTTTGAGGAGGGAGCTGCCCCTTTGGTTGTCGCCTAGATACCGATTTCCCTTATGCTTGTATAGTTAAATAACGATGGCATCCTTGAAATTCCTCTATGTTTGTCTCTGCCTCCACGTATGAAACAGTGTCCATGAGTGTTGGCCGCCGCCTTAGTAGATTTCAGTTAGGCTCGAGTCAGAACAAGATGCAACTAGACATTGCTGTATAGCTCACATGGACCCTTATGGCAAGGACGAAGAGGCGAGGTGTGCGCTAATTTTCATTTGACAGGCTTATAATGGCTTCCTCGAAAATTGTAAATAATCGATTAAGGACGTCACTGAGGCAATTAACCCAGTACCCTAAAATTTCGGCCAGGAGAATTGACCCGTCGGAAATGTGTTAGCAAAATATACTTCAATTCAATTCATTCGCATCTGCCCCAGCCCCTGCTACACCAGGCCTCGCTCTCGAAAGGAAGCCGCATTGTCGGCGTCAGTTCTGTGTTTGAATAGTCAGATCGACCGACGTGGACGACGTTACCACCATGTGCCCCAGAATGTGGCGGGAGCAGGGAAGGTGATTTGTGGCTGAGCCAGGTCATAGTGAATGTAGACTAGCGCTGCATCTACCGCACTCTCTCCTCCCTCACCCACTTGAGCCCGGTGTCAAGACAAAGTAGCCAATACTGGGAGGGATATCGGACGCAGAGGCTGACGATGCTAAACAGCCTGCCTGCCTGCGCGTGCCACACACGCCTGATTCGCGCACGATAGCCCAGATTTTCGCAAAAACATTAAAGGTGCGTCTCAGATTCTAGCTAAATGAGAGTGAGATAGAGGCCACATTAAGACGGTAACATTGTAGCCTGACACTCTGTCCTGAGATCGAGGACCGAGTTATCCCGTCAGTTGCCAGCCTTCCAAATGAAGGATTTAAGCCTACTGACATAGTTTAAATGCATGCCAGATTGTTTAATGTGAATGATATGCGCCAGCGTGTCGTGAGGGCGTAGTCCCTGGAGTCGACCTCACTCTCCCTTCCCTCTCTGAGGAATCAGTCCACTGTCCTAGCCGGTCAGTAATCTGTTAATGAAATTGGGCGCAAGCGGCTGACAGAGTTATACAGCCCGTCGCAGATCGCTTTGGTTCTCATCACGTCACGCCAATCTTGCCACCGGACGAGAAAGTAGTCCTACAGCTGCCATCTACGTGTTTGGGAGTGCATTCAGGTAGGCTTCCTCTGCATCGGCAGGGGAATAATATGTTGGCTAGTAGAAGGCGGTGTTCAGCACAGGTCTGCAGAAAACGCAGGGCATTGTCGTTGCAACCGACGATTCCGTAACTGCCCAGTACTGCCCCCAGGCAATGCTATCTGTTCCGACGCGGGCATTGACGTCACCAAGGACGGTCAACTTATCCGTCTTCGGCACAGGCGCCAGTAGGCCGTACAAATCTTCGTAGAACTTTGCCTCCTCTTCGACTGACCCAGTCATTGGTGGGGCGTAGGCGCTGGTGGCGAAGTTGGATCCTGAAGGAGTGGGCGAAGACTCATCAGTCGGTGGTTGATGCACTGCGACAGACAGGGCAGTCGTCTCTCGATGTCGTTCCAGACGACAAGGGCGGCGCTCGCATCTCGTCGCTCTGCCCTGGGGCGGCTTCTGCGGCGGAAGTTGCATCTGGCATCCGCCTCCTCCATTTGCCCTCGTTTGGAGAAGCGGGTCTCGCTGAGTGCAGCAGCGTCCACCTTTTAGTGCGCAAGTTTCCGAGCCTCAAGCGCCGTCCTTTTTTCCTGTCGGTTACCCCAGGGATTTTCTGAAAAGGGACGAGTGAGATGACTCGACCTAGCAGCCTATGGGATGGCGTGAAGGGGAGGAGGAGATAAAGTTAGAGAGAGAGTATTGGTTCTGCTTTGATGGTTTTGACTGCATGTGTAACAGTCTGCCTGCCGTGCTCTGCGTGCCACTGTCGTGAACGCAGTTTTGTTTAGGGCACCTTTTTTAGCTCTCCCTAAATAGGGCTGTTTAGGC
Organism: Spirometra erinaceieuropaei; assembly: GCA_902702965.1. Taxonomy (NCBI): domain Eukaryota; kingdom Metazoa; phylum Platyhelminthes; class Cestoda; order Diphyllobothriidea; family Diphyllobothriidae; genus Spirometra; species Spirometra erinaceieuropaei. Next base: position 303,818 of record CACRXP010000622.1, on the reverse strand, counting down.
ATCCCAAGCTGTTGCCGAACTCCATTATGGATCACATCTCAGTTTAATCCAGGGCGGCCTGTTTTATCCTGGCAGCCTACGTGATTGCATTTCTCTCTCTCTCTCTCTCTCTCTCTCTCTCTCTCTCTCTCTCTCCCTCTCTCTCTGTTGATGTTATTGAAGTGGGAAAAAGAAATCGATCGAGGTGTTGTGGGTGGCGGAATGGGGGTGGACGGGGGTTGAAGTGGAAGCGAGGACTTCGGGACTGATAGGGGTTGGGGATTGAAGAGGTTTGTCTGTTTGTTGATACACAGCCCCGGATACCGCTATCGTCTGCGGTCCGCCGGTCGAGACAGTTACATAGTTATTGACGCGAAAACGAGCCTTTGTTCGGTGAGTCACGTGCGGATTTGGGTGAAAGTTAATGGGCGCTAAGAGAGGCCAGCGCCTGCAAGCTTGTGAAGCCCCTCGCTACAAACTTCATGTGGACCCAGTACTTTACATCCCTTTACCCGGACGATGTCCACCGTGCGTCCTGCAACGTT
>CACRXP010000622.1:249701-301699 GCA_902702965.1 Spirometra erinaceieuropaei | reverse complement strand
AAACGAGCCTTTTTTCGGTGAGTCACGTGCGGATTTGGGTGAAAGTTAATGGGCCCTAGGAGAGGCCAGCGCCTGCAAGCTTGTGAAGCCACTCGCTACAAACTTCATGTGGACCCAGTGCCTTACATCCCTATACCCGGACGATGTCCACCGTGCGTCCTGCAACGTTGTGTGGGCAGGGAAGGTGACTTACGTACAAATCTTTTCATATCGACGCTAGTCTTGTGCTAGGACTATCCCACACTCTCCTTCCCTCCCACTTATATGCAGGGTCGTCACAGATCTAAGAAGATCGCAAGCGGTTAGGACTCTAGTGATTGGCGCGGCGGGAACCTGCACCCAACCATGTCATCACCCGGGCTCGGGTCTCAATGGTTCTGAATGCTATTGCGGCCGCAGTAATTGAGAGACGTTGCAACGGACATGTGCGCCACATGTGAACCTGTCCCTCGTCGCTCACCACAAGCACGCACTCTGCACATCTTAAATAAGGGGAAACGTGCTCTTTGGCTCATTCTGCTTCGGGCTTCCATAGTACCATTACACCTCTAAGATCTCGAAAGTCCACGTTTTATGTGCTAATTTCTGGTGTCTTATGTTGGGGATCAGACCATGCATGGTACGCATATACGGACTGCTTTTAGCTCTGTCAGTCACTGCGCCCAATCCAAGTACCAGTTTTTTGACTGACTCGGTGTACTGGAGAGGAAAGACAGACTGAAGTCGACCGTCTGCACGTATTTATTACAGTAAATGACTTGACGCGCTTGAATCTATCACAGTACGCTAAAGGCTGTGGTTCACTGACCTAACTGTCGACCTAGTTCGCATTTGTGCGTAATGGTTGGATTGTGGACTGAGAGTTAGGATGCAAATGCTTCTTCTAAATACGGCCTCTAATAAACTTTCCCTCTGTCATGGTATTAAAACAATTTTATCCCCAACCTTGCATCTACCAATACTCTACTGACACTTCTTGTGAAGACAACATAGTTTTCAGTATGCCAACAATTATCAATGCAGCAGGAACGTTTTCATCTCTTGCCTCGCATGATAATGATTCTTCCCATCTACCTCTTTCTTTTTTGCTTTTTAATAAGTCATTTTTATGCACCCCTTACAACTACTTTCCTAGTCTGCGCTGCATCCCTTTTTCGGCTTTCAAACTTCTTTTGACCCTCCTTCAGTTCTCGATCTATATTTAGATCGACGCAGAATTTTTGCGGAATTGGCACTCAGTAGTCGTGTAGTTTATAAAAATAACCCATCTGTCTTTCTACGCATGCTTTCGACCTCATTTCCCCGATTCGAGAACGGGACTTCTGGACTTTTTCCTGACTTGATTATATTCGCTTCCTCAACCAGTTCTTTAAAACGGCAAAATTTAATCTTGGTTTTTTCCCCGTATATCTGCGAGCGTGTGAATCTTCTGTCTTTTTGTGTCAACATTTGTATAGTACAGTGGAGTGCTAGCAGACAAGTAGCTAGAATATGCAGCAAACTCTGCAATTCCTACCTGCAGGCTGCTGATTGCTGCGGAGATAACAACAGGTATAAGTCCGAGATTTATTGAAGGTAACCAGTGGGGTAGGGCATATCTAAGGTGAACTGTTTTTATTAGCTTAGTCATACAGCTACAAAATCCTCAAGGGTTCTAAATAAAAAAATATTTATGCACTACTGGCTTGGGAGTGCCCGGATAAACTTCGTTGATCAGGTATTTCCTGTCAACTCTTATCACAGAATAAATTGCATTACGACTAGTGACAGAACTTTGAGGGTTGTAAGGACTAATGTTTTCCGTCCAAGGGACAGATCCTCGTGATTTGGCAGTTTGGTTGCGGGTCAGAACAAGAAGTCGTTTCAAGAGCGCATAAGTTGCGGTGTCTTGTTTGCACGTGTATCAAAATGACAAATTGGTTTACTGTATGTTGGATATATAACTGGTCCACTAATCAGCTGGGTCTCAGGCACATGGTCATAAATAACCATGGCCGAGAAGCCACGCCGGTAGACGGACATGGGTTGGTACCTATTTGAAGGCGCAGTTCTGACTCAGCACCGACGTACAAGAGGCAACTTAGATCAAGCCTGAGGGATGACCGTATATTGGCGGCCCACATAAGGAGAGCTCGGTTGTTGTGGCTGTCAACTGAGAGCCAGACGTAAAAATCTGGGAAATTACAAAGTTATTGAGGACCCTAATGAGCACAAACGGTTTAGTAACTGCACTGTCGAGTCGTGGAATGGGTTATCACCAAAGGCCTTCTTTGGATCGCATGCTAGTGAATTGCGATGTCCTCTGATTTCTCGTGAAGCTCAGGGTGACTTCAGTTTTTAGGATAACATGACCAAGGAAGTAGACAGCTTGAGTTAAAGCCATACTGACGACCATGTACGGTAAACCCCCTCCCCGAGTACACATGCGCCCCTCTGCCGTTTCAAAAAACTTGCTCAATTAACGATGGCTAAATTTCTTCGTACTGAATAAATTTTTTAAAATAATTTTAACTGCTTGCAGGCACTGCCATTATTTTACATGAGTTCTTTCGTTTTTCGTGTGTCTTGTCATTTTTAGACCTTCTTATAGACGTACAGCCTCGAGGCAACGCTTCGTGACAGTTACATACCTACCTGCAAACCGTGTGATCCCTGCAACCGTTAATTAAATTTGTCAGGTTGCTCTGATGTTCATTTAGGTATTATCACGAGTTCAAATATAACCAACAAACCAGATTACTTAGGAATTCTTGATTCGCAGATAAATCCTTAGTTATTAATTTTAACTGGCATATCGGCTGACTCATTAAACGTGTTTCACTCACCTACCTGCTTGGCGCTTGCGATTGGCATGATGTTCACGAAGTTTTCCGGAATTTACAGTATTCTCGAATAACCCTTGACCCTCCTTCTTTAAATGTTTGAGTGGTGCGGGCGGTTTTTCGGTATTGGCCCGTTATTTATTAGCTTGTTCTTCTTGTTGTCCCGATGCTTGATCAGGGCTTGCAGTTCATAAAGCAAGATTTATTTACACATCCCTTAAACCCTGCCCTGGGGTGGAAACAGGGCGATGAAGAGGCCAAATGGGCGCAAAAAGCAATCGAGACGTTAGTCAAGAAGCTCAAGAAAAGGAAAGGTGTAATGGAACGTCTGCAGTATGCCCTATCACATCCTGGAGAGCCAAGCGAGTGCATTTCTATTCCCAGATCCTTAGATGGCAGGATACAGGTGTGTCTGCTCAAGAATGGGTCACCTTTTAGGTGTCTCATAGGAAAGGTTTTCCCCACGTGATTTATTGTCGCGTGTGGCGTTGGCCTGACCTCCAGAGTCACCACGAACTAAAGCCTTTGGAGTGCTGCAAGCTTCCGTTTGATTCCAAGCAAAAGGAAATATGCATTAACCCTTACCACTACAGACGAGTTGATTACCCTGGTGATTATTAACTCATTACGTAATTTTTGTACAGTTCTTCCCCCGGTGTTGGTGCCCCGCCAAAGTGAATACCCGGATATGAACGACGTTATGCCTCCTTATGTGTCTACTGAGGGATCTGCAGGTTGGTTTACCAGTCAGACTTGAAGTAAATATCACCCTTCTCCGTAATCTTATGACTTAAGTTAAACTAGTTGACATTTATGCCACTGCCGCCTTAATTATAGACACGTTTCCAGGACGTCATTACGGCCCTTTGCGTATCATTCTGCTGTTGACATTGGTTTATGTTTCGTATACTGCAGCTCAAGCCATTCCATATCAGGAGCCAAAGTACTGGTGTACCGTCGTTTATTATGAGATGAACACCAGGGTCGGTGAAGCTTACTTCGCATCCTCTCCCAGCGTCCTCATTGATGGGTTCACAAACCCATCTAGAAATTCTGACCGATTTTCTTTAGGGATTTTGTCCAATGTCAATCGTACTCCCACAATCGAAAATACCCGGAAACAAATTGGTAAAGGTAGGAATTCGACGTACAATTTTCTGGTTCCCTTTCTCCCACAGTTAACTATTGCATTTGAGGAGCTCGAGTTATTCAGAATGCAACATTTTTGCAGGTAGAATTCCCGACATTTTGTTCAGAAATTGACTATTATATATTATTATATTAGCCGGTTACGAATCCTGTTTCGTAGCTTTCTTTTCGAGCAACTGTCTGTTTTAGAAAGCAGATCAACAGATAAGATAGACAAGATGTAGGAAAGAGTATTTGACATTTCCGAATACTTATAAGGAGTGTCTACTATTGTGGGTCATTGCCATTAGACGCGGTGGTCCCAACTACGGTACGGATCCCAGCTGAGTATACGTGTCGTACTTAGTGGTACTCGTTTTGTGTTTAACCCTTGTTTTGTTATGTTTTAAGGGTCAGTTTGGTTGACCGCCATAAATATGCCTGGTATATAGCCTATCTCCAGTCGTTTTGATTATCATTGATGGCCGGCGTAGAATATATCCATAAAGGTGAGGTGAATATGACATAATACGACCGCCTACAGTCTCCTCTTGTGACAGGGACTACGAATGATAGTGGATGGGAGTCAAATATATCCACTTGAGTTGACATCGGAATATAAAGTGCGGCTTTTCGCACAATCTCAATCGTAACACCACAAAAGCACCTTTTCGGTTTTCGGCCCTGTAATTTAGGCGCTGAGTTCGAATATATTGGATTACTTTTCTAACTCGCAACAGGAGGTCACGGCCCTGCACCCAACACCAGAGAAATCGTATATTTAGCATTCGATGCCGACCGCTAAAACTGTTGGAACCACCGTCCTCAGATTTGAATTTACCATATCGGCTCGTTCTAGGCTTACTATCGCTGTGGCTATGCCAATTCGGGCATCGCTTCAGAGAAATGGTGTCGCAAACTGGTTCTCCCAGACTCACAGAGGACGTTATTGAACTATCTGAAACACTTTTCCCTTCACTACTTTGCTGCAAACAGTCTCTGGTCGACGGTGAAATCTTTCGCTTGAGGCTTAGTCCGCCAGTAAAAGCCACGGTATTTTTCAAAGACGTCAGTTGTTGATTGCGTCTTTTTCGCAAGCCAGTGCTCCACTAAGGTCACATTTTGCATTCACAGCCGCACTGCAATAGCCATGGTTTTGTACACTATATTATCTGGCTTCCGTTGAACCTATCGGAGGCCTCAGCCACTTTCCTAGACGATGAAGTGCAGCACCTAATTTTTATGGCGTTTTATTTCCTGCCAACCGTGACCCTCGATAGCGTAAGGGGATCCATATAGGCAAAACAATCGGCCTAGATCCCTCTGCCATCGGAGAAGAAGTGGAACACCCTGCAGTCTTAGGTCATAGGACATTTCCTAAAATTTCTGCTCTTTTCAGTTTCAAGCAAAATTTGCGGGACGAATACATAAATAGTGGGTCGCGCTTCTTAGGAGGATGTCCTCAGTGTCATGCCACAGGGATAGTCAACGTCAGGATGAGGCGGCTTATCTTTACATGATTATTCTCGTGATTGCGAAGTGCTACAGGCTGACCAGCATCTATTGGTTATTAAGAGGATCGGTCTGAACACCCTAGTTGGCTGACGCGGGTGTCGGTAATTAAATATTCGCTCTCTTCGCCATGGGCTCCCACATTTTATGCGTGAATTGAGGATATCCCTTCATCAAATTCATGAATTACAGGATTTTCCAAAGGGTACTGTTGCTGGCTGAATTAGAAATTCCACGGAAGCAAGCGATTGTCTACTAGCCAACCTAGTTTTGTGTTAAGGCTTGCCTCTAGATATGTATCTGGTGGATTTGTCTTCGCCAAAACTAAAGCCGCATGTTTGCTCGTCTCTACTGGCAGGGGAATAGTACAGAAGAATGCCACCACAGATCTTGACGGCGGAGTTGATTAAACTGGTATCTTCTTAGCTGCGATGTTTCCATTTGTCTCCTCTTGGGGCAAGAGGGTAAAACAACACCGTTCAAGTTTTATGTGACGGATGAAACCTGGTCGCTAACAGGAGCTTTGTTCGCCTCGCATTTCAAATTCCTGTTTAAGCCTACCACCACATACAGAAAACGACAAGGGTGACGGATGCACAGCCCTCAAATACTTGCATGCTGCAATTGATACGTCGCCACAGACACTAAAATATATATCTCACGTATTAGAAACTAGTGTTCCTTATCGGTGCGACCGTATCATAGTTGGTCACATTCGGACCCTTTGTTTTCGCGATTCCTTTGTCGGCGTTTGTAGTTGACCCGATGACTACTTGGCCATCTAACTTAATAGTCCGGTCCCTCGAAGCATCATACAATCGGACGTTTTCTGCGTGAGTACTTGCCCTGACCAGGCCAACGATCGCTACTTGATGGGAAGGGGGAAACCTTTGGGCTTACTGATAACGTGCGACCCAGAAAACCTTGAGTCAGGCAGGTCGCGAGGATCTCATCCTTGTTGAACTTAAGTATTTTGCCGGGCACCTTTGAATAAGCTTCAACCTAAGATTTCACATCACGTCTCCTCACTGCCATCATCGTCACGAGTTGTAATTCAACTTCCTCCTGTCAACGGCTGAGATTTGCGATAAGGTAAAAACTGTTAGTTTTTGGGGCAGTGAATGCATGGTGGCTATCGTCAATGAACACTGTAGCCCCGTGCTTCCACTACCGTTGCACCTGTTGTCTCGGGTAACTGGTGGGAGCAGGGATCCGAAGCGCCAGACGAACAAAACTACAGTTCCTGCGGGCAGGCTGCGTGCGAACGACGAATTGTCTCTATCCACTGAATAATCACTAGAGAAGATCTGGCAACTGTTTGGCCAATACTATATCATCAATTAGAGCAATGTTAATTTTAGCCACCGGATAACTGCTTGAATTTAGTTAGTGCTCACGGTAGCGCCTGAAAAGACAGCTGCATTTTGGATCTCGCACTTTTTATCCGTGGACGAAGACCGAGTAACTTAGCTAAGACATACAACAGACATTTTTTCTGTGTTAGCTTGCGATCATCGAGCTTTTTGACTGACTGGCTCTCTGTATCGCATTACGACGCAGGCGCGTGGTCTCACAAGCATATAACAATTATGTCCTGTCCGTGTCAGCTCTTTGAATTGGGTCGTCATTTGGCAATCACACCTGCTCAGTGTCTGTCAAGAAGGGTCGGTTTAATTTTTGTGAGAGTACTTCCATCTGTATATCAAGTCAGCAGGTGTCTTCAGTTACTGGGACGTAGTGTTAGCTCTGGCCATAATATTGTCGTCCATGAAATCAAGGGATCAATCGCCATCGTTGCACTAGTTGTCTGTAGTGCGTGAACCTTCAGTATAAAGTCGACTGAATTAGGATGAATTTCGTCACAAGTCAAGTAAACTGTTTACCGATGACACACTTGCGGAGTACGTCGTAAACGGCTGGGTTTGCCTTAATGTGCGTGTCCCAGTCCCCTGAGACATCTGCAATGTCGCTATAGGCAATAGAGGACAGGCCGTAATTAAGGCGCTAGTATAATCTCTTTTTTCTTTTACCGTCACCCGCGTTAAAGATGGATTTTGTCAAAATGTAGTGTATGTGACCACTTGGCCATACACAAGCGATGTTGGCGAGAGACAAAATCCCAAGCCCTCAGCGCCCTGTAAAGTACATGTTTGACCGAGATTGTCCTGCTCACCACTGACATAGAACCGTAGGTGATAACATATCTTTTGCATTGCGATTGCTCCTGGCCCTGACTCAGGCAGCCGGACTTTTCGCAGACTGGTAAGACACATACAGTAGGTGGGCTAACTCATGAAATGTCAACCGAAATTCCGAAATGCGTTTTCGATTCGAAAAGATTAATTATATACGGTTCTAAAACTAATCAGCCTGCAGCATATTTCTATCATAATTCAGTTACTTCGGGATGCCAGCTTTCGAAGGAACTTCCTTCCGGCTGCATGCGAAAAGTACACGCCGTAAAAAATGACTACTTAAGTAGCATGCATTTTTCTCATTGATTTTCGATGCCCCTACAAGTCCAATTATATTTAATGGGAAACATGCACAAAAATATTCATTCTTTAGTTCATTCGGTAGATAATTACGTCTTATTCTACTTTTATACCCGAATGGGGAACACAATTCGGTTTCCAAAGAAGTTTCTAATTGTGGGACTTTTATATACCGTGAAATGGCCGTTCATAAATCTTCTTGTCTCTGCATTTACCGATGTGGCCTATAAAGCTAACAATATAGATCAAATCCACTGCTAAATTTCATGAACCCTATATGGTCCCCGTAGAGAAATGTGTGGTTTTCCGTACGCGGAAAATATACGGCTTGTAGTTTGGAAACCCTGAATGCAAGTGTAACGGCAGAGCGAGTTCAAAATTATTCGGGTATTGGAAAAGTTCTTGAAAACCGCATATTACCCTTGCTTCAAGTATAAGACTGGAAGAAGGCGTAATTGTCTACCGAATGAGCGAAATAATGAATATTTTTATGCATGTTTTCCATGAAATATAATTGGACTTTTAGGGGCATCAAGAATCAATGAGAAAAATGCGTGCTACATATGTAGTCGTTTTTTACAGAGTATACTTTTTGCATGCAGCCGAAAGGAAGTCCCTTTGAAAGCCGGCATCCTGAGGTAACTGAAATATTATAGAATTATGTTGCAGGCTGACTGGTTTTACAACCCTACTTAATTAATCGTTTGTAAACGAAAACGCATTTCGGAATTTCGGTTGACATTTCATGAGTTAGCCCACCTACTGTGCCTTATTTATAATGTGTAACGTCAATAAAAGACGGGCTCTTCGAGCGTTCAAAAGCTTCTGTAGGAGCATTATTCAGCAGGCCTAGCGTTCGCTCAGGATATCTGACCTCCCGGTAAAGGTTCGGAAACACCGGTTCCCGCGGGCGTTGCAACATGAGCCGCATTCGGCGTGTCCGTAAATTACCGCAGAAATACGACGCAGTGCGTTACAGGTAAGGTACACAGTCCCAACTGGCCGTTTAGTAAGGCCCAGGTTCATGAGGCGACCGCGATAGGTGAAGCCTTGTTGGACGACGATCACCATGCGACATGCAAAACCACCCTGGCATATGACCTTTCTTAGGTAACCAATTTCCGACATCGTTATGCAGACACACCTGAACGTGGTGCAGTTAGATTCTCGGCTGCATATTTGTCAGACATTACTTTCCATTCCCATTACACCAAGCCGGTTGCCGGTATAGGTGTAGTTCTTATCTACGCCTAACCACCTTCTTGGATGACTATAAAGGTGGAGCTCCCTACCACCGCCTACAAGAAGTTACTTTTGTTATTTTCTTCGCTGGCATCCTGATTGTTGACGTTTGAATTGCTTCAGTAAGAACCATCCAGTCAGTTGCCGTCAGTAATATTTGCGGAAATTACATGTGACTTTTCAGTCTTCCTTGATAAAACTTGTTGGTATTGGCCAACACAAGGTTTCGATGCATATATTAGTTCGGTGAACATATGACAAGAAATCCGCGTACCTTGGACACATTCCTGTGTGTCCGTGCTAGGCATGTGCGGCTCTCGATAGTCGCCCACTGCAAGGATTTGAGACAGGTATCAACAAAAGTCCGACCATATACACGTCAGGAACCGACCGCGTCTATGTTTGGGAGAAGTCTCGAGGGCAACACCACCTATGACACAATTCCACAGACTTACGCATGGCGTAACTTTCATTATTCGTCGCCAACGCGCCTAGGGAAGCTACTATAGCGACTCGAATGATTTTCCCTCGTGACCGCGGTTTTGTTCCGCCTCCTGCTACTAAAATCCATGTAGAAGTTGTGCGTCTCCGAGGAAACTCGATCTTTCCAAAGACAAGGTAACGACAGATCTTCCACGAAATTTCTTAGGCGACAGCTAGAAACCTCCAATTCTCGCCCCTCTTACATGCGCACGGTATTTCGGCCGCCACAAGTAACAGTGGTCACTACCTTTACACGAGATGACCACAGGGGTGACTTGCGCACGAATTTGTCGCGGAAAAGACTAACACTGCGTCTGACTCACTTCTCTTTTACACTGCCAACCGTGTTCCGCTGGCAAGATAAGATCGGGACATTCGAAGGTAGGTACGAATGGAGCGACGTAAAAAGCTACCTATCTCGTCCATGCGTGCAACACGCTAACTGGTCCTCGACTTCATAAGAACCAGGCCTCAATAAGAGGTCTCGGATCTTGCATAATTGGGTGTCTGGCAGGGCACATTAGGAAGTCCATGCAGCCTGGCCCTCAGTTCTGACTAAGGGCGAGTCTCCTTGTAAGTTGGCAGCACTTCAATCTACGACTTTATCGTGTTACGGTAGTTTCAGGTACATCCGATTTTTCCATATTGAGCAGTGCTCTGAATTTCCGTAAGGAAGAGTATCGGTTTCTGTTGAATGATCCCCTCAACAAGAGACTTACTGTTCACAACACGTTGCTATGGACGCCGTAGTATTGATCTCAACGGCGTTTTGCCGGCTGATGCCGAATCGTGACCGTCTGCGTCTGGCGCGCGTGAACTGAAAGCATCGCTTTTCATAATTCGGGCAGACAAAGAAACCGGTGATCAGTACACGAAATCTGAGACATCCTCCCACAAGTGGACACTGGTTGCACACGCACATCCAAGGTCATGAGTGGACTTACCGACGAGCATACCGAGTGTATCGTACTGGCTAATTTTAGGACTATTGCCGTCGTTTCCTGTCTGTCTTTTCGCGAGACATATCGTAGTTGAGCGGTGTTGTCAGGCGTTGTCCGTAGTTGCATATTATCTGCAGGTTTATTAGTACAGCTCGGGGAGTATACGACATGATCTGTGTATCTGTTGCAATATTTCTCGGGTACCAGAAGACCTATTAATACAGGTATAGAGTTGTGCTCGTTTGCCTCGGGCAAACTGCCTGGTATCTTATTTGAAACCTTGGAAGCAAGTGAAGACTGACGTTCTGTTTCACAGTCTGTGACTATCTGTAAACCTTTTTGAATCCGGAATACTTTACTCACCAAATTTAAAGAGTCAATTGCATGCAAGACAAGTAGGAATAAGTTGTGTGTGCGTGTGTGTGTCTACTTGAATTTTTACGGGTATTTAAGGTAAATGGAAAAGGCACACTTCTCTTTCAAATATAATGGGCGACATGCTCTGTCGAAAACCAGCCGCGTGGAAGTTGACCGGAGACCATGTTCCCCACCAGTTATTTATGCGATCTCTCCCGCCTAATTATCTCGCTATGTAATCCCAAAATAGTACAGTCACGTCAGGATGCCAGTTTCTGAGTGCGTTTATTTCGGTCCACATGCAGAAACAACACTCGGCAAACATGGTTACTTAAGTAGCTTTACGCTTTCCATCTTCGATACCGTTATAAATTTGAATATATGTTATAGAAGCGGTGCGCGAAAACGTTATTTCCTGTATTTACTTCGTAGTAAATTACGTCTCCACTCTTTATACTCAAAGAAATGACGACTGTCGGCTTTAAGGAGTGTTTCGATTTCCCCATAATCTTGTACGCAGTTTGCCATTATACAAGCGTTTAAGGTGTCCTGACTACAAGTTGTATACTTTTCGTGTAAAAAAATCATACATTGTTCCATACTGTTCGGAAGATACCATATGAGGCTCAAAAATTCTGAAATGCATGCGGACCATGCTGTATATCTTACAAGGAGTACTATTAAGCGGACAGATATGATGACATTTGAATTAACAGTTCAGTCTTAAAAATCCCGCGATTACAGATGCTTTTAAAGCCGACAGATACCCTGTCCCAGAGTTTAAAATTTGAAGGCGTAATTTGCTGCCAAACGAGTGTGAGAAAGTATTTCTATGCTTGTTTTCTGTAAAATATATTTGAATATATAGCCACATCTGGAGCCAATAGGAGAACTTCATACCACTTGAGTTATCATTTTTATCGAGTGTGGTTTTTGCATGAGACCGGAAATAAGGCGCATTCGAAATCCAACATCTTGACATGACTGAAATATTTTGAAATTATTGTATACGAAAATCAGTGTTGTAACCTCACCTAGGTAAGCATTTATAATGGACAACGGATTTTCGAATTTGGGTTAGAATTCCATGATATACGTCACCTACAGTGCTGTATTACTTTTATTTCTAAACCCCCAAGCCAACAGTCTTTCAAGCCTTTATCTCCCTCCTCCAAGGTATTCACCTCTACACCGTTGCCGGAGATACGTACATCGAATGTCTTTCAGACAGCAGTGTCTTTGTGCAGTCGAGACTGTGTAGTGAGACGCACGGTTTTCATCCGACCACTGTTGTCAAGATTCCGCCAGCCTGCTCTCTCAGGGTTTTCAGTAACCGGGAGTTTGCCCGCATCCTACACCTCACCGTCCCACTGGGAGTGGAAGCTGTCTACGACATCGTCAAGATGTGTACCATTCGCCTGAGTTTCGTAAAGGGCTGGGGTGCTGAATACCACCGACAAGACGTAACTTCAACACCCTGTTGGATTGAGGTTCATCTGAGGGGACCGCTCTTTTGGTTAGACCGGGTCCTGCGTCAAATGGGCCCGTCTCAGAATCCTGTTTCTTCGGTGTCCTGAAAACCGACGTTTTTAATTTTATTTTTTTTCTGTTAGGCTTGTTGATCTCTCCCATTCCTAAAATCTGGTAGTTTGCTTTCTTACTGTGATAAAAAACGAACTCTCCGGTAGCCGCATTTGATTAATGACAATCGATTACTTCCACCAAAATAGCTCGACATTCGGATCTTGTAAATTTCTGACCGGTCTGATATTTTATTCTTCAGTAATTCACTTAAGGCAATTTTGCCTCACCCGACGATCTGCCTTCTTCCTAACAGTCAATTAATTTTTTCCACGGTTACTGTGAAGACCTTTTTGCCCAGTCGGATGCCATATGATAATTATCACGTTATCTTTGCACTGCTTATTTCATAACTTAATGTGTATCCTGGTCATCTGTATGCTTTAATCTTTTTTTGTGTTTTTCCTCGATCAAAGTATCCTCCGAGTTGGATCTGCTTGCTCTTTTTATTTTACGGTGGCCGAAAAACAAACCATTGTCGCATCCGGGTCTACCACTAGATGGAGGCTAAGGTGAAAGCCGTTCCTGCCTGCGTTGTCCGTTTGACCTTTCTCCCTCATTGTTAAGTTTGTTGAAGTCCCAACTCTGATTGAGTCACCATTAAGTCAGAATCTGTGCAAAATCCCATCCAGGTTGTCAGCTATGTGCGTCTAGGCAAAGTCCGGTTTTCAGCCGGTTCTAATGTAATATTCGTTCACCAGTTTAGGCGCTTAATGCCTGATGGCATCTAGGCTTCCGTAAAATACGGTCTGATCGTCTGTTCGTTTGTCATGTCGGATGAGAACCGCCACCATCTGGTATTTACTCTCGCGTCATCAATCTGATTATGAAGACATTATAGGTCTCACCCCACCTTCAGAACGTCCTGCTGGCAGGTCTGAATTGAGACACAGGCACAACGGCCCAGCGGGGATTCAGCTCCATTCCTGCGCTTAAACTGCCCCCTACCGAGCGAATAAATCAGACCAATGTGGATCATAAGGAGCGACAGCTGGGCCGTGGAAAGGCGGCAAATCTTGGCGTGCGCTAGTAAAGTTTGCGTGCAGAACAGCGCGTTTAGTGGGTTTCGCACTGACTGGGAGAAAGTGGACCCCAGCACCAAATACCCCTGGCCTACCTCCGGAAATCGGGGAATGAATGATAGAAAGACATGGGCAACGCTGGATAGACAGTCGGCATAACTCGCGAAACGACTTTTGGGGTTTTATGAGAGCTGTAGATGACGCCTTAGAACGTCTGAGCACACCAGGCAAGGGAACCCGTAAACATCTTTTTCTGCTTTTTGCATAGGTGAGGTGTGCGCTTCACTATCCAGGGTGGTACTGGGCCTCCCGTTCAACTCGAAATTACTGTGCTAAGACACTGCCACTAAACAATCACGCATCAATAAACAAAAAGCGGATATCTCACTCGAACTCAGAGATCTGTCGGCCCCAAGGTTGGATGTGCCTCGTACTTCCAGTATGATAAAATACGCGCAAATTTTTTTAAGGAAGCAGAACGCGCTTTAGAAAGAAATTACGCAAGGCACAACAATCGCTTGAGTCCTGATATGTTTCGTGTGGGGGGTTGGGGGACAGTCGACCGGTGCAGATTCATCGGTGTTTACGTGCCGCGGATGTTAGCTGGAATTCAGAAGCAGACATACTCCCTGGAGGATCCAGTGGCTGGGATGCTCCCGCGAGGCCAGGTCCGCCTCAAACACCAGACCCACACCCATAGCATTCCTCCGGGCCGAGGTTACATACACGGGCGCCTTGTAGGTGTTGTGACGTTGGAGCTTGTGGGACTCTGTGACCGAGACACGAAGCACAGGTAGGGCCTGTATCAAGTTCTTTGGACCCTGTCTCTCCAGACACATATCCTGCAGGTTCCATGCCGCGCCCTCGATGAAGAGGCCGTGTACGAAGCAGCCCTGTGGATTGCGCTCTTGGACACTCTTAGGAGAGGTTAGCGTGGTCACCGAAGTGGTTAGCTCGCTTCGATCCAGCGGCCACTGGTTCTTTCGACAAGCTGTTTGCACAAGGGCAGTCAAGTAGGATTCGGGGACATGCAGACCCGAGAGCCAGATGCACTTGGGTTCGCCGACTTCAATCTAAAATGGAGGAGGCGTTCATTACCAGTCATTATAAGCATTTCTTAGCGTGCGAACAGTAGAGTCAGATTATAAGACCAGGACGCCGAGGCATAACGCAACAACATCCAAGTCTTTGCGTGTTGCCATACACATTGCATAACAAATGTAAGGTAGGCAGAATTCGAGGGAATTTAACTATCAATGATGGACTGTCTGCACCATGCCCACACTGTTCGCGCATTGCGGGTCTTGGGTGCCCTGGTTTGACAACTAAGGTTTCGCCACAGCAATAGACAGGATGCTGGGGGATTTTACTAACAGCAACCAGGCGCCTCGATTGTGCCCTCCCTACCGAATCCCGAAGCGGGTTGGTAAGCCTGTCATAACACTGCGTCTGCCTTATCATCCCAGCAAATCCAATCGGCGGACAAATTGACCGGGGACTTATTTCCTCCTAGACAGGGGCAGATCCGTTAACAGTTTTGCACTGGGCAGCTTGCTACTGCCTTGAGTGGCGGGAAAAATATTGTCAACCATAGAGATTTGTGGATAAGGAAGTTTAAAATAAGGAAGTGAAGTAACCGTGACAACCACTACTGATATATCTGTCATTGGGAAAAACTCGTCATAAATACGCACATCCACAGATATAGAGTAGAAGGACTTTTCGGCGTTTCCTGTCAGAGTCCTACTTTAGAAAGGAAGTAGTTTCATCCTCCTCGAAAAAGGCCTTTGCTAAAGGTCTAGACACATGTTTCGTTGATTTTCATTCACTGTGTGGTGCAACTATCAAGCATTCGGTTATTCACTGAATTCTCTAGCCTTCCCTATGCATTCTGTATGACAACCCAGTTTTTAAAGTACTATTTTTGACATTGTCAGAAGTTGAGATGCAGATTTTGAGTTAAATCTTTGGAGCACGACTTACGACTGGAGCCTTAGGAGTTCAGCCCACGATAACTTTGCTATAGGTTTGTACACCAGGTTTTGGCGAAAGTGAAAAACGTACTTATAAAGTATTCCAATTGGACAACTGAATTACTAAATCCTGATGGACAGGAAATGCACCCGGAAATTTACACAAATTCGATAAAAAATGGAGTAAGAAATTTACTTAACCAACTCTGACAAGTACAGAGAAGATAGGAAAAAAATTGGGCTGAGTATTTAGTGAGGAAAAGTATTTAGTGAGTTCATGCATTGCATACTATCGTGCGTTCGCGCGTATTGTTCGCAGAGTTCCTCAGCATTGGCAGAGGCCCAGTCAAAACCCTAATCTGGGGAAATTAGCGTTTAACAACCGTGTCTGGATGAACTTTCTACATTTTCACGAAAGAATACTCCATCTGGAAAACGAGGTATTCGATGCAAATCATTTCATTTTGTCAAAAGGAACTGAAGAGTTCTACATCAACAAAGTCATCAGAATCGAAACGGCTCACTCTTCCTCTTAATTGTCGCCCCTGGGCCGCCGATTCCTCTTGCACGCTTGGAACTTTTCTCATCTGTAAGGATAGCGGTTGGTGTGGCAGGACTGACATTTGCGACATTGTCGTATCTGGGCTGTGGTGCAGTTAGGAGCGTGTCCAGAATAGACTGACGAGTGATTGAATTGACGTTTGATCTTGCTTCGGTGAGCTGCGTCCGGAGGACTTGGTAGGCTGCGGGAAGAGCCACACGACAATTGACGGAGGTTGCTATCGTGTATCAGGCCTCGAGTGTGTCCCTGGCTATCCGGTCATTTCTTCGACCTAAGACCGGCCACTAGAGACAACGGGTCCATCCTCCTCACTGTCCTTATGTGTCTGCGGTTGTGTGTTGATATTTGCAATGTAGTTAACTTCGCAGGAGCTACACTGGACACGGCAGATGACGTTTATCGTCTCGCCTCATGGCAGAGGACCTTATGTTTAATGATCAAATGTCGAATGATTAACTCCGGCCGGCGGGTGAGACAAGCAACTGTCGCAGAAACGCAGCCAATGGAAGGAAGAGTTCGTCAGACTTCTGGTTGTTCTAGTATTGACTTTGGTTTGACCTAGACTGCCTGCCGCCCTCAATGAAGTTGCCGGGATACCGGGTGGCCATGAAGGGGCGCTGAAGGTAGTGGAGCTTTGACCTTTTGTCGTCCAGCAAGCTGTAATATGTACCTGCTCTTTGGTGGAAATCACATACAGCTGCATTTGTGGCAAAGCGGATGCCATTCGTGGTCTGGTGTATGGGAGAGAGAGGAGTGAGTTAGGCCAGCACTGGAGAACCCATCCCCACGACAAGTCACCGTCCTCACCACGTGCACGTTCAAACCTATCGAACGCGTTAAGAGTCGTAGCTCTGAAGTTGTCAACTGACAGGATAACTCGGCCTTTCTCAGGACTGAAAATTAGGCTGCATGTCTCCCTCGTACTAAGTCCTTTATGGCATTCTGACATATGTGATATCCGAGTCGTCCTTACATAAGTCTGACACATGTAGTGGAGACCAGGTCGTATATGGTAGGCGTAAATGGATTCTTTAACTCTATCGGTCACTGCGCCCGAGCCCGCGTCTGACCGTCCCGATAGTCCTGCCATCAGAGAAAGCAGGGTGAGTGGGGAGAGAGTGTGGTAGATATAGCAAACGTCTGTCTCGTCAGGCTAATTCGTGCGAAAGTCCGCGGTTCTGCTCCCGCTCAGTGGGTCATACGGTGGACATTGTCGTTTGTAACGGTCGAACTGTTGGTATCAGTGACAGCTTAAAATTTGGCGCGTTAGTGGTTTTCCTTTACACTGTCGTTCTCAGGTATTCGTAAAGATTTTGATAACTAAGGACGTCCAGGGAAGGCATTCAATTGTCTATTTGGCCTCTTCTGTGAAAAGGATGTCCGGGAAACGGGATTCAGGCCACCATGGTACTTCCGGAGCATTTATCACTAGAAGATTTCCAAGGTATCCCCGACATATCGAGTCCACAATGTTAGTATTCAGGTTTCGACAAATAGTGTCCGTATATTTTGAATGGCTACTTCTGCAATTCAGTCTGAGAGCGACGATCCCATTGACCGTCTAGTATATGACCCCTAGAAGGTGAAGTACATCTTGAGACAGAATTTAGGGATTCGGACGAGATGCCTGTTTTATCTTTTCGCCTGTCTCATTGCACAGACTATTGAGTAGTTCAATGATCTTTTGGACTTGAAATGAAGAGAGAGAGGTGACGTCAACGGACACCATGGCCTCGTCTGTGTTGGTGTCGGTTACTGAAACTGGGTTAGTGTAAATCTAGTTTAGTAACTTGCAGCACGTCTGTTATCTGCTCTTCTTCTTCTTCAGTGGTCTCATGATCGAACCTCTACGCCCCGAAAATAGTAATTTCCATGGCCTCCATCTTAATGTGCGTTTCTAGTAGAGGCTGTAAAGTTAAAGTCAGGACAAACTCACCCATTTGTTGTACTGTTTGAGTCGGTCGCGGAAATGAATAAGCCAATTGGCGAGCGATTTGAGTGACGCCGGAACTAGCTTCCGCCAGACTGGGGGCAGTTGACCGTTAAATATAGACGTGGAGAGGTCCTCCAGGTCGGGCGACATTTCTACTTCCCTGGCCAATGCTTGCTTCAGGGTGTGCAGAGAACTGCCCATCTGTACAATCAGGCGATTGATTATCTCCAATTCCTAATAAGTAAAGCATGTGTTAGAAGAAACACCTCAACACTGTCTTGATGGGATATATCAGTGAGAGTAATTGCATCATGTACGGGAGAACCATTGGCACGTTCCATCGCGGATTCGCCAAGCTACGCAGCCAAATGGAAATATACAATTAGGAAAACCGGACGAAGGTTATATGGGATTTCCGAGGAAGACTACGCAGATAATCATTACGAAGAAAAGACAAATTAAATCGATTGAGTCACAGTTACCCACCTGAGGTTTCTTATTACGGAGGATAGGAAAGACCAAAAATCAATGATCGCTTTGTGAGAAAAAAGCCCCTAAAGTGTGCATAAGAAGCGCGCTATCTGTAAGACTACATTCAATATTATTGTGACAGTACTAAGCTATTGTTCCGTTATTTTTTTCCCCTCGGCGCAAGCAAAAGGAGAAATGGCAGATTAACGACTGTCTTAATTCAATCCGCATTCATTTACATGGCAAGTATTGCGATTAAAGTTGATCGCGGACTACAAATTAGGCCATGAGAACGTGGAATTTTTCGGCAGTAGAGTATGCGCCGGTACTGGGAGTGTGACACCACGCTTGATAACCGTTCACGTCAAACGTTCGATCGCAGTGAATTCCAGGGTTTCCGTAGTTTATGCGATCCGCGTCTGTAACGGGCACCTAGTTGGAAAGAACAGCACGTTGTGCGGTTATCGTTCCTAAAGTGGCCAAGCCGCAGTGAGTTCCCGCAACCATGTAGAAGTTAAAGTGTCAAATCCACTGAGGTGTAACCCCAGACTGTTCGAAGAATGGACAACGTTTCGTGTCGTTAAGGCGAAATCCTACAATTTGAACGACAAAGAGAATGGTTCTCGTTGTAAATTGCGGGAAAACGGGTGTTTATCCAGGAGGCCGAAACAACTAGTTTGCGGGAAATAGGGGTAAAAAATCACGGAGACCTCGGAGATTTACTATTTATCCTGACATGTGTTGAAGGCCTCCCATTCATTATCAAAATACAAGTGATTTTTCATTCAAGTAAGCCATCTATAAACTAGCGAAAGGGGAACTGTGTTATTACTTCAATGCAAACCAGTGTAAACATGCTTTCAGGTGACTCATAAATCCCATTTAAACAGAACTCCAACGACCCAACTTATAGGACAGTGAGGAGTAAAATCAGTTAGGCAAACTGGCCAACAGTAAGGCTTGACAAGCCGTGAACCAGCCCAATGTTCGAGACTTGTATTCCCTATTCATCGAAGGTCCATACAGTGTGTATTACCAACATACCGTGAATTGGCCTGTCTAATAAATTGTGCTTTCCGACCGTGCTATGGTATCAAGTGAAGTACTACCCTGGCAAATATTTTGGAAATGTATTCTTATGTTTGACACAGAGCAAGTTTGATGTATGAAAGAATTTTACCCTACATGCGACATAGGCACTATATAAAATTGCAGACTACATTTCGCTGATTCCTGCCCTTGCAGGATAGGACTGAATCGAACCATTCCGATGAGTAGAATCCCTCCCAGCTGCGTCAGGCGGCGTCTGGGTTTTTGGCTATTACCCAGGACAGGGATATGATGAAGTTACTTCAAGATGGATGATAGCCAACAAAGAGGCCCATTCCTATTCAAAATGCAGCTCAATGGTAACTTGTGGGTGAGTCTGTTTGTCTAGAAGTGGACCCGCGCAGTACTAACCTCGTCTAACTCTATCCGCGCCCACCGCGGTGTGATGACAGGACAGAGGCAAGGCGACTGTAGAGGAATGCAAACGCAAAAGCTAATGAGGCCATGGCTTACGTCCGCGCATACAACGGACGTTCTGGTCCATAAACGCGCACTAACAAGTCCTGAAAATGGGTCTAGATGGTTTACAAGTGGCGAAGAGGCCACATCTAGATGAGGTCACAGAGATCTGACCCCTAGTCTAGAGAACTGAGATTTCTCCCTTAAATACGCTGTATAACGCAGCACGCATCTGATTGAGTTGTTTAAGTGGACTGAAGACACTTCCGCGGAGATCTCGGGTGCGAATGGCGACTGCTTGTCACCAAAGCCAGCCGGTGTCCCCTATGTCCCTACTTACTGCTGACCTCTCCTGCACTCGCTTGTCGATCGCATCCTCTTTACTGTTGGTACGTCTCTATGATCCCCTCCTGAAGTTTCTCCCCGGCGCTGCACACCCCATAGACAACCTAACGAACATGTCAAGACCACCTTCCACTCCAGACAGATCGGTTGTAAACGTATCAGTATTTCCCCTTAGTGTTTCTGCACCACCTCTCCAGCACAGTGTTCGTGCGTTTCAAACCTTTCTCACTATACTCATACGAGGGTGTTTAACATAAGGCTTGACGACTCGATTCGGTGTTTTCATAGTCGCAAAACTAGTTCTGACTGCTTGATTGAATCGATCGTGTGTTGCCCCCAACATCGTCGGCCACTAGAGCTGTTCGAATATGTCAGTACACTTCTTTTCTTTTACCCTTGTTGTTAAGCTCTAAGTTGGCGATTCGATTAAGGAGAGTTGCTGGGCGAGGGACAATCGAGGTGTGTGACAAGCTCACAACAATTTAGAGGTACATATAGACCCAACGAGGTCGGACCAACGTATGCTAAGTTCGATGGCACTTCCATTTGGATCAAATAATACGCGGTCGTGTTTACATATTAAATAATTCAGTGAGGATACCTGGAAAAGAACAATTGTGGTGGGAGACCGCCTTGATTCCAGCTTCTTTTTGATGAGATCTCGATCATACGGTTCAGGGAGAGCGGCCAGTATGTCAGTGGCTGTGTCCTCGACGAGCTCGTCTTGACTGAGCAAACCAGGTACCTCGACTTCTCGCGGCTGAAGTTGAATCAAAAGCGCCCAATTCTCCTGCACGGCCGACGTAAAGTAGCCAATCTCCGCATTGGCATGGAGACCAAACACCTCGGGAGAGCTCTCCAATGGTAGTGTTTCAATGTAACCTGATGTGAGAACAAAAGGCTAATAATCAACAAGTGTTACCGACAGACAACGTAAACTGGAAGGTCTGATATCAAAATTAAAGATGAACTTAGTCAGTGTGAAAGCGCAGTCCGTTTATTACTACCGGACTGTATTGAGTAGCTTGGAAAGAGTCAAGTCAGCTTTTTAATGGCAGTTCTTCGATGCAAAGCGAAATGAGAGGCAGGAAGCTAACATGGGAACGAAATACTTGGTTGGCTATACTTTAAGCAGGTCATAAACAACGATGGATTTGCCGTGGGGGCATGGCAAACTTATTTTTATCCTCCTCCTTTAGGTGGTTCCAGAAAGAGGAAATCAAAGATGTTGATTTTGGACTGTTTTCGCCGTATTTTTGACTGAAGTTTAATAGTAACTGTACCTAAGGAAAGAAAAGTCTCTGCTTGTTGTCACTAGCCTTCAATTACACCATAAGAGGGGAGTGATTGTATGCGATTTAACCGAGATAAAAAGACACATAGAAGTACGAGAAGGAAAAAGAAGCACAAACTGTATCTTTATACCCAGACTCCGAAAATATTGCGTTGCATATCCATGTTCGCATTCCGAAATACAGGAATAAAAGTTAATATTTCCTTCGTTGTGGCATGAACTATTAATCTGAACGCAAAACTTCTCCAACTTAAGACATCAAAAAACAGACTATGGACAGACGCGCACTGGCCTAAAGTAGGCTTGTATGCGCTACCGACGTAAAAGTATTTCAGCTGTGGGACCTAAAAGGCTTGCAACTCCTTCCCAGTTGCCCATTAGTGTCTCGAAGTACGCAGTATGCAACGTGGCCGGACAGTGTCGGTATGGCGTAGAAAAAAGGCGGAAACGGTTGTTTCGCGAGTGACACTAGTAACCGCCGGATTTTATTGTGTTACCCGTTGTCAATTCTTTACTCACTTGGACTTATTTTTGAAAGTTCCGACACCGAAGAAAAAGGATGCGTTAGCTATGAGCGACAATCACAATTAGTTTTACTGCGCTTCATTCCTCCGTACGAAGACCCGCCGCAGTGGGCGCGGTAACTGTCGAGTATAAATAACTCGCCCAGGCATATCACACTCGAACTGGCCTTCAAACTCCATATGAACTGATTTTCCAACAAGTGGTGGCATTTGGTCTCACATGAGTTTGGGCGTCATAGAGCCAACCTTAGGAAGGAAACATTGTAGCCGGTCCTTCAGTCCTGAATGAGACCGAGTTATCCTCTCGATTGGTGACCTCCCAAATTTCGACTTTTATCCCGTCTTGATGGCTCAAAAGTCCGATTGGTTGTTTTGAGAGAAGGAATTAAGTTCTGGATCGGCCTCACACATACTTGCCTCACAGTACTGACTTGTTCACGCCAGGCTGGCTGGGGATGAGAATAGGCGTAACGGCTGACGCGCGGTGAAACTTCTATCTAACGAGAGATATCCTATTTCAGCTGTCATAAATCACCTAAGGAAAGCTGTTGTGTGCGCGTTCATGAGGCGAAGAAAGGAATTCTTACTTTCATACAATGAGAGACAAAACTTAATGATAGAAAAAGGGACTTACTGCTAAAGACATCTCGCGTTAATCCATTGGGAATAAGATAGTCAAACTCGTTGTTCTTGTAGAAGTGAAAAGGCTGGAAAGCGTCAAAGATAAAGTCTCCAAAGTACTCGTTCATATAGGTTGTCAGGATTCGCCGGTCAAATTCGTCCGTCACGCGACCGCCGTAAGTAACTTCTCCAATTAGGTATCTCAGATTTCCCCAGGGCACTTTAGCGTCCCTTCCCCTAGTGCAGGCTTTGTCTAGGTAGGTTGCCAGGATGGACAGGCTGACTCTAAAATCGGACTCATTGAAATCGTAGGGGATGTTCCAGCCCAGTTTGCCGTACTTACGCCTCTCCTGCACCACGGCATGAAAGAAGGCCAAAGTGAAGACTAACGGCGCAAAGGCTGGGTGCTGACAGGAGGTGAGACTGCGTGACGTTATTCGACTGTAGGTAGCCCGCAAATTTAACTTGAGGCCAATTGGCGGTTCAGTAACCACCTTAACAGAACGCTGCAGCAGACCAATCGGGAAGTTGAGTGTGGGCTCCGTGGTGAGCCAAAGTCGGAAATGGGGATGCGGTTTAGATAGGTCCTCCAGTTCCTTCTCTAGAGTCCGTAGCCAACTCACCAAGAGATGGCAATTTTGCAGCACCAGCCAGAAGCCTCGTCCCATTGCCATCGACAGCAGAGAGTGTGCATTCTTTTCTTGCCCCTGACCCATTGATTGAAATTTAATGTAGGCCGGATCGAAACCGATGCGCTCGGCCAATTTTACTAGATCGTTGGTCGGATCGGAACCTGGACTGAGGATGAAAACGACGGGCGTAAACGGTGTACTCTGATCGTAGATATTGTCAAAACTGAGCATTGGTGGACTAACATAGTCCTCGCCCATGCACTCTGTCACATAGAGAGCCATAGCTCGATAAGTGCGATCCACACGGAAGCAACGCAGAAGGCAAAGCTTCTGTAGGCCCGATATTTGTTTGTCATAAGGAGCTGGGATTGGAGTTGATTCCGGCGACTCACTCAGGGCCCACTAAGCAAATAAAAATACTAGTAAGCAGTAGGAAAGAACACTAAAATTCCCTCACTCACATCACGCAGGAAATAAATGAGCTAATGATTGTTATGGACACCACGTAAACATAATACGCACAAATCGGTGAACTAAATCTTCCACCGAGTTTCGACACTCCATGCATAACATGCTATATCAGAGCTTCGATGTCGGTGCGTCCTTCTTTTCCCTTGTGCCACTCGATAAGACGCAGCACTTTATGTGGGCAGTCGACAGCAGGCTGTCTACTGGTTGTCTACAGTTCAAAGCGACTATACCTCCAGGCCAACTGAATATTCCGGCGATGTATGTGTGGCTTCTAAAAGTATGCCACGAATGAAGTGCTGAGACGAACGTCCCATAAAAGCAAATAGGTGGCCTTATCTAGTTTGAACGTGATGTGGAGGTAGTGATAACACATGCTATGTGACATAACTACGCTACTGACATAGATAAATGCTAGAAGCTCCGATGCATAATTCATCAGAGTTTCTGTCGTATGACGCAAATCAGAGGGATCCGGCTCACTGGTAAGTCTCCTGGCGTGCGAAATATGGATTCAGCTAGGTATTCAAGCTTCTGTCAGAAATTAATGTAAAAGCGAGAAAATAACCTCTGGGAGACAAGTTATCCAGATGTGCCTCCATGATTGATAGGAATATTTGTGTTAATTTCATTCAATCTCAGCGGAATAGCCGCTATATTCATGATTACATACTTAACGGAGATATCGTTTTCATAGAGAAACAGTTTGGGCATATTCCGAACGTAAGTACAGTCAAAGTGCAGACATGAATCCCAGTGACTTTCTACGGAAGCCTGACACAACTGCACGGACTTCGACTCATCTGTGGGTGTTCAGAGTTCCCATATCATTCTACGCAGGAAGTTACCTCAAGTTTGCGCTGAAATTACGGAAAAAATTGCAAGTGCCACCAGAAAGTCATGCCTTCCACAGACCGAATGATCGGACCTTTAAGTGATTTTTTTTCAGGTAAATTGAGACATACTGCGGTGGTTGTTGGCAGAACTAGACAGATGATCACAGTCAAATCACAGTTAGTCTTAGTAAGTCAGTGTAATTGGTTTGAAACAAGAAATGCTCTCTGACCGTTTCCCAAGGAAGTCGAAGGAGTTAAAATACACTGAAAAAGTGTTCCTTCCTACTGTCGGATTCCAGTTAAACAAAGATATACGACGAACTCAAACAACAAGATGGGAGAAGACGACAAAATTAGAGTTGAGCACCGGGGCAAGTTACTGAGAGGAAGCTTTAAAAACAACATATGAAACACAGTTTTTGTATGGATGTCTGAATCCTCTATCATAGAAACTAATAAAATCTGCAGAAAATAGAATACGAACGAATAATGACTTAACTGAAAAGAGGACACACTCTATTTTCTTTATACAGACGAAAAAACGTCATTGAGGCGGGAACCACTTAAGATCGCAACGGCCATAAAACAATGAGAAATGTACCACGAGTTCAACCAAGGATCGGTATTTGAAATGTATCTGTCTTTCAAATAAAATAGATTTAACCGCAGGTTGCAATGGGCGCCTCCCTAACAGCCTGAAACTTTGCTGAAGACTTCATGCTCACTAATTTTGAACGGAGCTGGCAAATTACACTTTGGGAAAGCCTCAGGACACCAAATATGGCATAGGAAGAACTATTTACGGGATATTGCTCTATGACGTGTGCCTTGCTGAACGAAATGATCCAGTCTGGACTGTCCCATTTCCCCCTGCGGCTATCATCTGTGGCTCCGCAAAACTGTGTCCCACACAGCTTATAAGTCTAAGCCTTTAAGCCTCAAATAGACTGATCTACACCAAGTTGGTGACTAATTTCCGAGGAAATTAAAAAGCCGCAACTTTAAAACTGGAGTTTCTACCAGAAAAGCACAGGAGAACGCTAGGGGCTCACTGGTAGGCCGAATCCCCTGCAGCTGTGTCATTCAACGGTAGAATATCGGCGAAGCACGTGTCTGGGTTTTTGACTAGTGTCTGTGCTGCCAGGTATGGCATATCGTGCTACGAACGCATATTCTTCTGGCTGCCTGTTCACAGTTCATGAATATTACGCGGTTATTCCGTTGTGGCTGATGGACTTCGGCCGAAGTATTCACATCAAATCACAGTCTCAGCCTATATATCTCAAGTAGACTGCTGGCGTCTTTCTCCACCAGGAGGGAGTGCGTGTGGCACTGTTCGTGAAGTAGGAAGGAATCAGTCACGCTGGCACGCGCAGATGGATATTTTTTGCCAGGAACATCAGCGGGTCCGATCATATTCTCAGTCCAAGAAGGTCATAATTGCCGTTATTATGAAGAAAGGGAGGAAAAGACAGTGAGGCATTTCCAGCTCGAATTCAGTGCTTTCTTTCCTCAACAGAGGCAGTTCGACGCAATTCAGACTATTACGGTACGCCAACAATCAAGGATTGGAAGTCCGCCGAGTAACGTCATAATTCATTTCTCCTGAGGACTGAGGCTTAGGCTTCAGTGGTTCTTTATAATGATGCCTTTAAGGTAATTCCCCCACTTAAATGCGCTTTGGGGCCTCACTTTGGATGCTCGTTCGTGTGCGTGTGAGAACTAGGAGAGGTATGCCACGTGTAGACGTGGATTTGAACACGCGGAAACTTCCTTACCGGACCGCTCCGAATTTGCATTGTCATTTGTGGATGCGAGAAACGTGTGTGAGGAAGGTGCCGCTGAAGGCTCAACAGTTTGATCATCGTTAACGATGACGCTTACTGTCAACCTCACGGAGTGGACGTAGTGCCAGTTCCAACAGACAAAAACCAAATTTACTAATAATCCAAGGCCGATTTTCGAAGGAATAATAGGGGTTTTTGCAGAACCGATTCGATTAGTTGATAAGTCGCGAAATTTCGTGTAGGAAAATTGTAAGGGATCAGTTCATATTAAACGTCTGAAGAAACTCCTAGTATTTTAACAGGAGAAAAATTGCCTGCATCCACTCCTGAGGATTCTGTTCCACATGCTTGGCGACGTCTTCAAAAACGGGCGGTGTCACCTTCTGCAGACAAATGATATCCTTCCAGTTGGCATCTGAAAGCCAGTCGACAGGCTTGGGAATCTTAGCATCCTCCAGTGAGACGTCGCCCTTGATGAAGAAGGAGAACTCTTCCGGAAGAACCCGTCCCAGATCGGCCTGTAATCTCGCGGCCATCTGGAAACTAAAAAGCAGCTTGTGCCGTTCGAAGATTCCTGACAAAGAAGGAGAATAAGGCAGGTGATGAAGTTATAGACTAAAAATCGAATTTAAATATGCCTAGTCTTTGTAGAAAACGAGGGGAGTTAACACCAAGGGATACTGGTGAGAAATACACACAGAAGCAAGCGGATGACGTCCAATAGAGTTTTCATAGTCACCGTGTAGAGTTGGAAAAAATCGTCTACTTGGACGGAGATTCATGAGTCTTTCTCCTAGACATATAGGTATAATTCATCGTAATCCGGTCTTTTCTTCGGTTGCAACTCTAGAAATTTTTCACAGAGCCTCTCGGTCTACATACCATTACACTGGGCATATTAAGTGACCAGAACACTCAAATGGATGGAGGGCTCATTCATTATGACGTCAAGGCCGTTGATGACGATGATGGCGTTTATGGTGATAAATACAAAAAACAACTTGAAGAAAGCCTTTTTCCTCGCTCTGTATGCATAAAGTTATATCTTCAGATTTTTTCTCAATATTCAATTGAACGAAATTTTATTTTGCATTAATTTGGCTGCGTCTTACATTTAGATTTGTCGGCTTCGGGGACTGACGTAAGTTATAGTACTCACCTAAGACCGCCCAGTCCGACAACTGAAAGTTGTGGCAACATTTATTTTGTTTGAACTTGGGAAAGGGGAGACGAAACTGTGGTAATATGATCGGGCAGATACTAAACGCTGAATCTCCTCTCCTTTGTCACCATAAGTGGCTTAAAGAGCAATTTGAGAACGTTTCTGAAAATAAGCAAGTACTTTGAGATTTTTGTGATTTGCTTGTATGGTTATATCCAATCCAATTCTCGCGAATTATAGCTTCATCCGTGCTATTCACTATATTCCCTAATTGTCGTATCTAAGTTCTAAATTTTGAGGTTGCACAGGCTGGGACAGACATTATTCATCACGTTAGCCGTTTGGCGTTCGGGTAAGCAGTGAAATTTCTTTTATTAATAAGCCCCTTTTCCTATGCGCTCACTGTCTAACTGTGGAGTGAGGAATCACGCATGCGTGCCATCCTTCTAAGTTAGTTTGTGTGCGCGCGTAGATCAAACTTATAGGCTCTCGGGTCAAACGGAACATCTTCCAAGAAGTTTCAATATTTTGTGGGCTCAAGATAAAACACAACTTTATCGGCCCAGGACTATGACTGGGAATCAGCGTTGCGTATTCTTCATTGGGGCTAAAACCGATAGCGAAGGCAAACTGGTCCTGTTCTCTCGCAGAGATCAACCATCAGGATAGTAGCCCAGTGTACGATTTAATTTCCGCCCATGATACAAGCGACATCGAAAGTTCGGGGAGCATTTGAGAAGAGGAAGACGTAATTGCCAGAACAAAAATTCTATTCGCCTGACGTTTCAGATTCGCTTTCAAACCCGTTACGACTTTTGACTTGTGTGCCTTCTCATTCGGCGTTCCAGCATTCTGCCCCCTGGACTCAAACACAAAGGAATTAAAGAACGTTTTGCGCGTACCCCACCTCGTCATCTCAGCGTGCAACGCGCGCAAAGACACTGTGACCGTTTCTGGCCGCGAAAATGGACATGAAAAAGGTAATTCGCGGATAAAGCCTGCTGTTTGCTCCTCTCTCGCATGCGGCCGGAGTGACATCATTGCCGGCGCTGTTGCAGCCGCTGAAAACGGAAAGTGGTAGGCGGATTTCAGCAGCAGTTGATGACCGTCGATCGTTTCAGTTGTGCAGACCAGGTGCCGGCCACTGGCGCTGCTACCTTAGACTTGGCCTCGGGGATTGTGGACGAGGCTGGCCATAGATGACCACACACAAAAGATGGCCTACACTATGACTTCGGGACATACCCTCATTATTTTTGCAGCTCCGTCAGATGGCGGAGACTTCAACTAAAAACGTCACAGCAGTGAACGTGCGCAGTAGGCCCGGAACTTAGTCCAAACGTGTCATTCGGCCTGGGAATAAAAATGGCGGGATGAGAAATGTGCAAACATGGCCGTAGATTGTAAAAATTAGGAGTTGGAAGAGGGGGAGGGAGAAGAGAACTATGCTGCGACAGCCCACAGACAACCAATCAGTGAGTGCCAGTACGCCGCCCTGCCTGGCGTTTCCACGAGGGTAATGGAAACGGTTTGGCCATACACGACTAGAATCGCCGACAAGGCAAAGTGAGATCAACCAAAAACAGACTGATGCAGATGCTCATGGATGACTGCAAATCAAGTCAGTTAAGAGAACAAGGATAATTCCTAAAATTCAGCGATCCCAGCACACCGCTGTTATGGAGAACTTAATAAAATTAGGCCGAGAAGCAAAAGGATTTTTGGCTAGGGGACTTCATTCAACAGCGCGTTGTCAAGGTGATTTACTAATTCCCCAAACCAATTTTGGTATTGCACGAGAATACGGACCCCCTTATTATGAATGGTTTTGCTCTGAATTCCAGGGGGGCTAGGACTACTTGTAATGCTAGAGCTGGAATTAGGACACCAAACTAGGTACTCGCCGAAATTAAGCGCAAGGCCGCATGTTGTGTGAGGATTTTTATTCTCATGTCCAAATCTCATCTCCCATGACAAGGGAGTGTGGTTCAATCATGGTTCAGTGATTCAGAACTTTACGGCTCAGAGTCAGAACTGTAGGAGTAATGGCTGAGATAGTTTGGCTTAACGGGGACACTTAAATTAAGGTAAGGGCATGTAATGCTGGCAAGTGCATGCGCCGATGAGCGTAGGACT
Source organism: Spirometra erinaceieuropaei (assembly GCA_902702965.1). Classification (NCBI taxonomy): domain Eukaryota; kingdom Metazoa; phylum Platyhelminthes; class Cestoda; order Diphyllobothriidea; family Diphyllobothriidae; genus Spirometra; species Spirometra erinaceieuropaei. The sequence continues at coordinate 271,863 of CACRXP010000622.1, read as the reverse complement.
CCAGTTCCCACCGGGATGGTCTGACCAGGTGTCAACGGGGCTACGTAGGCGTGAAACTTCTGGAGAGCTCATTATAATAAGTGTGCCGGGGCATGAACAGTTGTCCTCTGTATGAGCTCAAAGTGCATTTTGGAAAGGACGGCGTGTCAATCACAGTAAGGTCGGTAGAAAACCAGCGCTCAGCCATCTTTCGAAACCCAATCACGATCATAATTAGCATAGGTTCAACAGGTGTGCTAAACACAATGGTCTCCGGATTTGCAAGTCGATAACTTTATTCTAGAGCTTCTTTTGGATAGTAGAGGCCAGTTGGTTGATGAATCTGCTATTCACAGTAGCAAGCAACACCCTGGATCACTTACGTGAAGTCGGGGTGTAAGCGCTCACAGTTTTTATACATTTGTTTAAATTTATTGTACTTTAGAGTACTGTCGAGCATCGCAGCAGGCGGAGAGCGGAAGCGCTTAGCGTAAAGTGCAGGCGGCAATTCAGCAATCAGATTGGAGGAAGGAACATATTCTGTCCGCTTTGACTTGGAGACGCAACATGAACCTCACGGCGAAAAGCGATTATTAACGTAACATTGAATACTGAATTGGCTATTCCCGACTGCTTAATAATGATCGGCAAGCCATACTTTAATCTCAGGTTGAGACGAGCTACGAGATGACCCCCCCCGCTCAGCAGGTCATCGTTATGCAAAGATGGTTTCTATGCGATCGATTTCGAGGGTTCGTTATTGGCCTTTCAGGACAAGATTAGACGAATATGGTTTTGTCTGTAATCAGCTCGACGAAACGGCACTTCCAAAATGCAGCCCGCAGGACGAGAGACCACACCAAGGTGGCACAACGATCGAAATATGCACGATGATGGACATGGTACAAACTCAGTTCTTGGACCTTCTTGGCCCAGGGTCGGTGCAGAGATGAAGAATGAAGATAAATAAGCATGAATAAACAATTTAAGGCCACCTCATGCTTGCTGATATTTAGTATTGGGAATAAAGAGAGTGACCACTTTCTTCTGATGAACAAAAGGAACTTTCTGGATTCGCTTCATCACCATCTGTGTTTACTGGAGACATTCGTCCAGACAATTCGCTTCCATACCAGTTGGTCTCCTAGTTCACTCAAAAACACTACCGAAAACATTCCTATTCCGAATATGATCTGTTATCAATAGTTATTGACAAGTTTGGAAGTAGAAGTGTGATTGGGCGTATTTAATTAACTCTGAGTCAACTTACGAGGCAAAGTTGTGCGCTCACCTCAAAAACCTTAAACCCGACGTGTCCCGCAGTGCTACTGGACGATTAATGGCAGTATGGAGTCACAAGGGCCGTAGGCGTCAGCGCTTCTTTTTTTTCCGACAACTTACGGTGTCTGATGTGTACGGAGTCATATAGAAAAATTGGAGACGTCATACAGACTCCGATAAAATGTCAGAATTCAAAAGTGCAGTTTTTTTAGCCAACCGCGAGAGTTTGTTAGAAAGTGGCGGGGAAAAATCCGAGAGGGCCTCGCAATGTAACTACTCACCCATGCAACCGTAGATGTAGATATTCATGGTGATCATACGTAACATGTTGCCTAGACGCTTCTGTATGTTCGTATCAGGCATACTCTTTCTCAGCGATGGCTCGAATACGCTCAAATAGGCGAGAAGAGAAAACTGATACATGGGATTGACCATCGCCAGGTCGGAGAGGACAAAGAAGAGGATGGCTCCACGCTTGGCCACTGGTCGGTAGGAATCGCGCATCTTCTCCACGTCCACTGTTGTCTTGACAGAGAGTTTCAGTTTCTCGGAGACTTCAATCACTTTCTTCTTCGTTTCCTCCATGGTATTCACCAAGTCCACATTGTCCAGCATGTTGCCCGTACTCGTGGCTAATTCTCGCAGAAGACTATCCTCAAGGTCTTTTAGCAGTTGCTTGTTCTCGCTTGGAGGAGCAACAAAAGTTCACGTTTGGAAAGCAAATACTGGGTAAACTCAGAGCGTTTGCGTGAAAATATTGTATTCTGCGTGCTTCTTGATCTGTTTTGGCTGCAATTTCCGTTTAAATATACCATCAAGCTTCATAAGCTTCTATCATATCAAGGAGCCTGACCAAGGTCTACGAGTTAGAAGTAACATGTGGAGATATTAAAGGAATGTTAGCTAGTTCATTTGCTTCAATCCGAAAAAATCCAGCCCTTTCGCTCGAAAAACCTCCAAAATGAGGTCACTGTACTCCGCAATCTTGTAAATTCCCCTCTATCATTGACTCCACTATTCTGCCATCCTAAAAGCATATTTTGGCAAACGTAGAGTGATTTATCTCTTTTCATTAAATCTCATGCACAATATATTGATAAACATAACCCTAAACGGTTGCGACCGCAGCTGACAGGGTGTGAATTCGTGCCTCAACGGTGGGGGCTATGTTCAGTGACTAAGCAGCCAGGGTTCAGACCTCAGGCCTGTCCGTTCTGGTTAACGTCGCAAAGGAGCCAACGGTGGTCATTCCAGTTTCCTCTTGTCTGTGAACGTAGTACTCCGCAATTACAGTTTTTATTGCCTTACCAATATTGTTGCTTCTTCGATTCTGTGGCAACCGGAGTGCTTGGGCCCTTTTTGTTGACTTTTAAAGCTTCCCACAACGGTGTATGCTTCCTACTGTCACTAATGTGATACGGTGTATTAGCTGGTTGGACGCGTCAGAAAAGAGCAGGATCTGAGGTGCTTTCTTTTAGCTTCAAAGTCCCCCTTTTTGACTTACTTGATCATCTATAGTAAATTTAAATGCTTTGCTTCGTTTCTGAGACCGTTTGCTTCAATTTGAACAAATAGCGAAGATGGATATGCGTACCCCTTGAACTATCTTTCCTACTTTCCTTTTTTGCCATTCACGCAACTAAGAACGCCACTTTTACCTTGCAAAAAGTCCCCACCCCATAATCCACGCCCTCCCTAGTACTACCATTCCTGTATTACAGGCTGCCCTGCGTCGTAGTTCAGGAGGGGGTACACGTATCCGCCTCGACCAATCAAGCCTCCGCAGCTTGCGAATGTGATCGTCATTAAAATAATGTCGTGGAAACTCCCTTCGGTCTGTATGGCACGGTGGTTCAACTAAAATAATCGGTGGTCCATTTTAACGTTTTCGCCTTCGGCCGACGATCATGCAGTCTCTAAAACTTCTAACGGAGCCTAGACTGACTGCAAATAATCCAGAAAAGTGATTGTTCAATTGCATACAAAAATATACATTTACAACGGTTAACTTTGTGGCTTTTTCATTACCTTGTTTCGAGAATAAGTCGTTCCCGCTGCTCTTCGAGAGCCTGGCGTTCGTTTTTGACAATAACACTAAGAAGCTGATCCTCAAGGCCTTTTAGAGTAACAGTGCAATTGATGACGATCGCACTGCCAAAAATGTTTGGGCTGTATTTCGGATTAGGGAGCTTGGTATTCAAGTAGAGACGGAAATTCGGATCAAAATCGACTTCCTTGTCTCCCAGCACGACGAATTTCCGACTCTATAATGAAGAGATTGCCTACGTTAACTCTGAGTAACACCGAATGACAGTTTGAAGACAGTGCGACCGATAAAAATAAGTTAACACAAATCCAAATATCCGGCCAGTCTAGGGAAATCGCCCCGTGAGGAGCGAGGTGTCCGAATTCTGGCCAGCCCAATCAGAGTCCATCAGCTGTCTCAATCAAATATCAAGAACGAAAAACTGTCGGTGCTGCCACTGTTGACTGTGAAAGAGGATCTACAGGGTCTGTTGGCCTGATAACCATGATGTAAAAATTATGTGGATATCACGAACAACGGAATGAGTCGTCGTAACGGTTGAGTTTGACCAGTTCTTTTGATTACCAATGTTATGGATTCCAGCGGGTGTTTGAAAGGCCCGAAAGATGGATACTGGCCCCGGTGGTCTTCCAATTTCGCCATAAAGTGACAGCTCACTACGAAAATTTCAAACGGCCCTGCCGCACTCACCCAGGTAAATCAAGGTGAAAGAGTGCTTCTTCTCAATTGCGTTATTTATGCAACGAGAATGGATGAGAGACTTCGGTACTGCAATCAGTCCTGGCACTGTACGCTAGAATTCTAAAGAAGTTCGAGTATTCGGGTAACATGCCTTTGTTTCTGCAAGAAACTATAACTGAATGCGAAGAAAGGCTGACTGGAGGGTTGAGATATGCTTATTAATTCATGAACGTTTTCGTCTCCTTTAGTTGAAATATTGAGCCCACATAGAACCCCGTGATCACAGACCTACCCTGGAGATATTTTCTACTGCAGGCCAAACAAGATTAATCCTCATTATCTAACCCCAGGACTTTTTATAGAAATGGAAATACAAATTCTGCTCCCATGAACGCAAGGTTTTGAAACGATTACTTATGTACTGTCAACATACAGTGCATCATAAAAAAGCGAGCGCCTATGTGTAAACCCGATGGATTTTAACAGACTGAGGATTCGTTGAACGAACTTTAAAAATAAAAGGAAACGTCATGACAAATAACTGAAATTGACGTTAAATATGCGGTTTTTTATCAGACAGTATGTTCACCTGGTCTCCTAGAATGTTCTTCTCGAGAACATTATTGATCACGGGGTCAATAAATTCCTCGACATCTTGTAGGAGGAAGGGGATTCCATATTTAATGGCCAATTCAAGTTGTTTCAAGAAGTCCGGATCACTGAAGGTGGCAACCTTCAAGTTGTTGGGTGTCTCCATTGTTTTGATCCATTTAATTGCCTGTTGCTGAGGGTCAATACAAATTGGGAAGCGAGAGGCCTTGGTCGTAAGAATGCCATTCTGAATGCTCAGTTCATCTGGTGGCAGACCCTCACTGTTCCATCGAGAGATAGTTACGTCGTCCGCCAGGAAAAGTTCAAGACGAAAATCATTTGTTATTGGAATTTGACGTGTCTGCACGTCGACGCACCAGTCCTTGTATATCATACGGTTTCTGTAGTCCCATGAGAAAGCACCGGCATAGCTGAGAAAAGCAGCTGAGACAAGGCAGCCACCCAAAAGGACCGTTTGACGCTGCTTTAGGGTGGTTAGTTCATTCTTCCAACGCACTGACTCAGAAGCCAGCCCGCTTATAAGCGTTCCAGCGGCCTTTAGACGCCGTTCCATCAGTTCCGTCTCTTCCTGTAATTTCTGACGTTCTTCCATCGCATCTCGATAGTGTACAGAAAGCTTCGTCAACTCTTCCTCTAGTTTACCGATTTCTATATTGATTTGCTCTAGGTCAGATTTGGTCTAAAGAGAGCAGAGTAAAGGATCTTTCAAGACCAACCGAAAGAATGAAGTGGGTAACGAATGTGGAGCCTACTGGTAAAAAGTGTCTGTACCTTCGGGTCTCTAGGTAACCTTTCAGGATATGTGCGTGCGCGTTAGGACCTATGTGAATATATCTGATTTCAGCCGAAAAAGCAAACGGCCGAAACGCCGATCTGGGTGATTTGTGCCTCGTCATTCTTCTGATCAATGGATCGGATCGAAGTCATAATCCTTCTAAATTTTTCTTGACAGATGGAAAACCAAATGCGGACATTTGAGTACCAGATGTGTCCTTTGACCCCGCTAAGCGCAGTTGCCCTATTCTGATTACCTCCAGTTGTAAGGTCGATGAATAAGCAAAGCATTCTCGAGAGATACTCTCTCAAAAAAACTTGAAGCAGGTAGAGAACATATGGAAGAGAATCTTGAAAGACAAAAACGATTCTTATTGGCAGAATTCCTGGAGAAGCACGACCAAACAAAAAATGCGTTGTATGTTCCGCAGTATTTACTCTAATAGTCAATGCTTCGCCGAACTCACCCTAGAAGAGGAAGCATTGAGTGTGGCTTTGGTAACTAGGTGCTGATACAAATCTTCCGGGAGGTGTTTGTCTGATGCGAAATTTCTACGAGAACGTACTGCTCCCTCAGCCTACACCCATTCGCACAAACACAACGAAACCTACGGGCTTCCCTTCCTCAACCTTTTGACCTCCAGACTATGAGTAACTCGTGAGGCACCTATATATGCTCTTTTTGGGTCTGTCGCAGGTGGAGATACATGCTCCACCGTAACAGGTGTGAAAGCCCAAAAATAAAGAAAGCGTAGCAGGTGCAGCGAAGGCCAAAGACCGCCGCAGCCTCATATGCTGTTGTGAAATGGGAAGAAAGTAACGGACAGGCAATTCTCATCAAAACAGGAGACTGTGAATGCTCAGGGAAAAATTATCCTGAGGCAGAAGTTTGTAAAAATACTTGAAAATTACTTCCAGTTGATAAGGGATAGAATTATATGCCTGGGATACAGACGAAGATAGCCGAAGATAAAATGGCTGTCGATGGTTTGTCTATGATCATCAGCCGGTAGTGGCTCAATTGTCCGTCATGGGAGACACCAGATTAGAAGAGGATCAGCCCACGGAAAGCATATAGGACTGCCGCACTCATGAGCGTATAAGTTCGGTCTGGAAACTTTAAAAGAAAACTGCAACCAAACCCGCCCACTTGCAAGGCCCTGCGATAGCTATACAAATTCCGAAAGTGTTCGGGATAAGATAAAACTCTTACAGTTCTATTCTTACTTTTGTTGCTTTTCAATGGAGCTCGGTCCTCCACATTCGTATTACTGTCAGCAATTTGTGAAAGCTTTTTCAAATAAGCCGATCAAGGTCTTAAAATTGAAGCCTGCCGGAAATAGTCTGTACAGACCCAAGGTATTAGATATAGTAATCAAAATTTTATAACTACTATCATTTATAAGGACTTATTGCGTCAAAATCAGCATACGAAGAAATATCTGGCTAAAAATCTCCTTGGAGGAAAGCTCGTCTTCGGTAATTTTAAAAGGCAAACGAGAATATCTGCATTGGCAGCGCTAAATGCAATTTCACGCACAACAAAGAATGACGTTCTGATGCATATCCAGCCCAGGCATGCAAACGCGCTAGAATGTAAAACCATGGCGAACGAATAAGCCATAGCAGATGCCCTAAGATTTTGCGCCTATGGGATACATGATAGTCAAAGAGGGACGATTCGACTAAAAAGACGCGTACCTGGTGAAAATGCCTTTCAAGCCTCGCCACTTTGTCGCGCTTCGGTTTGACCTCCCTTGCCACAGAACAGTACTCGAGAACGGCGATGACGAACTTCAGGAGACCAGCACCAGCACGGCTCACCTGACGCATATCGTCGATGGTCACCTTGGACCTTTCGAGATAATCTAGGCAAGGAGTCAAGTGAAAGAGACAGGTAGATAGGCGGAAGTAGCCAGGCCATCATAACAATGAGGGTACTCAGCTCATCGCCAAATGACCCACGTACCCTTTACAACAGCCGTCTGTTTGGCGGTAATGCTATCCACATCCATAGTTTGCAGAGACTGCAGGAAATTTGTGTCAGCCATCATGCCCTTAGCCGTCTTCCATGAGATTTCCTTGTAACCCTTAAACACGCAGATGCACTCGGAGATAACTTGTACTGGCTTTGGTGGTTTTGTGAAAGATCGTATTTCCGTGACGTCGGACTTCTCTAGGTCGTCCAAAGCTAGTCTGGCCTGTTCCAGTGCTGGAATAGCATCAGCGAGCGCCGCCTCTGCTTCTTTCTATACAAAAAGTCCGAGCAAAGAAAGTGCAGTAACATGAATTCTACGCAAACACCCAGAGCATCGGAACTTCTCGAAAAGATAGGTGGATGGCTGGTGGGATGAAAAGAAGGCTCGAGAAGTTAAGGCTGTTAGGATTAGACAATTTTTTGAAGGCACAGCAGATACGGCAGATGAGAACAACAGCAAAGAATAGTCTGTGAGGAAATTGTACGCAGACAGGGGTGAGGTGCTCATGTTTTTTGCTTCAGTCTACTTCACGGGCGAAAAAAGATACAGTGAACCGCCGTTTCCGACGAGGTCCACCGTGTGCTCCACAGGAGGGTAAGGGGAGGCACGGTGACTTGTGCGTGATTTCTTTTATAGTGGTAGTGGATTTGCGCAGAATCTACCACACTCTCTCCTCCTCCACCACCTTGGCCCGGTGGCAAGAGAGTCGGGTAGACCAAAGGTGGTAGAAGACGCAGGCGGATAGCACGGTCAGGTCCGCACCCCCTAGTCCATACAACAAATGACCAGGATTTTAACAAACAACAAAATGGATTGACGAGGCCGAAGCCGTGCCTAGGCGTGCCGTCGCACCTGGCCCCGATCCCACGGAGTGAGAGTGACATAAAGGTCACATTAAGAAGGAGTCATTGCAGCCAGTCAGCCGCTCCGCGCAAACACACAACACTAGGCCGACTGGGAGTTCCAAGTTATCCCGTCAATTTGCAACCTTCCAAGCCATGTCTTTTAGAGCACCGTGATAGCTTCAAGCGCGTAAGATTGTTTACAGTGAGGAAAATGTCCTGGGACCGTTGACCTTACTCTCTCTTCTCACTCCCAGGCCCAAAAAATTGTCCGGGCCGGCCAGTTGTCTGATATGGGAAGTGGGCGCAGTGACTGACATAGCTAGTGACCCCGTCTGCGCGTGCCACACATATGCTACCCGGGCAAGTAGTAAGCTAGACACACGCACCGAGAAAAACTTAATGCGTGGACCTGATAAGCACATCGTAGCGGAATGTGGGCGTCCAGGCGTGAGGCTGACGCCCTCTTTGTTCCCTTCAGCCATGTGTCCGTCTGGCGTTTAGGCAAGTCGTACTTTCCTCGTAAAAAAGGCGGAAAGAACTATGACCCAAACATCGCAGTCACCTTTATAAAATGGTCAGATATTTAGTCTCAACGACTGCCGAGCGGTTCATTCAAAATGAAGTCTGCTTAATTTACTCAGGAGACCACTTTTTGGCGACCGGCGCTGGATATCTCCATCTCTGGCGCGCCTTCGAAAACACAGAGAAACCTTCAACCCCGTAAAAGATGACAGACCGGACAACCTCCCGTTACGTAGAGTTCAATGAAAACGTTTAGATATTGCTACGCTTTCAAGGACCTCGTCAAACACTTTCGAAAATCCAATGGACAGTTTTGGCTTGGCAAAAGCTTACCTTCGACATGTTTGAAACTGCCTACTTTATCAAACCGACGGGCATTGACTATGAGAGCTGCCTTCTGATGGTCAAAGACACAACTCTAGAAGACTTGGATTACCGCAACGCTGATTCAATGAATTTGTTTTCCTGAAACACGAGGTTATGCAGGACACGGCAACTGGTGTCGGTAAAGATCGAAACGAGCGGATATTTGGCCTCAGAAAGTGGCTATCCGAGGGACAGTTGGTGTCCTGTCGGGTAACACAATTTTAGGCAGTAGTGTTCTGTTTCAGGCCATGTTTACGTAGTTGTGCGTAGATACGGCAGCAATAGTAATGGTAATGGCAGTGTGTAAAATTATTTTAAGGATAAAAGCCAAAAACGCAACACCAAGGGAGGGATTTTCTATCCAAAAAGTAGTTTCAAAGACACTGGATGCAGTAGCCTCAATAGCGTTGGTATAAGGGGCAATCACACAAACAGTAATTTGATAATTGGCCAAGGTAGTAGTGCCTCCGTACTAAAGTGAGGACAGTGGCTGCGGTGGTACAAGCAGCAGTACCAGGAATCATGGCTGATGAAAGACGTGTTGAAACTAACTACAACGTAAGGAGTAGTGACAAAAGCGGTTGCCTTGACGACGAGACTAGTCGACGTGTTCTGACTACTATTATTAGTTAGAAGCGGAGCACGACTAATATGGGCCACGACAGTATAAATCGCAACATTGTCTGCGGCAAGTGCAGCTAAGTGAGTTCAGAAGTCCCGTAGAGTGATGCCACTTCGTACTGTGCATTAAAAGTTGGTGCTTAAGGCCTTTCCTCACTTAAGAATGACAAGTCTCTGACGGCGCTCAGAGACAGCATTATGATCGAAACGTAAGTCTGGGCCCTACAAACGGTTGGATCCCGGTATCCAACCGGTATATTAACTTTTGTAGGACTTTTTTGATAAAACGTAGAAAAAGATTCTCTGTCGAACATTAAACAGAACAGCAGGACCTTGATAGCTGAGAAGCCTGGACTAGTACTATTCCCTAGTGAAGTGATTAATTAGGTAACTTTTCAGAAAGACTACTTGAAACCACACAAGTAGTTACGCCTGAGCGAAGATAACAGTATAAATAGGCGAAACGACCCTGGAACTCAGAACACACTAAATGGACAGGTGAGCAGAATGACAGAAGAGGAAAGTAGCAAACAGCAGTCTCGCTTCGGCGTTAAGACATAACCAACCTTTTCCTGGCCCAGTTCTATCGCCTGCTGCTCAATGTCCTTCCCCTTTACGATAGCCAATTGTTTCTTCTCCGTGGCCAGCTTCTGACCCTCTGTGATGTCGGCAAGCATTTGCTCACAGGCGGAGGTCTGCTGAGCAACAGCCACTCGTTGAATGTCCAGTTTGCGCTTCAGCTCATCGGTCTGCACAGCCGCGTCTTCCAGTTTGGTTAGACCGCCTTGAAGGCGTTCGCAGAGGGCCTTGTTGCGGGTATTCTCTTCTGCGTGTAGGCTTCAGGAAGATAGGTAAGCAACAGAGGTCTCATTAGCCTGAATTTACTAATGCTACTATATTATTGTCCTCCTTACCTCCTGAGACCATAAAAAGCCCCAGATTATAAATTATGAGTGACCTACTGCCGAATATTCACCAAAGCACCGTGGAAAACTTTCTTCTCCTCGTGGAGTGAACTATTCCAACCTACCTCAGAGTTTGCGTAAATTAGTGCAAGTGTCTGCGAGATACAGATACTATCTTCGAAGAATGCTCTTAAACGCTGACGTATGTATTCTTGCAAGGAAAGTTGGTGAATCAGTCCTACAGTCCAAGGCACCATAAATTACCATTTATCCTGGCCCGAGGTAGGCAGTTAGGCCTTTGATATGCGTTAGCTGGTTGGAGTTCCATTCCCTTGCACAGAGACCCTCAAGACCAGCATTATCTCCAGTTCTGATCTAGCCACATTATAACCGGCGTGATTGTGAAAAACTCGGCCACTTCGGTGGGATTCAGGCTCGCAACAGTAATAGGGTAACTCTTATTTTAACCGATCTTATCAAAAAAGCATTCATCTGGCGGGGGATATGCGATCGTAAATGAGACCTTATAGGGGCCTTACAGTGTTAACCGTAGGATAGAGAAAAATATCATACCAGTCCAGAAAGAAAACAAACCGAAAGAATACAGAGGTACACCTAAGGTTACTGCCTTGACTACAGTCCCCGAGCAGAGTGCGGGTAACAAACACTTTGACTGTCACATGGGTAGGGCACGATAATTCTATGGGTTAGGACACGGGAAAAGTACTCTTCTCGTCGAATTTAGCAGAAGGCGGGGGGTTCATATTACCGAATCTGTGAAAACTTTCTCTTTCTAAAGAACCATGTATGACAAAGTATATTCCCATAGCTCTTTTCTGTGAAATATTTAAACATTTACGAGCATATGGAGGCAGGAGAATTAGGAGCAAGCATTACATCCGCAAAGGAAGACCGGTTCGTTTAGAACGAACCAAACGTCCGCAGGAGAACTAAAAACCAAGAGGATCTGTAAACATCAGTGAGCGAACGGTGGCTGTACAGGATCTTTCCGGTCAGGACCAGACGCTGGCCAACAAAAGCGGAGGGCCCTGTGGATTCTCGACAACTACATACTAGTTGTAGCATGTTTCTGACAACGGACGTTAAATCATACAACTACAGTGCTTCAATTGTGTGAAACCTGAATTACGCACAGTCTGATGGACTAAACCGAAAGCCGCGAATTTCTATTTCGCTACGACAGGAAATCCAGAATATTAGAAGGTGTCATAAGGAACATGCTCAGACTTCGAAACACTTGTCATATAAATGACGGGTTTCGTAAGGGTTACATCTAAAATAATACTGGTTCTTCTCAAGTAAAAAAATAAAAGTCAGGGTAGTTCAAAAGGAAAAGAACGACAAGACGGACGTAGAAGGCGTTTTCTAACATCATTTTAAACAGTGTGGCAAAGAGTTGGAAGATGTCTAAGGAGAGCCAAAACAAATTGCTACCTGAAATAATTTTTTATGAAGTCAAGATAGTGCTTGGGTGTGACGTAGTTAACCCGGCGCCACTTTTGAAGGAAGTCCTTTGTGAACTCTTGGACACTCATATGGACATGAACGACAAAATCGATAACTGAAGTACGCTGCTCTGGTGGAGGTAGGTCTGCTGTACATGGAACAAGTGCCTCGGCGACTGCATAGAGAGCCTGTTCCGGCCAGGGGAAGAACCAGTCAATCGTTGTGTTGTTTACGATTCCAGGGAAGTTTCTACAGCGAGTTCGCAGTCTTTCACCCACCTGCAAATAAGCGATAGAAGGGTAATGAGTGGTACAAGTTCACTTGTACGACAGTTCACTTGTCAAACCTCGAAATACAGGCTTGATGAGATGGTCCTTTCGACCGTATTAGATCACGGAAGTCGGTCGTCTACGCGATTCTAGACGAATTTATCCAGGAACTCATTATATCCTAATATGATTCTCCTTTAGGTGTATCTACGGGGTATATGCCTTGGGTTCTGTCAAGAAAGCAATTATATGGGCCTTAAATTTAGTTCGAGAGGTCACAGTTAATAAATTCTATATTTTACTCCAAATAGGGTTTACGTTAGCAGACATTTCTACGACTGCTGTCGACTGGTGTTACGCTCTGCATACCGTCAAGCAAGGGAAAGGATTTTTTGCCTATACATAGAATGAACTAGATAGTCAGATATATGTTACCAAGCTTTTATAGGCAATTATCCAAATAGGTGTACGTGTCAACAATCGCAAAGATAACCCTGACATACCAGAGACAAAAACTTGTTTCGGCCGGAGTTCGTTATTACTCTCTTCTTTTCCTCCTCCTCTTCTTCTTTGTCTTCTTATTCTTCGTCCGTCTTTTCTCAACGACAAGATTTCAGTCACACTCGGCAACATAAGAACCCGATTCAGCTGTGGCCTACTTAATAGTGGTTGTCCGGAGCAGCCTGGTGGGGCAGCGTTTTTGCATCTTCATCCAGTCCTGCAGCCTACCTGTTTGAGGTCCCAGGATTGTGTGCTGGGCGGCAAGCGAAGCAGTATTTGATGGCAAATAACACCCACTGTGTCTCATTACCGCTATGGCTTGCGACCTTTTTAAGTAATCGTCTCAACATATAGGTGCCTGGCCAGTCTGAAGGCAATACGACCGTGTGGTCTGCGACTGATTATTCGCCAGTCTCGAGAGTCTGCTTATTTCCCCACAAGCCTTCGATTTACGCTGCTTAACTATGCGCTACCTGTAGACGCTCAGGGTACATCGCAGGCAGTCATAAAGACGGACCCCTTTCTCAACGGTTCTTTTAGTCCCGAGAAAGCAGTAGTCAGCAGACATGGGAGAAGGACACCAATGGCACATCCTCAATGAAATCACTGTTAATCCTGACTACACACCATAAATTGTACACCACGGGGGATCCATTGTGAAATTTACCAATGGAAAAGTTGGAAACTGAAGTCTATGGATGTTCGCTTATTGACAGTTTTTTGGGAGCGTGTGCAATGAAGAAATGAAATCTTATACCTGCTGAACGCGTTCGCATAGTATCCATCACTTAACGAGCTAATTTCATGCAAACAGGTACTCTGTTGCAAATGCCTGCACGCACAGTAAGGCGCTATCAAACGATATACAAAATAACCGGAAAAAATGTGCTGTAAGCAGGTGAAAGGGAGGTGTTAAAAGCATACCGGGCTCATGGAGAGTGCGATGTGGAGATTTCCGACAGCCTTTTCTACAAAGAAGTTCCATACGGTTTCCTTGGTTGCCTCCAGGCCTAATTCGGCGTTTTCGTTGCGGAGGTCGTTTATAAGAGCTTCCTTTTCATCATCCGGGAACAACGCGGGTACAATTCCCGAGGTGAGCATGTTGTTGAGCAGCTCAAAAAATCCTAAAATCAGTTAGAGATACGCTTCACAAAAATATCCACTGTGGCTTGGCTTCTATAAAGCAATAGACCAGGGTGTATCCGGCATACTATAGTTAACACACTAGGTTACAGCAAATCACACTTATGACTGCCGATGTAGGAGCAGTTTTTAGTGTCTGCGATAATTATACAATTATGGACAGTGAAGGCATTTCGAAGCTTAGTGGCACCTGAATGCAAGAAGCGGGCATCTTTTAAAGGAATAATTACAGACGAAACCAACAGAACGATGCCGAAGTATCCCTACCGCAATCTTTTAAATCTTAACTTGCATTATACGAGGCGATTCCGTGGACGCGAATTCGCTGAATCAGATGTTTTTTTCGAAGCGGACCCATCAAAGGTCAATGATGTGATAGTTAACTGCTAAAATTAGATATCAGAAGAGCAAAAAGGAAACTGTGTTGAGGCCAGATCCAGCCATATCAGTAGTGCCAGTAGTGAATTGGTCGGCGGGGTCCCCGAAGCGGACTGCGTCCCGGTGGTGGATCAAATGGAGACCATGCAGACACGTGGATTTCGTTAGGCTGCGATGTTGCATTAGACCTGAATGCGCGTAATACTGGTGCAAGAACGCTCTAGACAAAGGCTTTACGCTTAACCGCCACTGGACCCATTCGCATCTGTAGCCGACATACATCAAACTCTGAGAGAAGAGACGATAAGGCTTGGTCAAGGCGAATCCGGCACTTATTCATTGCAGTAAAGCGACCTAAATTATACTATCGAAGCGACGTAAAATTCGTGGCTTAGAATGTCGCTAATTGATGGGATAATCCAGTCAAACGCAGACTTAGGATCACTGAGCAAAAACTCCTGCCTTTGGTGACATTTATAGCAACCCCAGGCTCCTTCACTGAAGAGATGCCCATGCGTCGGGGGACCAGCATGTCTGTGGCACGTATAGATGTGAATTCGACTGCGATCACATTCAAATCCGGTTATTCTTACTTGATACTGCAATTGAAGCATAGTGAAAGCAAAAATACGAGAATCCAAAAGATTTTACGGAATTTCCCCTCAAAAGGTGTCAATGTACACGCGAATTACTATCACTCTTCCAAGACGGCGGGGATTCTTGTTGCTTACAAGAGACGATCATGAAGTTATCTGGGAAAAATAGTTTAGTTTACTAATTCCCAAAAAACCAATTGGCAAAAATTGAAAAAAACCCGGTGACGACTGAATAATAGTGTCGGTTAAAATTTTCTCCATGCCTCCTTAATAAAGTATATGCAGGAGCTTCGAAGTTAAACATTTGTTTTAAATCTGCCTGTTCTTAAGTCCGAGAGCACAGCCCATAATAAAGTGAAATGAGCGTTCTTTTGCCTGAGTTTTCAGTTGGTATAGCACTAACTAGGGGAACATGGAGTTCCGGGAGGCCCACTTTTAACTAGAAGTGTTCGCGTATCTGAAAAGATGGAAAAAAGTTCTTGTTGACGCGTAAGAGCTAGCTCAACAAAACTCAAATACTGCCCAGGATCGTGGACGAACCAATTAAAGGGAAGTTATGTGAGAAGGGAATAATTCCAAAAAGTCGACTCTTCCAGCTACATCGTAGTTAAATCTCAGTTGCCAAACAGAGAGGGAAAGGAAAAAATACATACCTTCGTTAACAGCGTGATCATCCGAAAAGTAGAAGACGACGGGTCTATTCTGTTGACCCAGTCGTATGTAGAGGGTCTTTAGTTCTTCACGAAATTCCTTTTCTGAATAACCGCGACACAAAGTGATCTCAAAGAAATCGTAGCCAGCCGTAAAAGTAGCCAACTTGATTAGACTGGTTTTGCCAGAGCCACCAACGCCCACTGCCATTGCGTGGCCCCGATCTGTTCGAATGATGCGTTGTAAACGACTCAAGTGATCCAAGGCGTCATCAAAAAGCACAAGTTGCAACCTCTGTTTGCGTTCGTTGAATACTTCCATAAGCTGGCGAGGGACAAAGTATAAAAGACTTAGTTAAGGGAGTAGGAGCCTAAATGGGCAGCCCCTTCGAGAAGCATCGGTCTTTCCTCATCGCGTGACGGAAAAAGGCATTTGCATTTTGCATTGGGTTCAAATCTGAGGTCCATCCCGCCTTGAGTTGAGATGCGTTTGGCTGATAAGGGCACATGCGCTGGAAATGGCTGTCTCAGTCCCTAGCTTTGTTGTCGGTAATACGCCCCGATAATGAAAAAGGTCGTGCTTAAACTCACTTTATGCGCCCTACTTACTCATTTGCTAGCAAAAGACCGAATATCTTGCCAGTGTTTGAAAATGGCTTTATACTTGCACGGGATAGAGGACTGGTGGCGGAAAACAAACAGGACCGTTGTTTGCTATCTCATGAAATGCTGACAGAAATTCTGAAATGCATTTTCAACTCGAAAAAATTGCTCAATTACGATTGTGATATTGAATTTTGTTACACATAATGCCAAGATAGTCCAGTCTCGTCAGGGTACCGGACTTCGAATAAGCTCCTTGCCAACCGCTTGCGCGAACTATACTCTGTAAAAAAAGCTGCTAGAGTGGCATGAATTTCTTCCAGTGATTTTCCATGCCTTTGTAAGTTCAAATATATTTTATAGAAAACGTGCACATACATATTTGCTTACCCACCCAGTGGCAAATTATCTCTTCTTTGGATCTTATACTTGAAGAACGAGCATCTTTCGACTTTAAAAAGTTTACGATTATGAGAATTTTTAAGACTGATCGTACAGCATTCCACTAGCACATTTATCAATGCTGCTTATAAAGTGGACAACATGGTCCAACCCCATTGCTAAATTTTGAGTTCTATATGCCGTCTTCATAATAGCATATAGACATGCACGATTTACCCTGCTCAAGCATAAAACCTAAGGATGACGTACCTTTCTGTCGAATGAGTAAATGGAAGGATATTTTTGTGCATGTTTCCTAGAAGACATGTTTGAATTGATAAGGATACCAAAAATCAGTGACGAAAATTCATGCTACTTAGATAGTAATTTTTTGCGGAATAGATTTTATGCAAGCGGTCGATAAGAAGCTCATTCGACAATCGAAATCTTGATATGACTGGAAAACCTTAAGATTATGCGACATGATAATTAATATTCCAACCCTCCTAAAGTTATCATTGGGAATTGAAAACACATTTCAGAACTGCAGTCAACATTTCATGAGATAGCATATCCCTTGAATCTTCGCCAACAAAGGGGCAGAAAGCACTAACGCAACGTGCTAGGGAATCATCAGGGGCATCCTCTTTACCTTGCAGAGGACTTGCCTACTGATTAAAAATAGTTGGGATTGACAACACACGAATAATGCATAACAATTTGAGGGCTCATGGTACAACTTGGAGCAAAAAGATAACCAAAAACGAAGCCAAGTCGTGTGGATCAGACTGACAGACTTTCGTGAGCTGGAGGTATTCAACCGGCAACGGTAGCTTTATAGCTGTTGGATGGCAGTGTGCCAAAAGGTTTTCCCCCGTCACCAGTAAGAGGTTCCAAATTATTCGCAAGGTTTTTCAAGTTTAATAGCGATATTTAATTGTTTAATCGCACTAACCTCCGTAAATATGGCTCGAACAGTTTCGTAGTCCGAGATCTCTTCGTATGAGCGGACTTCTGTTTCTTCCAGCGCCAGACGGTAGTCTCCAAAGATAAGCGGCTCCAAGTTTAAGTTCGCACAATCTTGCGGGAACTTTTCTGTTATTTGCTCTTCAACTTTGGCCTGAAGGGACAACATAATGGTATCATCAAGAGCTTAGTTGCTCCTCGCCAAGACACCCAGTAGGTAAAGAGGGAAAGAGGAGTAACAGAATGAATAGTATGCAGATGTTATGCGAGTTCATTAGGAGTTTCAGTAAGGTCACTGTCAACAAGGTCGCAGGCAATCCATGCTTGTCTGTAGTTCTAAAGAGTCAGCTTTTTGGTCTGTAAAATGGCATTAATAGGATTCGGCAGCTTCGAAGTGGAGTCAGGATGAACGTCGAAGGTAGCGCAAATTTTGCGGATTATCCACATTGTATCAGCGACTGGAACGATACTACTGCTCTGTAACATCTTCCTCTTTCCTCTGAGGCATCATTGAATATCGTCAGGTCTGAAAGCGGAGAAATACTCTGAAATTGAACAAAGTAAGATGTGGGCCTGGGGTTTTGCAGCGACCGCACCTTTAAAGGAATAGGCTGTTAACACATTGAGAATTGCTTCGGCGGACATTTTATCTCGAAACTTCCACATCAGTAACGATTCTAGTGAGAGCGATCTTCTATCACACAACGAGATAGAATTCGAGCACGGTTTAGAGGCTATAGTTCATAATAGTTGCAAATGTATAAGGAGACTACGAATCCATGCGACAAGTAAAACGTTTTAGTAAGGACAAAAAGTTGTCCGGACTTTGAACAGAACGCTGGTTCTGAAATTAGATGTAGCGTAGTTGGTTCAACGCCTTAGAGTGCATCAGTTTCATGATAGGATGCAGACTGATGTCGATTATATACCGTAAAGTAAACTGGTACGATCGCACCTATGTCACACGTCGCATGACTAACGTCCAGAAGAAATGAAATAATAATCTGGCTTAATCCTTTGCCAAGGTGTAGAAAGTGATGGGCTTCTGTACTGGACAAGTGCAGAAGTTGAGGGTTAGCAGACATTACGTAGTCATTCGCGAGTGGTAAAGTGCAATTTCCACCACATCAGCTGCAAGAAACAAGCTCATAATCCAAAAGTGCGTCTTGGGCGAAGCTAAGTAACATTTTCATTTGCCATTGGGAAATCAAACTGGCAACGATTTCCGGCTTCGCAAACGCAAGCTAAGAGGAAATGGTCTACGATCATGTGCGGCGCCTGTCTAGCATTGGCTCTGCCTGCCGATGAATAGTTTATTTCACTAGTCGACTTTGGAGGCAAAAAATGATGAATTCATGCAAACTGGGCAGATGGTGTGTAATAAGATCCTTCGACCCGCGGATTCCCACAAAAAAACCGATGCAGCCGAGGATGATCCAGGCACCCCAGCGGTAGATGTTTGATCTCTATTTTTTCGGCGAATAAACACAAATATATGTGTTTGAAGATGCTCAGCGAAAGTCCACCGATTTGTCATTCCGCCCCATCATTCGCTGTTTCGACTGTTTTAGCATCCTCACTTTTTTGAGGAGTCAGTATGTTGTTGGCAGGCAAAATTTAGCCTAATCGTACATATATCGTGATATCGTGGTCAAGATTAGGATTTTGTGACTTTGATTTAGGTCCCTGGGCGAACGGCGACTAATGTCAGTATCCCATTACGGTGGCACTGGATTGTAAGCGGTACGCACACCGGCGCTACTCATGGTTATGAGTAACGAAAAACGGTGCATGTGACTTAATTTCACGAGCCGTGTCTATTCGTTTATTTACGTCAGCCTTATGGCCGATAATGACGATAACAACCACAGTGTGGGCGGTGACAGCGGCGCTGTTTACGGTGGTAGTGGTCTACCCGCATCTTAGTTGCTAAACATAACATTTATAAGAGTTACAAAGTGTGCTTAAAGTCATTGAAATAAATTCAGCACTTTTGTGCACGTGAACCATTTGATTATTGTAACAATTTGGCCAAATAAACTTACGGCGCCACAACCTGACATCAGAAGCGCAGATAATTACATACTTGGTCAAAATGATTAATGGAGTAATAATTGGTCTCCTAAAACTTAGTATTAGACAACAAATGGTTAACGAAGTGATCTGATATAGCTAGAACTAGGTTAGGGTTATTTAAAAAGGGCTTGCGTTTTCGGACATTGATACATCAGTGGAGATCTACGCAGGCATCTAGGACGTAGTAAGTCACACTGACAATCTATCTCGGCTGGGTAGCCAAATCCTCCAAAACAGCACTTCCGGGATCATACCAGAATTATGCTATGAAAAAATAAGGAGAATTCGAACAGGTAACTTTATCATAATTTCCAGTAATCAAGCCGAAGAGGATACAGACCTCTCGGCTGACACGCCCAGAAGGATTTTCCTTCGGTTATGATGTGATGCCGGGGCAGGGTTCGCTGCTGAGCCGCATCCACACCGGAGAGGCTATCAACAAATTATACTCCAAAGTAACGAAAATAGACTCTTCAGGCAGGAGAAACTTCATTTACATGTCTGAGCTCGGGCATATGCAATAGATTTCTAAATAACACTGGACGGCTAGCGTTCTTCTTAATTTTACTATCTACCAAAGTTATCATCCAGGCAGGAGCGCATTTATTTGATACTCCAAGAGCTCATTTGTCATGAGACGAAGGCAGTTTTCCGGGGGAGAGTTTTGACGGTGCGAGACATCATCGTCGGTAAAGCACCCCCAAAGATATCAATCAGAGGTTTTCTTTTAGTCTGTCTTGATTACCTGGCGTGCGGTTAACTGGACAGGAGGAACGGGCATAAAAAAGGGAGTGTGGAGGTAAACTTAGGAAAATTTGCAGAACTTTGCCAGGCCCTTAGTGAGGCTGTCGACAATGAAGAAAAATTTTGAAAGATATCGCTTGCGGTGGAGTTTTTCTGAACCCTAACATGTAGACACGCACTAGGCGTGACTGCGACTGCCCATTTATGAAAAGTAATTTGAGGAAAAATCCGCAGACTGTTCCCACTTAGTTGATTTTTTTGCGACAAACGAGGCTAAATTCAGAGCCATGCCTTGTATCTGCTTGTTCATCATGGTAATAGGTCGAAAAGGTCTTTATTCCACCTAGATCTGAGTATCGAAGTATACAGTTGCGCCAGCAGAATATTATTCTCTTCTGACACCTGGGACGGAGAGTTTATATTGGCATTAATTGCTACTAACTGTTTGTTAGTAAACAGATATTACTCGGGTCACACTTTCTTTGTTCCTGCGGTCTTACTCGTAGATTCTCGTCGTTCTTTGTTCACTGCTCTTTGGTGTCGCTCGCTTTTAAACCTACCACTAAGTGTTGGCATCATTCACCCGACTATTCATATAATCACCTCGAATGCATGTTCACCCGTCAATTTATGCCCCGCTTTGTTAACTCTATCGTGCTCTGCTAATCTTACTGTTTGTTACTATGGAACCACAGAGAATATCCGAGTTACTCCGACTGTCTTCTGACATAGCCCTCGACCTCGGGTGCGTCCATTCTGGCGAATAAACTAGCAATGAATCGGGAAAATCCAAAGAATATTAACATCTTTATCAGTTTTGAAGGCAGTGACCCTACAAAACAGGCAGTGAAGCGGATAACAAGTCATTCTCACCGGATATCACCGTATACGGAAGGACGCAGGGAACGTTTTTAACTTAGATTTATCAATCACAATAGATTGATCGAACAGTAATGATCGCCGGATTTTTATGCCAATTGCTGCTCAGAAATGAGAATATTGCGTCAGCAGGGATGTCACGTCCCGATCTGGTGGGTTCTCCGCGGTCGTTTTCTAGGTATGCGTGCATGTGGAGGGCGCTGATAAATATGGCTGCGAACTGTTTGGTAAGATGAGTGCAGAAGTTAATCGTTATGAGTGGTGGAGATCTTTGCTTGCAGTTGCGACTTGAAAGTAACAACTAGTGTCAAGTATCAGTGAAATTTGGAGATTTACATTACTTTATCGACAAGGGTATGATCTAGTGACCACAAACCACCTTTTCTTTTCACTCTGTCTCACCTGCGCCAAAGAAACGTTTTAGGGCTAAGAGATGGCGCGCTTCATGCAGACGACAAGGGCCCATCAAGAAAGTGTGTGTTAGGCAAGGGACGAAATAATCAATGCGGCACATTTGTATAGGTATATCACCTTTAATAACTCCTTATCCTCCTCCGTAATGAGGCGGTCGGAAAACACGCGAAACGTTTCGTGCTTCCAAAGCCGGACGACTTGATCAACCCTCATGAAGCGTTCCACCCTCATCTGGCACAAACCGCAGTATAATCGGCTCAAATCACGCAGATTAAAAATGTAGTGAAATTTGATAGGTGTTGGAGGCAGCTGTTGAAGTACAAACCTAGAAGGAAGACCATAGAGAATGCAGCGTTTTGACAGTAAAACATGCGAAAACCACCAATGTCTTGCAGGGAGTTAAGGTCAAAAAAGCAGGGCACTAAAGGATTCTTTGGCCGTCAAAGTCGATCAAACAGACGGAGTTCTACCACAAACAGTTCC
>CACRXP010000622.1:233709-245573 GCA_902702965.1 Spirometra erinaceieuropaei | reverse complement strand
GCTAATATCGTTAATGGGAAAGTAGCAAAAGTTGAAACGGAAAAAGGTAACCTGATGTTTCGGTTTGGAGCTAGGGTTGGTTTTAGGATCTGGGTCAGGCTGAATTTGAGTTTAGGGTGACGGTTTGTGTTAAGTTTAAGGGTTCCGGTGGGAGTTGGGGGTTGGATTGCGGTTTGGGTTTACGTTTAGTGTTGAAGTTGGGGCTAAGGTTAGAATAAGGTTACGATCAAGGTTAAGGTTAGGATTTGGGTCAGGGTTAAAGTTAAGCTTAAGGCTAGGGTTTTTGGTAGGTTTAAGGTTAGGTTTAATGTTAAATTTGGGGTTAGCGTCAGGTGTATAATTGCGTCAAAAATAGCGTTTATTTTTTGGGTTATGTTTAGGTTTACCGTTAGGGTTGGGGAATTGCTGTCTCTCGTGTTGTCAGCCAGGTCTTTTGCGAAGGTTCTAGGCTTCCTTCAATCGGGCGGCAGATTTGCCATACATCAAATTACTTTTTCCGTTTCAGCCTCGGCTATTTTACCCATTAAGGATTGCAGCATTCCGCTTTGGCTTACTTTCCTTACAATATCCACATTGCACTTACATTTGGGACCGGGGCAACGTAACTGACCCTTGCTACAAGATCGGTAAGCGCTTATCCTGCTCAGCTTGAAACTCGGGCTCCAGAGGTGTGTTTGTTATTATAGAACATGCTTAACTGACCTGTAGACATTGAGGGTCATTTGAGTAATGACAGGAACAATTTGATGGATAGATTCGTTGAAGTTTTGAACAAAACCCGAGAGGATGGAATTGAATATTTTGGCCATTGTCTCCTCTTCGGGCCTAACAACGTTATAAATTGAAAAGAGTGAGAGGAAACGCGGGTTGACTTCGCGTCGTCCACCACCAGGATTGCCCATGGCTGCTAGGTAGTCAATATCAACGAGCTTCTTCCAGTTCAGATCTTTGCCTCGGTCGTAGAGGCCGTTTTGGCTGAGCAGAATCTGCAGCAACGCTATTGGTTGTTGGGTGCCGTATAAGTCTGGCTGAGGCATATTCATGTCGTCTATGAAGACGAGTAAGCGCTTTCCGGAGGAGGGACCATAGACACCCTTGCCTCGTCTCTCCATGTTGACCTCCAAATTGCGCTGAACGTCCAAGGATGAAGTTCGGGAAGAGAAGTCCATCGTAAGTGTCAGCTAAAACAAGAAGAACGAACCGAACAGTTTTTGCCCCAAGCCAACCATTTCCTACGAGCCCATTTAAGCTAAACAGGGAAGCTGGCATGTCAGTACTAACCAGAAATAGGCCGACTGCATCAGCATAGCTCTCTAGTCTGTGCATGAAACTAACTTTCGGATAGTCTTCAGGAAGTGAATATTTAACTGTGTCCCCTCGAGTGGCAAAAGAGAGGGATCGAGAGGCACGAGGGGAGCAGCGGCTGAATTTTCTGCTGCCAATGACATCTTCGTGATTATGCGAATGACGGTGGGTGCTGTCTGCGACGGTAGGACCTCTACCGTTAAAAGGCCGAAGGGAATAGTAAATTTAAGCCAATCCATGGTAATGGTTTTCACTAGTTCTTACATCCACTGTCCAAAATCTGGATGAAAATGTCCTGTCAGTGAGTGTTGAAAAAGTTTAATAAAAGTTCCGCATTGAAGTTTCTCTATTTCCGAGTAAAACGCGACCAAGGATGCATAAAAGGTGCTTTCCGCGGGCATTTATCCTGAAGATTTTGAGCGGAGCGGAGATGGAAACTTTTAAACATCCGAACAAAACTGGCGCCATTACGAGATTTGCCCAGGCGTAATAACCAAGTGATAAAAAGCTGTCTGAATAATATTCAAGAAATATGACTGAAATGATTAATACTAAATAATATTTACTGCTCCAACAACGCAGATAAGTAACCGTCTGCAGGACATGTTGGATCGTCACGAGGCTTGCGCCTATACATCAATCGTTAGCCGGAGCTTTGAATAGGCTTTCAGATGTCGGATGCCACCCGCCGCGGCGCTGAACACTGAACTGAATAGTTTGACAATAAAAGGCAAAAGAAAGTGGCTGCTATCAGGTGTGAACAGATGATATGCATAGTTGCCGTTTCGTCATAGAGCTCCGAGTCTAAAGTCCATCCACCAACTATGCTAAGTGTTGGCCCTGGTATATTGGCGTATTGAGCACGAAAATTTAAATTCCTATCTGGCAGCTAATATAGGTCAGCTAACGCCACTTTGCTTATGACTGGATTTACCCGATCTCACAATTGAGTAATACGATTAAGTAAACTGTCCAACAAATCACTAGACTGGAGTTGAAACCTCGAGAGCGCAGTATCTGAAATTGGAGTGTCACAGGGTGATTACGACTAATAAGTCATCAGTGATCATTGCAGTGTGCCATATATTTGTCGGTTACGCTCCTCGACCAGATGTCTGTTAAAGCCAGCAACTGATGCTGTTGTTAAGATTTTTGGCAAAAAGTCACAGCTAATAGAAAAATAATAAGTGAATTGGATAAATCCGACTCACATAGCTCTCCTTGTTTATATTCTGAAGGAACCTGCGCACCGTTGCCGTTTTCGAGGTGCCCGTTTGGCCGACCAGACAGATTGGCCGATTAGAAGCCAGAGACTGTTGGAGAAGCCAGTTTAGACAGACGGTCTCTTTGGTGGGCACAAGAATGTCACTGAATCGTCGTTTCTCGTCATAGACGTAGGTCTGAACGAGATTCTCCCATGGCACCCAACAAGACCTTTCCACATCAAAGTGATAGTCTGAGAGGCGTGGCTGGCCGCTGGGCAGAAGGCCTGCGGGCGACTCACTTGCATCTGACGCATCCGTGCTGGCGGACGGCAGGGCACTGAGAAGACGCAGAAATTCGTCGAACTTCATCTGCACCTCTTCTGATAACACGCCACCGATGCTAATACAAATAGCTTGCAGAAAAAGGGCCTCAACGTTGTTGAAAGTATCAGTCGGATGACAGTCAAGTAAAGCTCCGAGAAGGTTGCTAAATTGGGCGACCACATTGAGACTGGACAGGGGTAGGACGCAGCGCAGCTTCCCTACAACCTTTTCGTTCTCCACGCCATCAAAAATGCGTTCGATCACCGCAGGGATATACTTTTTATATAATTCAGAAAGATACTGACGGGGCACTTGATTTGTACGTTGAGCTAGCCAGCGTTTCCAGAAGGGTTCGTAACCGAGATCTCTGGGTTCCACGTAGACCATACCGCAGCGTGAGATCGTTGCCGGAGATGCGTATTGTAGATCGCCAACTTCGAACAAAAGAGCGCAGTGAGGTTGCAAACGAAGACGTTCTCCATTGGCCAGTGTGAGCAGCCGATTGTCATCCATTACTGAGTTCATATTCTCTGCCCACAGGGCGTCAACGTCACCATCAAAGAGTATGTACATTCGTTCCTGGACCGGCAGACGGTACAAAAACAGTCACAGAATCCTTAAATATCCGAAAACCGGCATGTAAAATACGAAAACGCATTATATTGGTAAATTTCGGGCGGAATGCTACTCAAGATTAGCAAAGCGTAGATTATGCGAGCTCTTCATGAGAGTTAACTAAAAGGAGAGTAGACTACTATACTTTACTCTCAAGAACTCAAATGAAAGTTGTGAAGACTGCGTACGCTTTTAACCCCGTCAATCCATCCCATTTGACGTGCCTTATCCGAGGATGCCTAAGCCTTACGGCATTATAAAAGGTTCCGACTCTTTTGAACTCATAGAGGCACAGCTTTCATGTTCCTTCCGCGAAGTCTAACGACATGAAAACTGTCAGATGAAAAGAGTCCGATTCAAAGTGGATGTACAAGAAGACGAACGTCAAAAATGTTAGCTAAATAGATCGTCGTGGTCAAAATAAGGTTTGGAATATTGTCCTAGGGTAAAAAAGCATTTCAGTAAAGTTCGGAGATTTCGTTGCAAATAAAATATTTCAAATCACCGCTGCACATATCTAATTATTTTGCAAGGCTGGTGGTGCTTCAAAAGCAGTCAAACATTATGCTCGAACAAAGTGAGCTCTGGGATTAAACGAGATCTGTGACTTCCAACAAAAGAAGAAAGTTTTTACTAAGATAATCCCTGTCACTGAAGTGATGACAAGATGGTGTCAGTAGCAAGTGGAGTCCGTCCTTTTTGACGGCAACAAGAGGCTTGAGTAAAGACGTTGAACGTTATCGGAAGTGAGAAATACGACATTCAATACGTCGTGCTTACTAAATGCCGCACTTGAGACGACCGACAATTCTATTCTTGACCATTCTTATCTCATTTTAGCTGGCGTTTCTTCCAGTTTAGTTCGCCGTCTCACTCTTTCCCTGCTTGACCATCAGATTAACATCCTCCTGCAGCTGTCCAAAGACAACTAATGAATAGCATCGGGTATGGAATACGTCGGTAAACTTGCAAATGCTTCGAAATGGTTAAGGAGACGCAGCCAGGACAAACATGCACAGGCCTGCAATCGCGTCGTATCGACGAATGCTCCTATCCATATGATTTCCACTCGTCCTCCCCTAGAGGTTTGTTTGATAAATCAGACCTTAAGACATACACCAGTGATTCTTCTCAAGGTTCCAATAGGGTTCAAATCTTCAGTTCTCCGGGTTTATGAATGGACATGACTACTGAAGACGAGAAATGGGTGGAAATGCTATTCATTATCTCTTCATCTTGGGCTAGCGTGCCTCAGAATTTTTAGTCATTTAAACCTGAACTGCAACATGCGACAAATTATCAGCGAATTGAAGTCAAGTAGGTAAGCCGATTTAAGGAAAAAAGTCCTGTAGCCCTGGTACTAAGAGAGTGTGGAAGCCTTTGCAACGACCAATCCCTTAGAAATCCAAATGCAATAGCTTATAAAAGCAATGTTTTACTTGTCCAGAGTTAACTTCTGTAAAACCAAGTTCGTCCTATTCTATAAGGCTCAGCCTACAAATTGCTTTAAATGCATGACCAAGCAGCAATGACCGATAGGCAATCGTCTCAATTTACTCTTTTAATTTCAAGTAAATTTTCTTTTGGACACCAGCAGTTAGGCAGTCCTTCTAATGCAAAGATGCTGGCTTTTGAGAGAACTGGGATATATAGACTCAAAAACAGGACCGACGGTTGCGGGGAGTTCCTGTTTTAGTTCTAAACCAGACTATAATTTATGTATTTAAGAGGCCCTCACGACGCATTATCCTGCCAAGTCAGAAGCAGAGCGAGAGAGAGCTTAAAATACACAAATAGAAGGAAAGAGAGGGAGTATGCAGAATCATTCTGCTCAAGATATCGCACTGGGTGCTTCATAGCTAAAAATAGTCACCAACCAATTCGTTGTCTCCGAAACTGCAAAATATCCGGAGGAAAGCCGAGGCGGCAAAAAACAGCAGTCAGAGGGGCACTAGCCGATTTAGTTTCGGAACAAGCTCGTCCTGTTTTACCCTGAGGCTCGAAGTAGAACCCTCGCAGGCAGTCGCATAGCCACTAGTAGTATAGGTAGATAAAGTGGTGCCGATAAAGACAAGGGAGACCGGAATGACTATCAGTCAGTCATAGCCAATCACGGATGTGGATCACCTCAGATTCGAACCCGGAATTTTTAATCACTGAGTGTGACACTACCATTGACCCACGGGGCCCATTTTCCCGACAGTTAAGATAGTTGAATGCCCCTATACCATAATTAATATGCTCTATTACAACTCAGTGGCAATATTACACTCAATGGCTAAAGGTCCCCGGTTCGAATCGCAGAAGATACACACTTTCAGTTGGATATGACTGGCTGATGACAGCTAGTAAGCCGCAAACGGCTATCCTTGCCCCCCTTATCCTTGTCGGCAACATCTTATGTACAACAAAGGCAGTTATTGGGATTTAGCCCTGAAGATCTCAACAGAAGCTTAACTAAGAGCGAAAAATTTACCAGTTTCATCAGAAAGTGTTTACCACTTGAAAATAGTTTCTTACTGCATATTTTGCCAGGTAGAGAAGGCCCTTGTTATGAACGAGATATATGGTTGTAAAGATAGCCGCAATTGCAATGTTAGCTGCGACATCGGAGAGAAGACAGAACTGTAATTATTCAAATTAGATAATTCTGACTTTGGCAAGTGCTTTTCCAAATTGAGAGGAATTACTTTGCAGGCATAATCTTTTTTGGCAAGGCAGTGAGATTGGTTTAGCGCACATACCGGTCCCCAGGAGTAATCATTTGCACACAAAAAAGTCTACTGCATAGTTATAAGTAGCAAGTGTTAATTGCCGTGCACGTTATCAAGGCAGTCGGCATCACATTTTGTGAAAGCTCGAAAACGATGATCCTTAACCGTACACTTCAGACTAATCGGAATATATAATGTTAGCAGATCACGCAATGTAAAAATTTGATCGTAGTGATAGAAACTGAAGAAATATCGTTCTCTTTTGTACTGGCCGCGTCAAACTGCAGGCAAAAATCGGTAATTTTTCTTAACTTTTGCAAACGTACGAGGAAACTGGGTGCTGTACAGGATTTTCAGCGTAAGACCATTATAAGTTTTAATTTTTTAAAATTTTTAAGAGTTTGGTTAGATTGCGTCCTACATCCAGAACTGAAGTCCATTCAGTTTTACAACCCACCACTAATGACCTTATTTCACTGGCATTTCCACAAGTGCAGGTCTGTGCACTATGCTCAACGGCAGAACTCATGTCCAGTTAGCCATATGCAAGACATTCTGAGGTTGTGCTCCTGAAGTTCTTAATATAAAATGCCTTGACCTCATAACTATATCATCTGGGTCTTACAATGAAGAACTAGTAAGTTCGTTTGTTCTATACACCAAGAAATTAGTTCGGTGCGTTTCGCCATTAACATTTCGGGCTTCCTGATTTTGTCCAAATTATTTTAGCCATTACATCAAATCCTTCCGATTGGTTGCCATTTTTTTTCTAGAGGACAATTGAATTCTGGCTTTATTGCTACTAAACTTCCATTCGCTCCTGTTATGGTAAGGATGATCAGGTAGGATGTGGTTATGTAGCCCCACCTGATGAATACAGTACTGTTGGGGTTCGGGATAAGGATTATGTTTAGGGGTTAGGGTTAGGGGTAAGAATAATGGTTAATGTCAGGGGTTAGAGGTAGGGGTGGGGGCAATTATTTCTCAGCCACTCAAACTACAACCGCGCATCCCCAGTAGCTTTTCTTTTGCATACGACTACTTGCCCTCTTCGCTTGTGTGTTTCTCGGCCCCACCTGCAAAAAGCCCTATTTCCACCGGCTGGGGTTTGTTTACTTCAGGTTGGGCTACACAAACACATCTTGCCGATATTTAATTAAACCGTTGCGTAATGTTTGTGGAGTATATCCGTCATAAAACAGTGCTCAAGAAGCGAACAAATATTCCGAATTTGTAGATTTTCATTGACTCGGTGTTTTGCGTAAATAGTCGGTGGCTAACTACGACCATGCAGGTAACTAAGAGAAGACAGTATGACAAACTCCCTGTGCAGCATTTTGCAGGACTTGCGCGGACCAGCAGATGTGTAAAACTGGCATTTACTGACCAGCTCGATCTGAAGACTGGTGGTCCCTCCGTAATTCAGCAAACCCGCATTCAATGTACTACGCGAAAATGAGCAGAAAACTGTCAAGCTGGTAGAAGAAGAACATAAAACCTTAGTGGTGCAAAAGTTTTGCGGAGAAAGAACTTACGAATTTAATTTGTGAGGAAATGACGATATGGATTACTGTTGCCATACTTAATGTCAGCAGCAAAAAGTCCGAAATTAACCTTGCGGAATAAGCAGCATGAAAATCCAAAGAAGAGCATTTGTGGGAAAATTTAGCTTCCCCAACAATTTGATTGGTGGAACAAATCCTCCTTTCGGAAGAGGAGACCAGATACCCTTCGACGGCGGTATGTTTGAAGGCAAAAACGCGAAATCCAGATAAATGCGGAATACTGTTTCAGAAAATTAATTCTGCTTATAGATTCAGCGGCGGCAAGAATACAAATTGACGTGATGCTCGAGTACTTTTCCTCCTCAAAGTACTTAGTTGGTATTTTCCCTCGAGTCCAGACCACAAAAAACTCAGAACCACATGAAGACCGAGTAATTAATTTCATGGTGTTTCAGACCTTTAACTGAGCTCCACTAATTTTTAAAGAATGTCATTTTTGCAAAAAGAGGCCAGTTGTGAATGACAGACTTCTGACTGCGCGTCCCGTAAGGGTCGTCGAACAACGGCAGGAAACTGTTCACTCTTCATTTTGTCAACTGTCCCAGAGCGACTAAAGTAATTTCAAGACAGAATGAAATTTGCCCTCATTAGTGAAATAAACCGAAAGGTCAAGTTTGAAATTTTGGTTTTCACAGATGTTTGAGTTCATCGTCTCTTCAGCAGACAAGAAAAACACATTGACAAACCAAAACGTCTGAGTTTCAAAACAAAACGATTCGCTAACATCTTATGAATAGCTGTCGGAGACTTTATGATGCATTCCAGTGCAACTTTAAATAAATCAGACATTCTCCCTGTATGCTACTCCTCACGAACCCAAACAGTAGACACCAGATATGGGTCACAGACAAACTGCCTAGGAACATTACCTATGCAATTCCAATGCGTCAAGGATAGTAAATAAACTTGATCATCAAAAATACAAGTCGGAGATAATTAAATATTCTCAAAGTCAAACAAAGCAAACCGAGGGCAAAAATAACTCCCCAAGAAATCAAGTGACTGGATCCAGCATTACCTTGCGATCGGGAATTTTGTTGATATCTCTGAAGATCTTTGATAGGAGTCCGTCAGTCCAGTCTCTGGTGTTAGGGTCCAGCACACCGTAGAGTTCTACTACGCTTCGATCTTTCGGATTCATGGTGAAGAGTTTAGTCGGAGTACCCAGACTTTCTTGTGCTTTACATAGACACTGAATAACTACCGTTTTACCTCCACTTGTGGGGCCGACAACCATGGTAGTGTGTCGTGTCTGCATCGTCTCATATAACTGCACAACCTTGTCCACTTGATGTGGCAGTACGACGTAGTTCTCTCTTTCCAGATATCCCTTAACAGCCTGAGTAAATTCCGGGTAACCAACTCTTGGACACTGAAGGCCGGGAAACAGGTCCTGAATGAGGTCGAGGAAGAGTTGGACATCTTCATAGACAAACTTCGGCAAGTTCATGTCACGCATTGCTCGCATGAGAACGCTTTCTTCGCTAAGATCGGGCTCACTACGTCGTAGACTTCCTGCCATGACTAGGACAGATTTGAGTGCGCGTAAACCAAAGTCGTAGTGATGTTGCTTTGAAAGCTGTTCCTCAGCCAACTTGTAAAGAGTGGTCATCTTCTTCGCCAGTACCTTGGCACTCGAAAATCCCTGCGAGAAGAGCATAATCTCGCAAATGAGCTGCATGTCCGGCACGACAACAACCACCTGACGAAACAGCGCCTTCACTGACTCCGGCAGTTCCGTTCTGCCGGCATAGCCGGGATTCATCGTAATGAAAATACCCACCTGACATTTTAGTTTGATATCCTCATCCTCGAATTTAAATAAACTGGCTTTTTGCATCAGTGCTGTTTGAATAATTTTCAATTGCGTCGAAATGACGGACAGCACAGAGACTTCAATGCGGTTGAACTCGTCGAAACATCCCCAAGCACCGCACTGACACAGTCCAGAGAAAATTTTTCCCACAGCATGATAGTCCATACTTTCTCCACAGTTCGTCACTAAACAAAAAAGGCCCAATGCCTTCGCCAAATCCTTCACTGTTTCCGTCTTGCCCGTCCCGGCGGGTCCAGCTGGAGCACCGCCCATATACATGGAGAGCGCTTGAGTCAGTGTTAGGTAGATACGGTCGGTTAGTGGGGTGATCACAAGACGTCCACTTAGTCCCATGTACTCGTAGCCGTAGTCGAACAGTCCAGTGCACTGGTACACCTTTAAGTCGTCCAAGTTTCGCTCCCAATAGAATCGCAACTGTGACTCCCACTCAAAGTCCGTTGCCTCCATAATGCTGTCTCGAATGAAACCGTCCACGATGTCTCTCAAGTGTACGTCTATGATGAGCATGGTTGTCAGCTTTGATCGATCATTTTTAGTTAATTCGCCACGCACTCGGCCAACCACCTCATTTAACTGTTGGTGCAACTGCTGTCCATAGTGCTTCATGGCCGACTTGCCACCCGAACTTATCTGCTTAAAGACATCCTCCACTTCCCAGGTCGACCAAATTTGACTGGCTGCCAGGATGACCATGCCCTGGTAGTCTAGCATCCAGTCCACTCTGAAAGGTAATGGAGTAAGCAGGAATGGCGTGTAAGTAGACAGAGCCGAGGTAAAGGGGATGGCAAAAAAGAATGGCAATTTTTTATGACCAAGTAAAGTGGCTGAAGATGGAGGTCTCGGGACAGGGGCTGCTGAGCCATAGACAGTAACAGAGATGAGAATATTAACTTGAGAGACAGCAAGAGGAAGAGAGTAAAAGAAAAGGAGGACGAGTATGAAGAACATGCAGAGGAGAGCCTCAGTATAAAGAAGCAGACTGCCAGGGGCGAACAGTTCGAAAATGCAGCACAATGTGATGAGTTTGGAGAAAAGGCAATAACACAAAAAGCGAACGTCCTAAGGAAGGTGAGACAAAGCAAAGAAAACCCAACCAATACGGCATCCAGTAAAAGTGAGTAGTTCATAGGTATTTTGGCAGATTTTGAATAATTCATATTAACCCAACTGCGAAAAACTCGGCGCCTCGGTGGGATTCGAACTCACGCAGCAAGGGGAAAGCTTAAATGCAGCCAACGCTCTAACCACCTGAGCTACGAGGCCCGGCCGGACGACGCGAGTTTAGTCACATTTGGGTCAAGTTACCCACCCAACCTACTGCAACGTCTGGAATCCACCAAATCTGATACAGTAAGTTGACTGCCCAAGCAGGATTTCCTGAGTAATTCACCTAGAATCCACCAGATGACTACTAAGCTTACGTAACTCATGTAATGTGATTAAACTCGCGTCGTCCGGCGGGGCCTCGTAGCTCAGGTGGTTAGAGCGTTGGCTGCACTAAAGCTTTCCCCTTACTGCGTGGGTTCGAATCCCACCGAGGTGCCGAGTTTTTCGCAGTTGGATCAAAATGAAAAGTGAGTAGGTTTCGTTGAGTAACAGGTATAACACGAAAACTACCCCTATAGAGTGCGCCTAAAACTATTCAGCTGTCGGTAAAATACAGTTAGGGCGACAAACACAGCACAACGAGCTAAACGTTTGAACGAGTAGGATGATGCAAAGGAGACGGACAGGGATCCGCTTCATTGTCATTAGCTGTCACCTGTAGGTGCTAGTTATGTCAACACATAAAGGCCGAGGCACATTGAAAATCGGTGTGCCTTTGGATAGCCATTGCGTGAAAATTCTTCAAACGAAACAGAAGAAACAGAGTGGGAATTTTCAAGGCTAGTCAGCGCACCGACTTTGTACCAGTTGGATAACTCAATAGAAAAGGAGAACTGCAAAACAACGAGTCAGTTAACCAGACCAGCGGAAGCCGGGGAAGAGAGTGAAAGAATGGAATAGGGGGAGGAAAAATTGGAGAATTCAAATCAGGAGCTCAGAAATCTAAATTAGTAGGCATAATAACATATAAACACAGGGCCATTTCTCGCTTGCCTCGACTTCTTGTGACGATAGTAGACTAATGCTTCTTTAGTTACGCGTCGATTGCTGCTCTTCATGGCGGCCTCCACTTCAGTCAGCCAATTCTCGACTCGACCATCGGCGAGCACGTTTTCAGTGAAATGCAACTCTTCACCCTCAGTGGAGCACATGGTTGTGGCAAACATCTTATTTCTGTCTCCTTGCACAAACT
>CACRXP010000622.1:181707-194799 GCA_902702965.1 Spirometra erinaceieuropaei | reverse complement strand
GGATGACAGAGAATGCGGGTAGATTGATACAGCACTGTTTCGGGCTTATTCTGCCTTCATTCAGCCAATCATAAACCCTGACCACCAGTAGCTGAGACCAGAAACACAAACATGAGCACAGACGCACCTGGCGCAGTCGGTCCACCACTGAGGCCTACCAGATGGGTCATAAGCACTTCATCGAACCGAAGTTCATCAGTGCCTCGCCACCTGTCATTCTCTGTCGCTGCAGATCGGGTATTTATCAATCAGGAATGGGCGCACACCGATCTATTGGCTTCACAAAGCAAACAGTGCTGTATCAATCTACCCGCATTCTCTGTCGTCCCTCCTCGCTGCTATATATATATATATATATGAGATGGAGCCAACAAAGACAAGGGAGACCGGAATGGCCATTTCTGGCTTATTAGCCGTCATCAGCCAGTCATACCCAACCCCAAGTGTGGATCACTTGAGATTCGAACCCCGGATCTTTGGTCACGGAGTGTGACGCTCTACCATTGAGCCACGGGCCCGTTGCCCTGTCGGTTGTGATCGGGAATATCAATTATGACAGTGGGCGCTCGCCGATCAGGTTACAGAACATGCTCGTTCCGTTGTGCCTTGGGGCTCATACTAGATATATACCATTATGCCTATATATCATGCGCCCCTGTGCGGCTGCTGGTTGGGCTCGAGAGAGAGCCCTTAAGGCACAACGGAACGAGTGAGTTCCGTATGAACGATCGGTGAGCGTCCCCTATCAATATATATATATATATATATATATATATATATATATATATCAGCGAGGAGGGACGACAGAGAATGCGGGTAGATTGATACAACACTGTTTCGGGCTTATTCTGCCTTCATTCAGCCAATCATAACCCTGACCACCAGCAGTTGGAACCAGAAACACAAACATGCGCACAGACGCACCTGGCGCAGTCAGTCCACCACTGAGGCCTACCAGATGGGTCATAAGCACTTCATCGAACCGAACTTCATCAGTGCCTCGCCACCTGTCATTCTCTGTCGCTGCAGATCGGGTATTTATCAATCAGGAATGGGCGCACACCGATCTATTGGCTTCACAAAGCAAACAAGCTCCGTATGTGTGGCAAAGGTCACGAACAGGCAACCAATTACCAGGCCGAAGTCGGCCAAGTCATAATAGCAGCGAGGAGGGACGACAGAGAATGCGGGTAGATTGATACAGCACTGTTTCGGGCTTATTCTGCCTTCATTCAGCCAATCATAACCCTGACCACCAGCAGCTGAGACCAGAAACACAAACATGCGCACAGACGCACCTGGCGCAGTCGGTCCACCACTGAGGCCTACCAGATGGGTCATAAGCACTTCATCGAACCGAAGTTCATCAGTGCCTCGCCACCTGTCATTCTCTGTCGCTGCAGATCGGGTATTTATCAATCAGGAATGGGCGCACACCGATCTATTGGCTTCACAAAGCAAACAAGCTCCGTATGTGTGGCAAAGGTCACGAACAGGCAACCAATTACCAGGCCGAAGTCGGCCAAGTCATAATAGCAGCGAGGAGGGACGACAGAGAATGCGGGTAGATTGATACAGCACTGTTTCGGGCTTATTCTGCCTTCATTCAGCCAATCATAACCCTGACCACCANCTAGCATCAATCGCCATGTCGATCTGGACGCTCATTACGAAGGTCTGCGTACTCGGCTTACTGACTTGCGCTCACGACCTAACAACAGCCGCTAATCCATACCGGGATCCCGAGATCGTCTCTTCTTCTCATAGATGTATATATATATATATATATCAGGAATGGGCGCACACCGATCTATTGGCTTCACGAATCAAACATGCTCCGTATGTGTGGCAAAGGTCACGAACAGGCAACCAATTACCAGGCCGAAGTCGGCCAAGTCATAATAGCAGCGAGGAGGGATGACAGAGAATGCGGGTAGATTGATACAGCACTGTTTCGGGCTTATTCTGCCTTCATTCAGCCAATCATAACCCCTGACCACCAGTAGCTGGGACCAAAAACACAAACATGAGCACAGACGCACCTGGCGCAGTCGGTCCACCACTGAGGCCTACCAGATGGGTCATAAGCACTTCATCGAACCGAAGTTCATCAGTGCCTCGCCACCTGTCATTCTCTGTCGCTGCAGATCGGATATTTATCAATCAGGAATGGGCGCACACCGATCTATGGGCTTCACAAAGCAAACAGTGCTGTATCAATCTACCCGCATTCTCTGTCGTCCCTCCTCGCTGCTATATATATATATATATGAGATGGAGCCAACAAAGACAAGGGAGACCGGAATGGCCATTTCTGGCTTATTAGCCGTCATCAGCCAGTCATACCCAACCCCAAGTGTGGATCACTTGAGATTCGAACCCCGGATCTTTGGTCATGGAGTGTGACGCTCTACCATTGAGCCACGGGCCCGTTGCCCTGTCGGTTGTGATCGGGAATATCAATTATGACAGTGGGCGCTCGCCGATCAGGTTACAGAACATGCTCGTTGCGTTGTGCCTTGGGGCTCATACTAGATATATACCATTCTGCCTATATATCATGCGCCCCTGTGCGGCTGCTGGTTGGGCTCGAGAGAGAGCCCTTAAGGCACAACGGAACGAGTGAGTTCCGTATGAACGATCGGTGAGCGTCCCCTATCAATATATATATATATATATATATATATATATAGCAGCGAGGAGGGACGACAGAGAATGCGGGTAGATTGATACAGCACTGTTTCGGGCTTATTCTGCCTTCATTCAGCCAATCATATATATATATATATAGGAAATAAGTGAGCTTCTTAGAGAACAATATAACCTTCATTACGTTAATTTTAGACACTGGTTTCCCAGCTTCTCGTCAGACTTCTTGGTCATGTAAAATAACTGTTCAATATTTAACCGTGTTTAACAAGTTATTTTGGGGCTGGCCAAAGCTTGCGCTAATACACGTCAACTGTACGTCAGTTGGATACGATCGCTTCTGTTGTTTGAGGAACCTGTGCATACAACGATTAAATCATGCCTTATATAAGTGCATTGCCTCAAGGGATTCAGGACATCTCCCTGTTGGACAGACGTCAACAATGCGAGTGTCCTCCCATGAAGTTCGGTCCTAGTGTAGGCGTGGCCGCCTGGAATAGGCGATCTCGTCTCCCCACCGCTAACCGATGTTCGTACATACGGTCTGAGACAGATTTTCCAGTTTGGCCACAACAGACGGCATTACAACTGGTGCATGGGGTCTTGTAGACAACACTTTTTATATCGAGGTAGCCAACTCTGTCCTCAGGGTGTACAAACAGTGTGTGCGAGATAGTTGCGGGTTGGCGTGCGGTCGAATGCGGTTTAGTATCCCCACCTGAAGTAAACAAACCTCAGTCACATTTAATACGAGAACGGTGGTAATAGGAGTTTTTACAGGTGGAATCAAGGAACGCACATGTGAAGAGGTCAAGTAGTTGTATGCAAGCGAAAAGCTCTTGGGAGTGCGTGGTTGTACTTTCAATGGTTGAGAAATAGTTGCGCTAACCGCTAACCCTAATTCCAACCCCTAAAGATAACCCTTTATCCTAAACCCCAATCGGTAACCATAACCCCTAACCTTAAACCTTAACCACAACCCCAAAAGTATTGTGTCCATCAGGTGGGGCTACCAAACCACATCTTACCTGGTATGCTACTTGTATTCCACAAAGTCACGCAGATACCAGCTGTGGGAAAGTAATTTGAAGAGGCATTTCATTTCTGCTTGACAACTTTATCCATCACACCGGCTGTAGACAGAACCCCTTTGGTGAAAGACTGGATGGCTCCTTCCAAAATGTAGGATGACCTCTGAATGTGTTTTTTGCAATAAACTGATGTGGAAAGTGATCCATCATTTTTAAACGTACAAGGACATCCAGAAATGGAGGTTTTCCGTCAACCTCCGTTTTTAAAGTAGACGTGATCCCTGGAAATGTAGAGCTAAGCTTCGTTTGGAGCAGATCTAATTGCTTTTTTCGATGATGACAAATGTGTTACCTACACAGAGCAGACGCAGTTTTGGGTTAACTGTAGGAAGAGTTTTAGATTCAAGTTTTTGCATTATGGTTTCCGCAAGGAAGCTGGATATCTGCGGACGCATATCAGTGTCTCCAGTTGCAGATGGCATCGTTTGGTCAAGGAGAAGTGGGGACAGTAACCTCAAGCAGATCAACAATGTAGACAAGAAGTCCTTCGGTGCAGTGTCTCGATGGATCTATCGAAATCGAGGTGAAAAGCTAGATTATATCGAAAAAAGCTCGTCGGTCGCAACTCCCACTCCTTTGAATTTGTATAAGAACTCATCTGAATCTTCAAAGACGCTCTCGGAATTTTTTCTAAGTCGATTTAACTGGCGAAATAGACCCTTAGGAATCTCGTGGTTTGGTGAACTGACCATCGATCGCAATGAAATACCCCTTTTTGAGCTTTATATTGTCCATATATATATTGGTAATTGTGGGGTCCATCCTGTGTTAGGGAGTTAACAAAAACCCCTGAGATTAATGCCCAATCCATAAGGCGCTTTTGTGTCTTTTCAATGAAGAAATTCCGTGATTTTATAGGGTCAACCTTCAGAGGTTCGTAGGTGAAATCGTCGCTTAGCAATGACATCACCGCTGTGTAATAGGTCTTATTCGGAGTGGTGGTAGAGCTTATTCATCGTCAGGCAAAATGATGATGCCTTCCCCCTTAGTAACCTTTCAGCTAACGGGAAAACATAGCCGTCCAGCGGACTGGCTAGAAGACAGTGAACATTCCAGGCTGCCACAGAGAACAATGGGAATGCTCGGAGGCGGAGAAGAGGTGGTTGTTTTGTATATTGTTTCAATCGCTCTTTTTGCGTCCATCTGCCACGGTCAACTTGATAGAGTTGCCTTCGTTCAGCAACTTTGGGGCCTCTATCTTAATCGTCTACTCTGGGGGAAGTAAAGAATGCTTGCCTAAATACGGCTAGACATTTCTCCCAGGCAACTGTCGAATTTCATTATGACGCAGACCAGAATTAGACTGGACAACTAACGGGGTCTCAATCGCTATGTAGGACTACCAGTACTGTGAGGAGAGAGGTGTTAGAGGGAGATTAGGGAAGGGAGTATTGGATGTGAATATTAAAATATGTCGGACACCCTCATCTGATTTAAGTTGTCAGCCAAAAAGACTATCGGGGTGCGACTGTTAAACAGAGCACAGGTTTGGGGCGCCCAAGATGAGAACATGATGCAAGTTAAGGGTCATACGGGGCAACCACCGCGTGTGTTGGAATCGTGGACGGGCCTGCCCATTATAAATTGCATCCCCCAACTAAACAACCCCTATACAATAGACGGGCTTAACGACTCTAATCTGCACGGTGATTTATGGTCCTCCAGTCCAGGAAGTCGAGCCCAAACGACCTTCTGTGATCTTATTCTACGACGATAACGTTTCCGTGGGAATTCAAATGACACTAATAAGGACTCAAGTCTGGACGTGAGCGTATTAGCCATTTGTAAACATATCGAATTGGCATTGAGTAAAGATCTGGAATGCAAATAAAATTCGACAGGTGATATCCGTCGATCAAATTTATGAGAACCTTTGGGAAATAAAACACAACTCTTTCCAAAAAGTCCCAAAATTAAGCTTGGCATCATAAACCGTACCGTTTTATGCCTCACATAAATATCGAAGTAACAAGGCAGATATCAGGGCTAGAGTAAAAAATTGAACGGCGAACAAAATACGTGACGGGCTGTCAAAAAAACCCTCTTTCTAAAATGCAAAGCTATCTGCAATTTACCTGCCCGTTTTTAAATAAATGAAAAGCACAGATCAAGGGGTCAGAACAAGATAGCTTAATTTATAAATATCTGTACGTAAATGCCTCAAAGTTAAGGAATAAAACAGACAGTAATGCTTACATTCAGTGCTAAGTGGCGCGCAAGATCAGGTGCAGTGAATCCCAGTGCGTCTAGATACTTCGTTTCGACAATTGCAAGATGCAAGTTATCGTCAAAGTCAACATCAAAGTCAAAATTGTCTAAAAATGAAGACAGTAAAGAGCTCATCTTTGATCGTCGAGCATTCACAAACAAGTAAACAAGACAGGGGTCGGGGGAAGTAACAGATATCAATAACCCTGATTGCAGACGTGGTGTGTCGATGCCCGTTGGTGAGGTTTGACTTCAGCGGACAAGGTAGTTTAGAGAAAGAGAAAACATTAATCCTAAAAAATCATTGAATGTACCAATAAAATTGCCAAACTCCAATAGAAGTGCCAACACGCATCTAGAAACCCTGAGATTACCTATATATGCAGATGAATCTGTGAAAATGTAAATTACTAGCTTTTGTGAAAGGAAAACTTTAAGGGCAGAAATCAGAAGAAAATCAAAGTGAGATTTCGCTACTATTAAATTCAAACATTAAACCTATGTGCGATGTAACTCCAACCTCCAAATATATATCTTCAGTATACGCGTTCGGTCGGAAGAACATTAGTGAAGCTAAAGCGCCAACTCACACAAGTTTTTGTCAAGTATGGGTAATAGAGGTCCAGATCTTGTAGTATTTGTTAGTGTTGAGTCCGTCGTTTGACTTGAAATGCCAGTTCTGAGACGTGCCAAAGTCAAGGAAGGTCTAGAAGGACGTTTATCTGACTGTCTGTCAGACACTTTCCACAGTTTTCGTTCTAAAAGTCCAGGCAAGCACTCAGCGATGCGGCGTTTCCAGTCGGCAAAGATGTTTTCCTCAAAAGTCTTCATACGACGCGCTAAGCAGATGTAACGGTCACGAATTTGCCTTCCTCGTTCAGTATCGGTCAGCTCCTTTGTCTGGGCAAAACGCACCATTGGAGATTTGATACGATTAAAAAGTTGACGTTCAAAAGATATGGCACCCGAAACTTTTGGCAAATATTTAGGTCCCAGAGTGAATTCGTGTTCTCCTGCATTTATGACTCCCTCATCGAAGGTGGTTTCAACAAGCCGCAATTCCTTCTCGTACTGGTCAAGAACGTCTTGAAACTTCTCAGTAAAAACTGAGACAATGTCTCCTTCTGTTTGACTGCTCGAAAATCTTTGCAGCATTTCAAACGCTCCTTGTGAGGACCGTAAGGATTTAAACGAGTTGTTTATGCAGTTTTTCACGTCCATCTTAATCTTTTCAACATCGAGTCGGAATCTTTCAAGGCAGGCATCCCAGGAGGACTGACATCCGGGATCAAAGGGATCGAACTCGATCTAAAAAATGCACAAAAATAAGAGGAACCGCAATAATTAAACTTCAGTGGAGTTTCAAACTTTAAAAACGCAAGTTAAGCTCATGTAATCTCCATAAGAAGACAATACCTTTGAGAACGCCCTCAGAAGTGTAGCCACATTGAGCAGAATTCCATCAATTTGTTGGTGTTCAAGCATTACTGATTTTGTTTCCGGTCCGAAGATCTTTTGAAATTCGCCAATAACTCGCGCGATATTTTGAAAGTCCGAGCAGATTTTTGCGATATAATCAGTTTTGGCAAAAAGTCTTTTTCTGTCAAATTCCCATCTTGAATCGCGACCAGAAGCCTCGATCTCGGCTCTCCTTACAAAATAGATGGACTTCCAGGAATCCAAGAGTAGCTTGGCCTCGGATGATAGGTCTATTATATCTGTGGCACTTAGGCTGCCGATTCCATGTTAGAGGTACATAATTAAGGACTTACCAGAAAACAGTTGACGGTTCAAGAACTCGGGAAACGCGATCGCACAAGCTCCAAGCTATGCGTTCGAAAAGTGGAACCATTCGTTCGTCTTTGTTATAATGCCGTGAAATAATCCAAATCATTTGTAATGCTTGCATAAGCGGGCTCAGTGTTTCCGTCACATCACTTAATTTAATTGCGTAAGTGATTGTCTTCAAGTGCCTTTCAACCAATGACAAAAATCTAAACGTATGTATCAAACGGAAAGATCGTATTTTACTTCACATTTTCTTTTGCCTCGAGGTACATATTCTGCAGTTGTTCGTTTTGGGAAGCAAGTGGTAAATTTTCCTTGTACGCATAAAGCCAGAGAATCTTCTTAACAGCAGGCTGATTGAACTGCTCAACAAGAGCCGTCAGAGATATTGCCCGATCACGCCAAAAATCTATTTCGGCAAGAGGGCCCTGGCCAACTGGACAGCGGGATTGCAGTTCTTCTATCGTTTCGCGTACCTGAAAATCTTTACAAAATTTGCATTTATACCTGGTGATTCCACTGGACAACAATTAGGTCTATCTCGGCCATAAGTTTCTCATCCTTCATGTTTTCTTCAGGATCATCTTTCAGGTCAAGCATCGGAATCGGTAGCTTAACCTCGGATATAACAAACTCGAGAGTGCTGGAGACGAACCGCATAAATTTTCGAAGGTTTATCAGAAATTCATCTCGAATGACATAATTCAAGCCGTCAGCATCTTTAGAATTCATTTGCTGTTCCGCAGGTAATTCATAAATTGAACTTTTTCGACTGCTTTCTCCAGTAAGTTTTGCCGAATATTCCTGCTGATTATAAGCCAACTTCCGTGTGTAAATTTTTTGAAGCATGGAATGCAAAGACGATAGCCGGTCTCCTGTGGTAACAGTAATCTCAAGAAGGTGAGTTAGACCCATCTCAGCCTCAAAGAACGTGCTGAATTTCGGAATCAAATCATTGGTGACACGATTAATAAAAACTGCACAGGCTTTCGTGTCTGGAGGTTGCTGTATATCAAAATGGGCAACAAGGGACAATCTGTCAACAGTTCGAAGCACCATCTAATGCAGTCATATGGAGGATTTTCTTACCTTTTTCTTTTTTGGACTACTGCCGCCAGTGACATCAGATGCTTGGCTAGAGTTATTGGTGCTAGCTGCCTCCGAATGCACATCGTCACGTTCAAACGACAAACTTGTAGATCCAGTAACACCGATTTCTTCAACTGGCTCATTTTCATTCACTAATAGGTTTTTTTTAATGTATCAACAAACTCGCATCATCTGAAGTCTCAACTTCTTCATACACGGTGTCCTTTACAATTCCTGTTGTAAAAGAAACGCATCGAAGTGTGGACTCGGGAAAGGGGTCGAAAAATTCGATAAGGCTTGAGTGATTAAGCCCAGAATTTCCGCTTAAAAATTGTGAGAAAATGTCATCATCTTTCAGAGAGAAACATCTATAAAGAAGGCTTTTAATCCACTCAATCCGGTAGTCGCTCATAGTCCCAAATTTGTAAAATTTTCTAGACTGTTGCTGTGGTAACCAAAACAAAGGCATAGCAATGGTTCAAGAAAAATAAAAAACTAAGTTTAATTTTAGCAAAAATAGCCTATCTTGAACGTGAGTGTTTGAACTGATCAATTTCCCCGGGCGACTTTAAAATGCCGAAAATCGTGATTGCTGGTAATCGTGCTGTTTGAGATGTATTTCGTATGGCTTCCGTACTGTCCGTAAAGCCCTTATTACTTTTGCCTAACCTTCCATCAGCTTGGTTTATTAAAACGTTTGTTGCATCTTTTTTGTGAGTAAACAATAGCCAGCTAAACTTTTTGTCCGAGAACGCGTTCTCGGACTAGGCGCGCCTAGTTTCAGTTGGTTATCAGTGTATCCTTTCTTGGCCAGTCCGTCGATTATTAAAATTGCTTATCCGGGTTCCCGTCCTGAATGTGAATTTTCTCACACCTATTTTCTAATGTTAGTAAATCGAAAATTTTTATTTCACTTGCAGGTTTTGTTAAATAAGGTTACGTTCGTAACGTCATGAGAAGTTTGTTTCGATCTCATTCAAAACAAGCAATATATAGTCATCGGAAAATTACTTCTATAAATCATGGCTGGATGCTGTGTGTCGTAAAACTAAGTTCGAGTTCGCAAGTCAACTTCAAATGGAATTACGTTCTATATGTCTAAGAGTCAATTAACTCTTACGTACTTAAAGGTACGTACCACCA
Source organism: Spirometra erinaceieuropaei (assembly GCA_902702965.1). Classification (NCBI taxonomy): domain Eukaryota; kingdom Metazoa; phylum Platyhelminthes; class Cestoda; order Diphyllobothriidea; family Diphyllobothriidae; genus Spirometra; species Spirometra erinaceieuropaei. The sequence goes on along the minus strand of CACRXP010000622.1, from coordinate 184,831 downwards.
CTAATAAAGCGACGACGTTTGACTGCATCCATACCATAGTTGAACCCATGGACTTATTGGCAAAAAACCTACCTGTACTCCGTCATACAAGAGTAGGAGGTCGTAAAACTCACGTCTAAACGTGGTGTACCTAATTGCTGATTTGTTCCTTGATATCACGCGTGATGCACATTGTATCCTCATAACGTTCAGGTTTTTTTATATTTTCCTGAATGTAGCTTCTATGCTTGTATTGATGCAATACCTCAATGCTTCTCATAACACCAGAAAGGGTCCGTAATTTAGATAACACTTACTCTGCGCAACAGTCGTGCGGTATATAGTCGTGTCTAAAATATTCTTTTTTACTCGTCTTTCCGTCATTTTGGTCAGAAGTTTTCTCAGAAAGTGTCATAAATTATAAATAGGCGAACCACGACACCTAACCAAAATTTCAGTGGACCAGGATCATAATGACACTTACGAACTGGATTGCTTTTGCACGTAATATAGTGCTGATCTCCCACGATCTTCACGACTCCTTTTCTATCGTGTACGCCGCCTAATTGCACACAAAGGCCGTTTGCATTAAACCTGTGTCGCGCGATCCGCCCTTTTCTCTAATTAAGAGGGTTTAATATAAAGATCCCAAAGAGAATTTCCACGTGTCCTGGCAGGCTGCCGGGCGACGTCAGACATGAGGCAACAGCACACGACATACTTATGTGGTGGGTAGCGAGGGACCTACTTTTACCTAGTATGCCTTCATACATTGTCTATATCACCGAGAGCATGACCTGTATCGTTAAAAACGATTTATATTCTTTGTTTGAAGAATCGACCCTCGGCAGAAATTCTCACCAACTCCAACTTTTGTTCGTTTTCCACGCATATAGTTCGAAATTTGTCATCGTAAAGGAAGACTAGCGTAATGGGTGCACTTTGCACGATGATCTTTTTGGCGACGGAGGTATCGTTTCGCTGTCATAGATATTTCCCGAAGATTGTGAAAATCGTGCGAACGCGTCGGTTGGGAGAGAGCGATTTCATCACTCCGTCCATTTGGAAACGATTCCACACGGAGGTATTTTAAACTGTTCACTCCAAGTTCACAGCCAGCAATCCTCTGAGGATGCCTTCTTCTGGTCGGAGGTTTGGCGCGAAAGCGCTTAGACCCTCTCGGCGTTTTTGAATGAACTAACAGACTTAGAGACATCAAAGCCTGAGGCTAATAGGACGAAATAACGAGAGTATTCTAGATCAGACGGCTGGCGCTTGGGTGCACATTTAACACCGTAAAACCTGTGCAGGTCCCTCCCGAGAGTTCCGCCAATGCAGTGGGCTGCAGAATGAGCCACAATATGCGATATTGTTTAACATCAGACCTAATATTATCCGGACAGGAGAGACTCTGTATCAGAAATCGCACCGCTGTTGAGCAGAGGCAAGCCCTGATTGCGAGTGTTTTTGCTCACTTACCACTTGTTTCTTTCATCACACGCAATAATTCACGCATACGGAATCTTATGAAGGGAACGAAATCCACAAGGCAAGGGGTTGTCAGTTACTGGTGGCAGAATTCAAGAACAGGCTACATTTTGAATGATTCTACAGGCCCACTGATGCTTGTGGCGGAACCTAAATCGATTAGGTTTTCAGCTCGTTCTAGAGTCACATGTGCACATGAGAGGTCGGCATTCGCGAGCGACGACATTTACTGCTTTACTTATTTAGTGTGCGTAACGATAACTTGAGTCCGACTTAGCTTATGTTGGGTTTGAACTTGCTCAACATTTATCTCATTAATCTCTCACTCATCTTTCTCTGATGGTGAGACAAAGTCAAATCAACCGTAGGTTGGCGCGGACACCGTAACTGGCGAGGCCAGGATGTCCATCCACACGTGCCACACGCGACTCATTTTCATTTCGTACAAGCCTGCACCACTGGCGAAATTTTGGATCTAGCACTAGTGATAGTGTTCTAACGAGGGGGAGCTATTACATCTTGGATCAGTTCTGAGAAGGATCGAGTTATCTGTTAATTTTGCAACTTTTTGAGCCGTAGCACTTAACGCACTAAAATATATTCAGGCGCGTTAGATTGTTTATAGTGAAGAATTCGATGATTTGCCGTGGAGATTGACTCTGTAGTGCTACTATCACTCGATCTCTCTCCCGTGGGCCAGCCGGCTACCCGAGTCTGTCGATCACGTGATGATGGACTCCGGCTCAATGACTGACGCAACGTGAATACCCACGTCTTAGACGTCCCACACTCATGTACGACAGTATTTATAAGCTCACTTGGGCACGACGCAGCCCTATTAACGCCGCCCGTGAGTCGCGCCCTGTTTCTGTTGTCATATGAAACATCCGCAGCACAGTTTTCATTGTATCTCATTTGGTGTGCTTCACAAAACATAAGTGAAGCACAAGAAAGGCGCCTAAGCCGTCACAGTTGTATTATATTAACCACCAGTAGATGAAGTACGCAGCGTGTGATTGGTAGATGAGTGTTACGCCCGATCAACCACGCAACTTTAGGACTCCCATATAAGTCGGTTTAGAGTTAGAGAAGACCTATTCAGACTTATCGCTTCCTTTAAAACGATTTGCCAATGACCTAATTCACAAACTAATTCCGAACTTAACCTCATATAGACGACCACCACGAATTACGACGAGTAAACCGGGCATTGGTTTCGACTTTGGAATCCGACAAGCGCGCCATCAAATAGTTCAATCTATCGCCGTTTCCTCTGTTAAGGAAGCAGAACCATAAGGCTTTCTGTGTTTACCGAGTGAGGATAGTTCGCGTGATTTTTACTTTAACAACTGTGTCAACTATATCAAAACATACCTCAGTGTCCATGATTTGAAAAATGTTGGATTACGTATTGCTCAGGAAAAAAATGATGGGATATTCAGTAAAATGGCCAATTTTATGCGTTTTGGTAGGAGTTTGCGAAGAATAAACTGATCCAACGGGATGGAAACTTTTATTTTACCTCATCCGCTCAGAGGACAAGGAATTCACGTCCTTTAACTGACCAACTGTGGTGTATGGGTACAGTAAGAGAACGTCTACGATGGTATGGTCGGCTGGATTCCTAACAGATATTTCCGTAGTTATAAACATTTTA
>CACRXP010000622.1:132497-181449 GCA_902702965.1 Spirometra erinaceieuropaei | reverse complement strand
CTGGCTTCGGACATACAAAAAGGCATGGTTGCAGTCTTTCTTATAAGCTTACTGAGGTGGGTTTCCTTCTGACGATGGGCATCACTAAGTCTAAGTAGTAATTGGCGATCTTCCAGAATTTCAGACAGTCCTACATGGGGATGTGGTTTTTCGCTTGCGGTGGGCGTGGCACTGACTCACCAGCCTCAGTGGGATGGGATCGCAAGTGATCTATCAGGCCCATGCGTGATTTATATATGCAGTTGCAGGTAGGACAGATTGGGCATGAGGGTTGGAATACCAATGGTGGGCAGAATCGTATGATTTTTCTTACCGGTTATGCTTGTTTGCGGTGTGATTTTTGGTGCGATGAAAGGTGGATTGGTTGCGCTGGCATTGAACTGGGGTCGCAGGTTTTCAGTTAGGCCGATCTGCGTTCAGAGTGCCCCTTTATAACGTTGGCATGATGGTTGGTATTAGATGCTTGTACAGTCTTTCCGCAGCATTTGCGTCTTACGATCGTCATGTTTTGTCAAGTTGTTGTTTATGTTTTTGTATCAAAATTGGTGTTCCGGTCATTACGGCAGTACATTAGGCCTACACGTTTCAAAGCCTCCGGGCTGGTTTACGTGCGCTCGATGACGGTCCTCGAAACGTCCTCGTAGCGACATTTTTGTCCGCCTTGTCTGCAAGCCGCCTTGACGACTTCGGTGTTGAGTAGGCGTTTGGACAATCGCTCGTCCTTCATCCTAGCGTCCTGGTCGCTCCAGAGCGATTGTATCTGCCTCATTTTACGTAAATGCCGAGGACGCCAGTTTTTTCCGGAATTCCGATGTCCTGTATCCTTTCATGCAACTTCACCTTCGACATTTTCGGGGGCGGGGGGCAGCTGAGATGGATGTGTCTTAATTCTCTTGCTTAGCTTTCGTACACTGTCTGCGTCTCCACTCTCTAGCAGAGCCTTTGGAAGACAACTACCCTATGTATTCTCAGTTTTATGCTGAGGAAGATGCCTTGGCGGTTACAGACTGAGGACTGCAGCTGGCTGGTCTGAGAATGACGATGACAAAGATCGTTGCAGTTACGTCAGTGAAACGTATGCCGATGTATTTATTGCACTTTGCCTCATCTCCCTTTTTTGGATTCAGGCACATGGATAAGCTAACCCCAGACATAAGGACAATTAGTAACTCTGGCAACTTCATCTTTTTGCATCAATAATATGACTAAGACTTATTTGTCACGACAGAATTTATCAGGCAGGCATGCGGATGGTTTGTGTTGATGTTTAGGAATTCGTCAGATACGATACCATTGCAGGTAGAAGATGCCGACTTTTTTGACTATCAGTGCTGCATGACCGATTTCTGCCATGAGTCCTGCGTTTGGGATTATTAAATTCGAAAAACGAACGTCCGCACACTTCTCGAATGTCCTCAACTTGCAATTTATGGGAACGTTTCTTTAGTTTAGGTATGCGCTCCGAAGACATCGGAGAAACTGCGACCGGTCATCCGAAATGCAGAAAATCGAGCCTCATTCACGACCTTGGGCAAAAGATATTAGACAAGGCTAATCTAATTCTCCGGTCACGACTGCTAACTTCCCACTGGATCTCGAGCAGCCGTTTGGTCTTGGCATGTATGATTAGGTTCAAAATGTAAAACGATCGCTAGGGAGTCTATCCTTTATATTGACTAGTGCATTTTCTGGGCATGCGGTCACAAGACTTTTATTCATACTCTCGGTGATTGAGTTTTACCGATTTTTCGTTACTTCTAGTTGAAGAGTAACCCACTTCAGTAAAGTCGCCTGATGGACGAACCCAACACGTGCCTCCTAAGAAGATAATGATTGCACGGTCTTCCAGTCGCTGTAGTAGACGTGGGACATGATTTACAATGTATTTCGCGGTACTTCCTTTGGTTTTACAGATTCCCTCACATATCACAATAGTTTTCAGTAATAACAGTCATTCGTTATCGCGACGAATATTTTGACCTGTAATTTTTACCTCCTTTCTTTGTCATTCAGTGCATCATTCTTAGACTGCATCGTGCTTGCAGTTAGCGTGAATCTTGAGTCTTTTTTCAGGGACATCAAAATGTCCTCGCTATGCCAATGTCGAATTGCTTGCGGATAAGCTGGCCTTCAATCTGCCCAATTTCAAAGTCTCGAAGCTCGTCCTACAGGCAGAAGAATGGACAGTTAGTTGTATTTCCCTTTAAACTGTTATATTTTCTAGAAGTTTGCCAGTCAGCTTGCGCATGAAAATCGGTGGCCTTTGCTTCCATCTCCCATAATCTGGAGAGAACTAGTTGATCGCGGCGGCATGAGTACCTTGATTGGCGGCGCTAAAGACTTCCAGGAGTATGCGAAGGCCTACTACGACCAGGAGTCCTCTTTTACAACGCAGCAGTTGATGGGCTTTGTGGAAGACAACAAGCGCTACAAAAGACAGGACATCGAATTAGCACTGTCATACAAGCCCTCTCGCCCTTTACCAAAGATCGTTACTATCATCGGTGCCGACTCCCACTGTGCTCACCGGCTCTTAATGCTTCTGACTCTGCGGAAAGAGGTTAAGGCGGAGAACAAGATCAGCCTCCGTCTTTTTTCTGAGGACCCGACGAAGGCCGCGTGTCTTGACGAGGTCAAGTCCCAAGTTGAAGATAGCGCTTGCCCGAGCATCCAGTCTGTGAATGTGGAGTATACTCTAATGTCAGCTGTCAAAGATGCGTCTTTGATTGTTTTACTAGATGTAGTTCCGCGACTGCACTTTCATCGAAGTTCATCTTACCAGACGGCAAACAGCTCTTACGCTGTCCTAGAACCAAGGGAGGCGTGGCTTTCGCGGCGTTTTGTGTTCTTACATCGCCTGGGATTACATGTCGCACAACACTGTCCAGCCGATGTCAAGGTTCTCGTGGCCGGTTCCTTGAGGCTCTTCGAGAAGGCTGAACTCGTCGCCGCACCAATAAATTTTGATGTGCAGGCCCTGTTTACTGCTTGTGGCGGAAAGTTGGCAACCAGAAATATTGTCGGCCTTGTCAGGCCTCTGGAATGGCGTTTGAAGGCCGCGATCGCAAAGAAATTGGGTGTACGCTGCTGTGATCTTGTTGATTTGATTGTCTGGGGCAATATTGATCATCGTTTCCACGTGGACATTTCGAGGGCACGTATTTATCGACGACACGGCAAGGACGATGCAATTATCGGTCCCTCCTGGTTCAACCTCGATGCGGAGCCTCTGATATGGGATGCTGAGTGGCTGAAAGAAAACTTTGTGCGGGAAGCCGTTGAGAAGATGAAGGTACCCGCCCGCTACCAAGCTGCGTACTGCCACGCGAGTGCCATCGCCAGTTTCATTGATCAGTGGCTGTTCGGAAAGGTGGAAAGGGAGGAGATGCTCGAATCTCTGGTCCTCATTTCCGATGGTCAGACTCAGTGGTACCATCCTATGCTTAAATACTGTTCATTCATCAGTCGTTTAGATGTATCATGGTAACTTTAGAATGAACCGCTATCCCCCACGAAATCCAGGATATCAACATTGGACCACAACTCTAGGGTCATATCACTTTGAATATATTGAGGACTGCAAACAAGTGGTCCGGTTAAAATTTAGATTTAATCCATTGTGCAGTCGGCAATCTCTTGAAAGCACAAGTTAGCAAATGAATGTTTATCTCTCGCTGACTTCTAATTTTATTTCTGAGTTATTCTTACAAGAAAATCTCAGGAGTTCATAGTCATCTCCCAATTTTTTATATTTCAAGGCTGTTATGGTGTGCCTCGGGGTGTAGCATTTTCATTTCCCGTTACAATGAACCCATCCGGGTGTTTTGCTGCTATTGAGGACATTCCGATGGACGCTGATAAGCAGACGGCTATCAATATGTGTATAAAGGTGGGTTAATCTGCCTGCTCATTTCCCAACCTTTTCTTAACTTCTCCACAGACTCAACCTGACTGGAACGACAGGCCAGATACTCTCATGAAGAAAACGCCCTGAAGGCCATGGTCATTTATTAGTTGTCCTGCGTATCAGGGTATCCATAACTAACATAGCGGCGAATTATGGTTCCGTCCTCACAAGTTTTGATGCAGGGCTCCTTTATTGTGGCCTAAACACTTAGGAGGCAAGCCCGGCCAACCCTTTCTCGATGAAGATGAATGATGTATCATACCGATAGCACAGGCATCAGCTGAAAGCTGGTTATTATAACTTGACAGAGCTGGGCCTGGCAGGTTCTTGCCTGTTCGTGACCTCTTTCACGCATGCAGAACATGTTTGCCTGCAGAAGTTAATGGATCGGTGTTCTGTTGGGAAAAATCCGGTGTTTTAAGCTCTGCGCGTTTTTGGATTCTGTGTAATAAATCTATGGTTGACCGCACTGAGCTCCACTGCTTTTCATACCTCCCATCTCTCACGTATTTTTGTGAGAATCCTAGGTATCAAAAGTCCCCATTGTAGCTCACATTTACGTTTTGTTAGCGCAAGTAACGATCCGCACACTACGCAAGTCTGCATTTTCATGTTTGTGCTTTACATAGGTAAGGCCCTATCATAAGTCTGTGGAAGCCTGTAATGATGTGGTGTTTCACCTCCTCCCCTCCCCCTCCTCCTCGCTTTGCTTAGGATGTGCTGGAGGACTGGGCGGTTGTCAACCCGGTGCTCCTGGAGAACTACCTGGATGAAATAAATCGTTTTGGCAACGCAATTCCTCCTGCGGCGCTGAGTGACGAGGTGACCCTTGAAGTCGATCCTGAGGCCAAAGCCTAGCTACTTGTAAAGCAGGCTGAATTCCAACTTCACGGTCGAAATCTAATTCCTGTTGCTGTTTATGCTTCGACAGCAAGCACAAATCTGTAAGTGCAGTGCCCAACGTACCCAGGTGACTAGATTTCGAGTTGGAGTTCCTCGTTATGTTCGACCCGCCAGCAAAGAAGTATTTTCCTCTTCATCAGTGACAATAAAACTCTTGACTGACCACACTTAGTAGAAGTCCATGGAATCCTTTCATCGCCTTGCACTATGTCCCATTCCACTTCCATGCGTTTTTGCCAGCACTGTTTGACCATGGGCTTCTAATGAGACGCGCCTCTAGTCTTTAGCGTTCCTCGCAATGAAATTTATAGCGGATGGGCGTCAACCACAACAAAAATTGAGAGAAACATATCCATAAAGAATAGGTTTAGCTGCTTATCAATGACTGCCAATATTCCGATGAAGCATACATCCATATTAGAACAGTTTTTTCTGAATATTCGAGCAAATACCCGTGAAAATACGTCCTGCCCATTTAACGCTCTCGGAGAAATGTAATCAGCGTTGGAAGCGATGCATGAACTCATAATCCGCACGTTTTATAGGCACCTGTAAACGCGCTTATCAAGTTAAGGTTTGTTGACGATTGCTGTCGGTCTAAAAGTGCGTGGCGACCGAGTGTGTGGTTTCACCTAGCATTTATTTCTATGAGGTACCTACTTGTGTCATTTGGGTAGACTTAGTTCACCCCGCATCTCTTTCGCATATTCCCCGTCAAGCATCCCTCAAGTGTCACCACAGGGGTTCGCGTCATTTAGCGTTAAGAGGTTATGGTTAGACGTTAGACCTACGGTCAGGATTAGAGGCTAGGGTTAGGCCTTAAACATAAGTTTGGGGTTAAGGGTTAGTGTATCAACGTCGTCAAGCTCAATCATCTCTTCCGTCGCAGACATCCCGAGAGTCGGATATATACTCTTTCCACTTTCTCATTTAATGTGACTAATCATCACGAGCTGGGATCAGGTTGCCTGGACTATCTGACGCCCTCGGCTTTCATTTCTCCGCCAGTTTACGTCTCCTATTTTCCGGTATTTCAAATTGTGCGACCTCGTTTTGCGTCTTATTGGTGTATTTAGACGTGTTAGTGGCTTAAATGCAGGTTTCTTATTTTTTGCCTCCCGAAAGTAGCTATCTGTCAGGTTCATTTCTTTCGCCCATGAAATTCCTATTACGTGCATTCCCGTCAGGGGAGTCCTCGTATTCCGTTTTTTCAGTGGCGCCACATATCCGATTGTCATCTAAGAGTTGCCTTTCTAGTCCTTGTCGGGAATACTTATCTGGTATGTACAGTGTGCCCCAGAACCTGTGAAATTGACTCGTTTGAGGTTGTAGCACCAGCTGGCAATCCTATGTTAACTTACACACAGCAGGATGTTAAATCTTGGACTGGTATTCTCCCAACAATCTGCATAAATCGTACTTTAAAAATCATTACCTAGTTGGCTCGTATTCCCTCACTGTTATGCAAAAGGTTCGTTGCATATATCAATCTTGATGGAAAATACATCTTCTATATTTTTGAAAAACTCGCGTTTTAACCTACACTTACGATATCCTGGCTGCATGCTGTGATTTCCCCAACCATATGGACTTTTGTCCATGAAGAGGGACCTCCTTGTGCACGTAAAATATTGCTACAGAAATAGATCACATTATATACTCTGAAATCAGAAGTAATAAAAATTCACACACTGGTTTAGAGGAATAATCAATCCGGCGTCCGGAGGAGTCCCCTGTTGATGAGGCTTTTAAAAGCCGTTAAGTTTCAAGTAAAAGATTGGCAAAGTAATCGCATCAAAATTAGTAAAAAAAAATGCGCGTTTGTGCTTATATCCCAGGAAATCTGATTAAATAGCGGCACCCAAAATAAATGCATATACACTGCTTAAGTAAAGTTGTGTTATTGGATGTGATTTACGTTGTTGGGTGGAAAGATGTTCAATCAGAGGCTAGTGTCCTGCCATGTGTGTATTAGCTTGAGCATATGTTCACTGTCAGCCAGTATGCCAAGCCCGCTTAGGTAGGCATTTCTACTTGAAAGAACTTGCGGTCTTTGTTTCGTGACTTTCGGCAGTCACTGTTTAGATGTTAATCACCATACCGACCAGCCCCTTGACTCTAGAAGCACGGTTGCGTCAAGACGGTGGAATAATATCCCCAGTCCTACAGCAAAGCGCGGATACTGGAACAAAAGGCTTAGTGATAGCGCTTAGCACTTTACTGCACAGCTCACTTCTCGATGTGGTAGTCGCAAACTCTCATCTTTGGTTGAAAAGGAAATCGCACCTTACTCGTGGGCGCAACGTCATTTCTGCCTTCTGTGACACACCGACACTCTCCATGACACTCCCCCATTGCGTATGGGTAGCAGGTCAGGTCATACGATCTCCGGCTACTCGCCGTAGCTAACTATTCCTTGGGTTTAGATTTCAAATCAGTGAAAGTGGGAGAATCCGCAGACAGTAATGGACGAATATTACGAGATATAACTAGTGCGGGCCTTTTCTTGGGATTTTAATCCAAAACACTACTGGGACACCTCGACAAAGGCTGGACTTGTCTGGTATTCCGTCTCTGTCACCGCTGGTTAAGTCCATGGTAAGCATGCCGAGGTCCATGATTTGCGAACGGTCTTACAGAAGTGACACGAATGAGAAACTACTGACAACACAGAGGGAGGATTAGCAGTTGGCCGACTATATTCAAATACTTCTTTGTGACCGGTCGCAACTACGCACCTCAGGTAATTGGCCCGTGGTAGTCTAATGAAACAAAAGAGGGGGGAGAGGGGAGGCAAGAGGACTAGGTCGAGAATGGGTGAAGTGGGAAAAACAGGACAAGAGGAAAACAGAAAGTGTGCATGGGACCACACCAACTAACAGAAACACTCCTGACCACCTGGCTTCCTGACTAAATATCTTCCGAGTACAAAATGCCGCTGCCTGGTTAAGTGCCCTTCATAGAACGTCGTCGAATATGAGTGAACGCATGTCTGACAACGCATCATCATAGCGTCTAGGAGGATTCCTAGTGCTTCAACTGAAGAGGCTCAACTATTCAGCATTCAGGTTGAATATTCGCATGTCAGAACTATGTCATTTACTGTTTTTCGTACGGTTTTTACGGACAGTACCGGCCTTAGCGCACAGCGTGTGACTAGGATTTGTGCCCAATTGACTCTGGCTTGCGAAGGGTACCTGCTTAACTCCCCATGTCAGTCCGAATTTGCATGGGACTTGACGCTTGAAGACGTCCGTTCAGCAGACGTCCCACACGTTCTCCATACAAATCACAGATGGGACCCATTTCAGTCTGGTCCTAGTTCCAAGGGGCACCTTCTAGTCTGTTGTGAACGTTTCAAGTTTGCTTTACTTATTATATCGGAGCTTCCAATAATGATTCCTTAGCACTTCCCATAAAATGAGGTCATCCAAAGCTATCTCTCTCATTACACAGATAAATGCCACACGCCAAGGCATACATACTAGTGATCATTATTAATATGACGTCTCAATGTCCAAGAGAGCACCGCCAACTAAGCCCGAGTCGGCTCGCTAGCAGTCAGCAATCAGCTTCAGTCTGGCGTAGGAATGTAGGGGCATCTCTTCCGCCAAAGGCACAATTAATCACAGAGAGGAGATCGTTGGCTTAAATCTGTCACTGAAGTCAATGCCAAGGACGACCGCTCCAAAATCCTAACTTCCCTTGGAACGGACTTGCAATTCCTCAGGGCATGGACGCAATCGAAGAATTCTTAATACAGGTCAGATGTAAAGAGTGAGTCACTGTTTTCGACATAAAGGAAACTACTCGCGTAGGTTTTTCATGGGTGTGGCGATATTTGAGTACAGGGTTTAATGCGTGTGGTCACGGCAGCCCCTATCGGGCCTTTGGCTCGCCCTCTATTACTGGTCCGACGCTGGTAGAGTGAATGATTGCGAGGTCTGTAGGGATTCTGGATGTCCGGTGACATTCGAATGCTGCTCAAATGGTCTTCCGGGCCGGTTGGTCCATGCACACTCCTACCGAGATAATCCTTTCCTGGCCGTTATATCCCGAGGGGGTCAATTGCTACGCCATGGCATTCCTGAAGTTCTGTCGAGGGTAGTTTTCAGTCATGGTGCATGTAATAGAGGTCCCTTGATCTGCATGCAAATTTGTCTGTTATCATTCAATCAGATGTCATGGTTAGGCTTTCCGGCCAGTCCGACTTATTTGCTCTCGCGAGTCGGTCATACCTCGTCCCCGGATCGGAAGAATCTACACTTTGAACCCGAATGGCGATGGCACCGGCAAGTAAGTCAGAAATGGTTATTCTGGCCTCGTTTCCTTTTTCGGTAACGAACCTGCCGCGCGTAGTAATCCCAGGGTGGAGTGACGGATTGTCCGGTCTTCCCACGTCTGGTCAAGTGTTTATTCACATAACATTCCTGAATGTGTATGAGCAATTGTCTGCCACCTTGTGCGTTGCTGTTTTACAAACAACCTCAATGATACTTTCATTGGATCAAATTGTTAAGAACTTGGCGGTCTCGATGGGATGCGAACACAGGACATGCCTCATGTAATGGCCGAAATGCTCCGACATGAAAATCATTCCCTTAAATTAACACATCGTCCCCGGAGTGCATTTAAGCGTATTATCTTGGTTCAGGTGCACCCTTGGCAGCACGATCCGGTCTCGGACCGTCGCGATTTTTAATGAGATGACAAATCGTTCAGCCGCCTCAAGAGCGCTTGGATCACAACTTTGGAGGCGGAAGGGGCAAGATTATGAGGTACTTGGTGTATTGCTTCTACTTACAATCTGCGTCCTAGTTGACCCACTGCTGTCACCGGTGCAGTAGTTCATTATAAATATACGACTGTAACAATCGCACTTCGGGCAGTTACCACATGCGTGTAACAAGCAGCGAACCACCACTCAACCTTCCTTAACTGGGCAAAAGCATCTGAAACATAAGACTGGAGGCCAGGTAGTTCAAATATTTGTAAACCTAATCAAGTCGAGGTAAAAAGACTTTTGATTGTCGTTAAGAAATAAAATTGAAAAATTGGCGTCGACTATTACGCTGAGTCTGATGAAATTGGAGGTGGGACCAGGCAACGTTCGGAAAACGCAAAAGGAAGTTAGATGTAAAGAGGAAAACGAACAGGTCACTGCGAAACATAGCGAAATTGTGGAAGCAGACTCCGTATTCCCAGAATCAAGCAGTCTGTCTAGCGCTTTCGGCTGAGCTTCTTGGACTTGTCAGTTTTCGGCGGGACATCCTGCATTGAGGCCATATGACGGTCGTGGAGACTGAAGCAGTAGGAATTTGAAGAAATTAAGTGGCAATTCGAAAATCGCAAGGCTGAGACAGACTGCCAAATAGTCACAGAAAATGGACTCGACTATACGGGGTTAGGAACAGATACTGGTCACAGGTATGAAGGTGGAAAGAGATTCCTATCTAGAGCGTGCATTTAACACGCCGCAAAAAATGTATACTGGCGGCACACAATCCCGTAATCGGCCTAGGTTAATTCAGGTCATCTCCCCACCGCAACTAAGCAGCCCACCGCAACTAAGCAGCCCTACGTATGGGTAGCCCTCCTCGCAAGGAAGATAGAAAAAGCGTCCCATATGAAAGTTAGAAAAACGCACAGATAGCAAGCAATAAATGCGGCTGAAACATTGTACAAGATAAAAACCACCAGATCACCATCTGTGTGCCACTCGTGGGCTCGCAAGATGGCACTGTTTAATAGTAAACTGAAATGCTCGCTCTCTTCCAAAAAGTCGGACAGGAAAACGACCGAAGCGGAAGACAACTCTGGTCGCCTGTAAACTGGCAAGTTACAAAGTGAATATCGCAGTCCTCAGTGGAATTCGCTTCTTTGAACAAAGACAACTACAGGTGGCTGCTTTCTATACCTTCTTCCGGAGCCGACGTCCAAAGGCTGGTGTCGCTATTGCCATCCGGACCGACATACTGAGAGGGCTGTCCTGTCTGCTGCAGAGGATCAACGATCACCTCGAACCTACGTCTGACTCTTAGTGGAAACACACTCTCCATATCAGTTAGTGCCCATTCTCTCCAATGACCAGCTCCGACGACGTGAAAGACAAGTTCTACGAAGACCTACACACCCCTATCGCCACTGTGCCGAAGACGGAAAGACTGACAAGCCACAGTAACTTCAATTCCCGCGTCGCCATCTGGAACGGAGGGTTGGGTCGCCACGGGATCGGCGGCTGCAACAGTTACCGCCTTCCTCTCCCACAGGGCTTCTCGGAACAGTCCTCTCACGATCATCACCTGTCTTATGATCGGGGAAACGCTGACGCGTATGCGCTGTCACTTGTGTCAGTTGTGGCTTCCAGACTACGTCCTCGTTCGGAGGCTTGATCAACGTGATGAGCTGGTGACCAAGGGATGTGTGGTACTGACTGATCGATGAACGTCCGCCTTGTCACAGTGAAAATGATGCTTTGGCTGCCACTGTCGGCAACCACAAGGTTAAATACTGTGAAGAAGAAGAAGAAGAGGGGTCGAGCACCGGAACATTTTGTTTATTGTCCTGAGCTTTCGAAATCGTCAAAGGTAGTAACAGCAACAGAACAAGCGACAGTTATAGGACATGTGGGCCAGTCATCGACCGACGGCGCAAGGCTGGAGGTGACTGCGCAGGGCTCTATACGCTGGCGCCAGGTCGATAGGTCGATTGGCTGAGTCTCATCCGAGGCCCAGACTACAACAAATCCCCGGCCTGTTTTGTTTCCGGCGTGGGCGACTATCTTTGCGGCTGTGAAGTTAAACTCGTGAACCATTTCGTAGATGTGGGCGGTCACTTGTGATAGTGCGCCGCCTCGTCGCACACCCAGTTTATGTTCGTGTATGCGCGACCCGAGCATGCGTACAGTCTGGCCTATGTAGTTACAAGGGCAGCTTTGACACGGGATGCGATACGCTACTCCGGACTGCCTATCAGACTTTAACCGGTCTTTAATTTTCAAGACCCTATTGTGCATAGTGGCTTTGGGGCGGTGTGCAATTCTAACACCTAGCTCCGCAGCAATGTGCTCGGTCGCTTCTGAAACGTCTTTGATGTATGGCGGAGAATGATATATCGTTGATGGTGTCGATGTTTGAGTCCTCTGGGGCGACCGCGCAGGCAGCGACTTATGAATGCCCTCAGATAGCCATTTTGAACAAAATTGTCGAGGAGATAACGGGCCTCACGAGCTCTTTCATCTGGTCTGCTGCAATGAGTTAGGATCCGTGATCGTAATCGGGGTTGTCTACGGCTTTCAATCTACCGGAACTACGCGGCTGCTCAACTCAGGTGTAACGGAAGTACTGACAAAATTGTAGAGCGCTGGGTCAGGCACCTTAGGCGTCTTCCAACCGCCCATCTAAAATTAACGAGGTGCTGCCAATAAACTCCTGCATGTAGAACACAATGCCGATCTTGGTCGCCTGTCATTTCTGTAGGAAAAAAATCAAAACGATGCAACAGATCTTATATTTCGAAAGGTACGAGCCGATGGTTAAGCAACTTCATGACTGCACGAAGAGAGGCTTGACAAGCAAATTATCCATATCAGAGGTCTCCGCGATGAAAATTGAAGTAAAGCAGGACTACGTCCTCGTCCCAATCGTTCACGGACACCTGCGAGAGATCGATTCGGCACTAACCGACGTTATGTATCCGGTTCGCAGGGGACTGTTCAAAACTTGTCAAACCCAAACAACCATAGGAACTTTGAAAGCCAAGATATGGGGCTTTTCGTCTTAAGATGCGCTGATTTCCGACCAACAATTAAGACAAAAGGGGCGATTTTCGTGCACAAACCGGCGCTAACTACTGAATACATCAAACTCAAGGTCTCTGCGGAACGCTATGGCATAAAGTGAGATGAGAGTTGGCCCCCGGGATCTTGGTTTATCGTAAAATCTCAGTAGGGGCTCGGATTCTAGACAGGCAGCACGCATCCATTTGCACTGGTGAGGACAGCCGGCCGTCAGACTCTGGGTGTTAGAAACAGAGAACGTTTGCACATCCCGTCATACAATATCAAGGGTCCGCTCCAGGCTAAGTCGTTTAGGTCGTATACTATTCGTCTGTACCACCGAATTAGTTGCGGTGCGCACGATGGATCGGAATACTTAAATCGGACATGTTCATGAGGTTTCCTGTAAATTTAGAATGCAGGCGCATTCCCAGTAGTGGCTCACTTTTTGTCCAGGGATGTCTCATCTAACGTTTATACTGACTAACCTAGGCACTCGGGCGGCGGACATAAGTCAATTTAATGGCGACTACTGGTCGCCATGTCACAGTGCCGCTACCGGGCTTTGTGGCGGTTTGCAAAAGTTCAGCCCTCCGTGCTCGGATAGCACCGTCGCTGCTTGTCTGAGACTGTTTTTTCGTCAAATCTACTACCCCTACAACGGGCCACGTTGTAACGAACCAACACGGGGGCCAGATTAGGGAAGGGCAGGCCTTATTGGGGATGTGCACCCATAACAAACGCCACAAATGGGAGTGTGATGGCAAGCCTTAGCGCAGGTTCGCACCGCGCCAACCACGTGCGCCTGACCCCGCCTCCGGTTTTCTTGACCCCGGCCTCCGGTAGTTGAGGGAAGAGTGTGTGGTAGATGTTGGGCAAGTCCAATATCACTACAAAGTAATTCACGCACTAGTCACCGTTCCTGAGCCACCCTGCTTGGAAACACACGGTGGACACCGTCGGAATCGACGTTCAAACTGTCACTCGTTAAATCTGAGGGCCTGCTTATTTTGCAGCTAACTTCAGCTAATTGCCGCTCCTCTATCCGCAATTCGTGCACATGCCGAGTGGATAGCAGCTGGACCGACGGGTAAGCCTGGTCTGGAACGACTGAAACTAATGACGGTCATTGGTGAAGACCAAAAGTTGCTCTTCATGCTTTTTGTAGTAAGTGAGACTGGAAATTCAATAATGGTATGCTTCCAAAGCAACTGGCAAACTTACAATCGGTATGTCTCTGATCGAATGTAGTCGAATACGTGCGAGATTCCTACTTGGAGCTGGTCCTCGATGGGTGAAACCCAATAGTTTCCTGTAAGTTTGACAACGTGCGCGGTGCCACTAAAGTTCAGGTTTCCTAAAAAAATTCAAGAACTTTAGTAAGCTCTTTAGATCAAGATAAATAGATCGATTGCCTAGATAACATGGGATCGATAATTTTTATCCTGTTATTGCTGGACAGCAGTGTAGCAAACGGTGTCCTTCGAGAACAATTACCTGGCCCCACCGCGGCCGTCAACAAGAGCATCCAGAAACAGTGCTTGCAGAGGTTTACTATAGGTTTCTGGACATTGGCTCGACTCTAACAAAAAAAGATTTTTGCGAATACTTGTCCGACAGCATTATGCACTCCGATGTTAATATACCGAGTGGGCGTCAAGTTCGGATTAGTCCGTCTCGCCTACAGCAAAGCTTTAGTGGATTGGTATGTTCGTATTATTGATACAAGTGACAAATTACTGCGGTTTTCTGTTTAGCATATACTCTTCGTGACCAGAAGAGCCTACACTAAAAAGTGACACTGTAAGTTAGACGCCACCGTTTCCTTTGTAGAAGTAAGTAGGCTTACACAGTTTGGCGCAAGAATGCGACCGCTACATGGGTGCCGTTCTTGGTTCGTACTGCGTCCGTGAAGCTCGCGTAGCGATTAACTGTTCGATCGACACACGAACCTGAGCAATAGGGCCAGTGGCTTCGTCAGATTCACCATAGAGGTTATTTATTTGGCGTTTTAACCGTCAAATATGTTAGATGCGGGCCCACTGGGATGTAATTGTTAAGGCGATGTCCGGCAGTTTTGGTGTTGCCATTAGACCGTTGACAGCCGACGGGATCGAAGGGTGGTGCCACCAAGTCGTCAGGTGTCTTGGAAGGACTACCTGATTAAGAGGGTCACAACGTATCACAGTACAGTGGACACCACGGAGCTCTGTGATAACCTATACGCTTGCCTCCAAAGTCACCTGGACATAGAGGAAACGCACGGCCGCAGTCTGTAGGAATGGGCACGACACACGCGAAAATCGTGGTGAATTTAGGACCCGCACATGTCGCAGGCCGTACAAACTGACTAATTACTAGAGACAAAAACACGTGGAAAAAGCAGGTTCCATGCCATGTGGTGTACGTATCCAGATGAGCTTAATTCGAATGCTTGATCAACGGCTTTCCTAGGAGCTGCCGGCAGTGACTTTGAGACAAGCTGCGACTATAGTAAGCTGGATTATCTAAGTTTATCCTTCGAAAGGGAGCCCTTTAAGGTCTACAGATCTGCTTCGAAACCTAGATAAATAACACTAAAAGCGTATCGAGCAACCATTGGTGTGCAGAAAGGCCGTTTATTCCAGTTTTTATAAAATTCGGCAAACAAGGATGCACTGGGAGAGGGGAGGTTTTCTGGTACTCCATCGGGTGCAGCGAACTTGTTTTTCTGGTGAGTGAAGCAATATAGGATCCGCAAACTGTATAGGATCCCCTGACAGCTGTTCCAACAGCATTCAAGCGATGAAAACACGATAATGCCCGCTGTCGATACAAATAACATGGGTTCTAGTGCAATTCAAGTTATTTAGCGTGGCTGCATGCGGTCGGAACGAAGCTTTTAAACTGTACGGGACCGTTCAGAAAAAGTGCGGGTTTGGCTGCTGAGGGAACAGCATATTTCATCCATTTGACAGTGACGCGCAACCAATAGCTAGAAAACCTCACGCAGCGCAATCAGACCGCCTTTACATGTGGTGCGAATGTTCGCCTGGCAGTCAAATGAATGATCTAAAGAAACACGCCGTCAGGGCCTGAACTCAGAAAACCGCGAAGACTCGCCAAAAGAACCCCGCACTTGATCATAAATACTTATTTAAACGTGCAAAATCGACAGGACCATTTGGGGACTGCCATATAATGCAATCAGATAGTGACCTCACCCAAAATTAACAGTCATTCAGCCCATGAACGACAAAAAAAGCAAAGAGCTATGTAAGGGAGCGTTGCATTAAATAGTACTTTGTAAAAACAAGGTACAATTCGGAACATTCTATACAAAGTTATCTTCGAAAGGGGATAATGAAGTATTAAAAAAAACTAAGAGCAAACTGGAGAAACGTAATTTGGAGTGGACTTCCTAGGAGTCGAACGCTCACAAATGAAGCATGAACATAAATATCCAAACGTTTACGATAAAAGATTACCAGGTTTTCACAAGGTATTGAAGAATAACTTTCACCAACAAGCTTAAAATAAAAAACGTTACCTAGTTCTGGTGGTAAAACGCGGAGTCTGTTGCCTTGCAAATGTAGCTCCTTTAGATGCGTAAGTTTCCCTATCTCAGGAGGCAAGAAAAGAAGGTCATTGTCGCGCAATGCAAGCTGTTTGTTAGCAAAATTTACGACTTACGATTTCGAGATTTGCCAGGTTTCCAATCCCTGGTGGCAATTTTTCAAAATCATTATCCGATAGGTACAACGCCCGCAAAGTTCCAAGGTTGAAAAAGTTATCAGGTAAGCTGTTTTCGTTCAAATTGTTGTAGGTGAGATCCAGAACTTCTAGCGCAGGAAAAGCTCCAAAACCGCGTGGCAGGGTATTTATTTTGTTCAGACCGAGTATGAGCGAACGTAAATTTCTGAGCTCACACACTTTTGGAGTTATATTCTTTCAAAAATATGAATTATATGCTGGGTTGGGCCACCCACCGATATGCAATTATTAAAAAGATTAAGATGCTCCAAGTACTGAAGAGAAGCGATCTCGTGGGGAATTTCTGGATGTTAGTATTACGAATCCGCTGTAGTATACCTGGAATTTTGTTGTGGGAGAGAGTCAGCGACTTCAGAAACTGGAGGGTTGCTAATTTACACATGAGTAAATAAGTGTCAAATATGCAAACCTAGTTCAGGCAGCTCGGGAATGGAAACGAGTTCCTTTTTGCTTGCCTCTAAAGCGGTTTCGTTGCCCTCTCGGACGTCCTGGATAGCTTTTTTAAAGGCCTTCAGCTTGTTCATTGTTGTCAGTCCCAGTCAGTTACCCAATCTTACCGCCAGAACTAATGGGCTATTAGAACCAAGGAACGCCAGTTTATCTGTTTACTCGATGACATTGAAGTAAACCCTTGAGATTTGCTCGGTATTGGCAGTGAATGAAGCATATTGCTGTTCTTCGTTCAATTCAGATGCTGCAAGTCTAATTTAAGCGCATGAGTACTCGGCAGCAAGCTTTTAGTGCTAAAACCGGTGATTCGACAGGGAAGCTATCAGCCAGACGGAGCATAGTTTCCAGAAACTCTGACAGGAGTAATCACTTCAATAACTGTAGTTAACAAGTAACTGAAAAGGGGTGATAGAGAATGTAGATAAAATCTGGAAACCAAGATAGACTGGCAGGAATTGTAAAGTAAACAAAATTATTATAGTGGGGAAGAAGAAAAGAAGACATGCACGAGGCAGCTCAAAAAAGGGCAACAAGAACTGACACTATATGGAAGTATGACATCATGATAAACATATAAGAGACAAAGAATTGACATGCGTCACTATTAGTAGTGAACATGTTCATCTTAGGTTTTCCGCTAGCAGAATCCGGCGAGCAAGTCGCCTCGTATGTTAAATGCGAGACCTGAGGCAGAGAAATACAGAAAGAAAGTACTTTCTAAAAGGTGCATAGTAACCACAAAACCTTTACGTTATGAGGAATTTCGCCGCAAGCGGGGCGAGATAAGATCAAATGTCTGCAGATCGCGGAAGGGATATCATACACTGAATATAGACCTGGTCATCGAAAATCCAAAATTGTTCCTCAGCTTCATAAGCAGCAGGTTGGAGGACAAAGGGTGTCGTTGGGTTGGTCAGATAAAACAGTGAGGATATTGGCGAAATGACGATAACGCAGAATACGTCAGTCATTTTTACCTGTTTTCATCAATGGAACGGTTTTTATCTAAGTCGACTTCCCCAATTTAATTAAGGACACAAGTGAAGAAGAAGAGTCGAGCACCGGAACACTTCGTTTATTATCCTGAGCTTTCAGACTCGTACAGAAGTCCATGGTCAGAGATAGTGGCGGAAACAGCACAAGTGGCATCTATAAGGCACGTAGGCCCAATCATCGACCTACGTCGCATGACTGGAGATGACTACGAAGGACTCTGTACGCCAGCGCCAGATCGATAAATCGATTGACCGAGTTCTCATCCGAGACCCAGACTACAACCAATCCCCGTCCTGTTTTGTTTCCGGCGTGGGCGACTATCTTTGCGGCTGTGAGGTTAAACTCGTGACCCATTTCGTAGGTGTGGCGGTCACTTGTGATAATGCGTCGCCTCGTCGTACACCCGGCTTTTGTTCGTGTATGCGCGATCCGACCATGCGTCCAGTCTGTCCTGTGTAGTTACAAGGACAATTTTGGCACGGAAGGCGATACACTACTCCAGATTGCTCTTCAGGTTTTAATCTGTCTTTGATTTTCATGACCCTGTTGCGCATGGTGGCTTTGGGGCGGTGTGCAATTCCAACACCTAGCTCCGCAGCAATGCGCTCGGTCGCTTCTGAAACGTCTTTGATGTATGGCACAGAATGCCATATCGTCGTTGGCGTTGATTTTCGAGTTCTCTGGTGGCGACCGCGCAGGCAGCGACTTATGAATGCCTTCGTATAGCCATTTTGCACAAACTGGTCGCGGAGATAACGGGCCTCACGTGCTCTGTCCTCCGGTTTGCTGCAATGACTTTGGATCCGGTTTTAGAGCGTCTTCACACAGCTTCTTTTGTGAGCCACCGGATGGTTGCTGTGAAAACTGAGAAGCTGTGTGGTGCTCGATGCCTTCCTATAAACCGTCGTTTCAAGTTCACCGTTAAGATTTCGTCTGACGAGCACATCCAGGAAGGGCAACTGCTGTTCCTGTTCTTCTTCCCTCGTGAATTTTATATCCGGGAAAAGTGCGTTGAGCAAGCTGTGGAAATGCTGCAGCATGTCCTTCGAACTTGTCGTCTACGTAACGGCGCCAAATCACCGGTTCGTGTTGGAGGAAGGCAATCTTTTCTAACTCCTGTAGGACCAGTTCTGCCACCAAACCGGAGACCCGTGAGCCCATTGGGGTTCCCTTGATTTGTTCAGCGGTCTCTCCCGCAAAAGTGAAGAAAGGTTGTTGGCAGAATTCAAACAGTCTCATGAGCTGTTCAGTTTTGAGGGCATTCTGAGTTTCATCGTACGCCTCTTCAAGTCTCTTGCGCAAGACTTCGCGGGCCACGTTTGGTGGGATGGATGTGAATAACGACGTCACATCGAAGGACACCATGATTTCGTCCGATTGAATTCTCCGACCTCAGAGGTCTATGAGGAATTGAGAGGCTGATCAAAGTGAGTTAGTCGAATTGCCTTGAAGGAACTTCAGTTGTGAGTACATCCACTTTGCCAAATTGTAGATGGAGCTGCCTTTTAGGGCAACGATTGGCCGAAGTAGGGCATTTGCTTTATGGATTTTTGGCAGGCCATAGAATCCGGCTAGAGCGGTGTCAGTTGCCCTCATTTGGTGCCATTCATTCTCCGTGATCACATTTTTATGTCGGTATTCTCTAAGCAGTTTACACAGCCGATCTGCCACTGCTTTGGCTTGTGACTTCTGTGCTGCCCTATAAAATTCTCTGTCATCAAGAAGGGCTCTAGCCCTTTCATTATAGTCTTCTGTATTCATCACGACGGTTGATCGTCCCATGTCAGCAGGTGGAATGATAATGCTTTCGTCTCTCCTCAGTTCCCTCATAGCCTTTGACTCACTCTGCGAAATACATTTGGTTGGTCTGTGTTTCATCAGCAAAGAGGTAGCACGCTGTCGGACGGAGTGTTTCATGTCGTCGGATGTTTCACTTCTCACAAGCATAGCTTTCAAGGCCGCAATGAAGTCGACAGGATCGGCATCTGCAGTGTTGAAACAAGTTTCATGCTGTAACACTCGTAGTTGCTGCTTTGTTAGCTGCTTAGACGAGAAGTTGTGGACCAAGTTTGAGCTTTCTGTGCCTGGTGGTTTTAGCTTAGTCAGTTTCCGTTCAAAAACTTCTCTATTCTTGGCTTGCCTGTGGTGTGCCGGAGCAGAGATCGTCTTCCCAAGATCTGCGGCGATAGAATCGCCGAGAGTGTGGACACACTGCGATCTGTTCTCCTCGATCTCAGCCTTGTACTTCTGCAAACGCCGGTGACAGTCGTCGATCAGAACTCTTGTCATCTGTTTGACAAACCGCCTCACAACTTCTCTTCCCATGGCCGTATTAACGGGAACTTTATATTTCAGGCATCGTGGGATTATTTCGTCTTGGAGACATCGGTGCAGAAAACGTAACTGTTCGTATGTTGCTGCCTCTCGTGTAGAGAATAACTTCCAGATGCGAGCTGTCCGAAGCGCATCTGAAAGCTCAGGATAATAAACGAAGTGTTCCGGTGCTCGACTCTTCTTCTTCACTTATGCATACACCTGAAACTCGAAATTTCGCCTTCAGTCATGCGAAACGTTGGCCTCTTAGAAGATGTATAATGGAGCGTCTTGTAAATAACGAAGTGTCTGTATCCAGCCAAAATGTCAGCAAGAATTGTTGAATGTGCCTACTTGCGAATTCTCCAGTCTGTTTTTTGCTTATTTTCAGGCTGCTCTTTGATTGAGTAAGCCACTCCTCTCATCGAAGTCGGCGGACATAGACCGCATTTACAAGGGTGGGTCCAGGACAACTGTAAGCTAATATAGGCTAGTCAGCCTGACGGGTATTTGTTGCAGTTATGCGAAGAGTCGTGAAAAAGCAGTCATTATCTTTTTGAAATGAGTGACACACTTGCCGGTTTTCAACACGGTATTCCTGCACATTGGCAGTTAATCCCAAAGTTCGGGAATTTGGCACATTGGGGATTTCGTTGAGTTAGATACGGGATTTCTTGATAGGCTATTCGCAGCCTGTGTGCATAGGAAGTAAGGAATCAATATCAATGGACATTAGGAGTTGAGTGTCCCAGAAATCCGTCCTCGTGCCTCATCATCTTTTACGCGTTTCTCTGGATGTATAACAGGACAGATTTCAACAAATCGTATTTGCAAATGGCATCAAGGTATGGCAAACTATCGAATACAATAATCATAATCGGAGCGCAAAGAAAATATCAAACCGTTTATGCCAGCAGTCTGATAGAAGCTTACTTAAATTTAACTTTGAGAAATGCCCAGCACTGAGGCTCAAGATTAGGAAGTCGTCAGTAAAGGCAAACCTCCTCAATGCCTTTCCAACGGAAGTATCCAAGCGAATGTATCTGGACAAAAGGTCTTCGTTATCATCATTTTATTATCTTCGAGTCCCTTTTTCCAATATGTCAGGGCAAACAAAAGGGCGCCCTATATTCCCTTTGTCCTTTGAAAGTTTCGCATATACATATATAAGGACAATTTTGAACAGAATGCGGGTCTTCATTCATTCGCTTCTGCAATATGAAATTTGGACAGGGCAAATCCGTTTGAAAATATTGTTACCCCCTTGCTACAACAAGCGACCTAAATGGCAACACTCCTTATGATTTGTTTTCCCGTTTCGTGCCTGAATATTAGTCGGTTCATATTCTCCGAAATTTTTCGGTGTCTGGAACGGACACAACAATGGCATCCATAGGTAAACTCCATATCTTTTTACTCGAAAAAACAGCCGAAACACTTAGGAAAGTTCTGCAACGTTAAGGTACTTCGAAGTGCTTGTGAGACTAGCGAGTATGTCCCAGTTTTTGTTTTATTTTTTAAATTTGGGCCTATCTTGGGTTGCATGCGATCCCTACACAGGGCCTCAACCTCCACCGCGATTTTATAGATTTTGGAGGCTGTTGGTACTGAGTCCATTTAAAGCCGTTTTGAGGCAATCCTCCGAACCAGGCGATTTAGTAACCTGTAGTTTTATTTGCTGTACTTGGCATGAACGCCCTCTTCGCAAATACACTGTTAACTGTGGTTACTGATGGATCTAGGGATTCACCGAATAAGTCTTATTTACAGTTAAGGACGTTGCCATAGATGTCTACAAGAGAGACCATTGGGTGGTCTGTCCGTCTATAATTGTTGTCTGTTCACTGACAGTATGCTGCTCAACGCTTTCGTTTGGCTGGTTATGTCAAGGCGGCCGTTGCCGCGCTGCTGTCATCTGCTGATTTAGCGGAAGTCACTGGTTCAATTATTTTTAGCCAACGGGTATCGACTCAAACCCTGCGGATACTTCAGCAGCAGTAACGACCGACTTCTTAACTGCTCCATCCGTCATCATGCTGGGGTTTGCTCCGTCTTCTTGTTCGGCAGCTGTTAATTCAACGGCTCGACGGTTTAAGGACTCGCACCTTAATCTCTTTTTAAACACACAGAGCTCGCCATCAAGTACTGCATTTAATTGACAACGCGTAGCCATTAGCTGTTTTCTTACATTTCCATACATTCTCATTTTACACCGATCGAGTTTCAGGTACCAAAAAGGGACTATACTCCCGAGCGAGAACCTAATGACCACTTTGACTAAGGGTGTGTGAGGCCTAAATCAAGAACACAGCTACCGCCTCTAGTAACAATGAATTCCGAACAGGTTGAGTACTGTAAATTGCGGAATCGCCCCCTCCCTATTTTAACGTGTTGGATGTAAAAATTATGAATAATCAATCGAAGACATTTATTTTTGAAAAAGTTTTCTGGCAGCCTGCAGGCATCACTTCCCATTGTATAATTGGGTCATTGAGCCCTTATGTGTTTTTGCAAATATTTTCGAGCCCGCAGAACGGCGCTTTGTGTGCAATGGTTGACTCGTACGAAAAATATGTGTCCAAGACGATGGGGTTGAGAGAGATAGGAAGGAGGAGGACTTTACGTTTCCTAAATGTTTGGCATATAGCGGGAAGTTCGCATCTTGGTGATTGTGAACTAGGACTGCTTTGTATTTCCGGCTGAACTACACGCTCTTCAGCCGTCAAAGTTTTGTTGAGAGGCTGCCGATACTATGGGTTATAGACCGAAGTTTTAGCCAAAATCGCATAACCCACCACCAAACTTGTTAAGCCACTTCGTGAGTCTGCGAATACAGACGACAGAGCTCGGTCTTTAAAAGCGCACATGCCCATCTACATTCTTCGTCCTCGTGTTATCCGAGAGAAGAAGGTATTGCAAATTTTTTTCGGCATCGGGTTAGATTCTCATGACATGATATTGCCATAATATAGTTATTTCCGGCCCTATCTATTATGTTCTAGCCATAACGGCTGGCTGGCGGTTTGGTTTGCAAGTCTTCACATTCGAATCGCCAAAAGAGAACTCAACAGTCACTCGTCAATTAACGAGTTCCCAACGGCAAAATCTGATAATAAAGGGTCAATAAAAAATGTCCAAGGGCGGTCTGCAATTGAGCCGCTAGCATATGGGCAGGTCTTCTGACTCATCTGAGTGGCTGGGAGCCCCTTCAATCCTGTTTGTGGTTGACGCGAGCTCATTATGTTCGCGCCGAGTGAGCGGATCGGTTGGACAGCATGTGCGCGTCGTTAGAGCGGCATGCAAATGAGTCGGTTAGGACGGCCTCTCCTAATTTTATCTACTCATATTTATGGCTGTCCACATGCCTGCTTAATATGCATCCTGTGAGCACATTGCAGGATATGATAAGACATTGCTTAAAGTCTCATACTCAGATTTGTAGTTGGTGGCGGTGGTTTAACGTCCAGGTAGAACGTTTCTGTCGGCAGCGCCAAAATAATCACGGCCCAGTCCTTAGACGATAAGGGCACCAACAGGAGTGGTGTATTCTGTACAGAGGCTTGGTAGGCACCGGAGCCCCAGAAGCGTTGCCGGCTCTGGGCCTGTGCGCATCTGTCCGCCAGAGTAATGTGGGCGTGAAGGAATAAACGTCATGTTGATGTCACTCTGCATCAGCCTGGTCAGTCGATTGGATGATAACCGAGTTTGTAGGCGCCTATGATTGACTGTACCGGAGGTTACACTCGGGCATTTTCAGGCAGCACTGGAGCCACGATCACAAGATTCCTAGCACAGCACAGGAGCCGGGTTCGAAAGCCTCATATGCGCATGGACGATACAAAGATAAACATGGCGTAAAGTGTGACTTGTACAATGAACATTGCAGATGACGTAGAACCTCACGATCCTTTTGGCCTCCCTTTCTGCGTCTCCTCTGGAGAGTAATCTTAAGAGACTGAGCGTAGTACTGCGAAGTCAGTCGGTGGTTTTGTAAAGGAAAAATAGGCGCTTGAATAAGCGACACAACTGAGATGGCAGAACGTAGGCTCATTCATAGGTGTAATCGTGGCCTGATTCGCATAGGATACAATGTGACCTGGTAGTACAAGAATGAAAGTTGTTCGTGCTTCACTTTAGACATTCCTTCGACAAATAAGTGAATTGAGCTGGTAATACATATTTTCTACGAACTTAATGCTCCATTGCAGTGGAAGTGTTCATAGAGTACGCGGTGAAGCCCTTGACCTAGCTGTTTAAATCGGCCATCCTGCAAGATCTTTCCGAGTGAATGAGTATTCAACTGGTGTTTCCAGTACAGACAACTGCGTGAGTACGCCATCCATTTTTCTGACTAAGTGTGTTTTCGAGTGGACGACGAAGGTCAACGCGCGCAGCACGATTTTGAAAAGATTAGTGAAAGTTATATTTTTGGATTCAATTTCTTAATCTCTTGCACAGTTTTCCAGTGTAGATCTGACAAAATTTCATATTTTTTGTCATAAGTCATCTTCGCTTCCCGTCGTGTTTCGGCGATTTGCCATAAAGCAGAAGTCTTATGTCGTAGTTTTTCGCCCAACATAGCCTCAATCCTATCAAGTCTTACCTACATATACAATAGGTTTTCCTCGTAAAAATATAGAATAGCATTATATTTTAAACGATAAACGGTCTCCACTGACCGCTTTTATTGTCGGTATATTGAGAATTATACTGTTCTCTATCTTATCCCACATATCCTCATTATCCAATTCAGATTTATTCCCAGTTCTGTTTTTCCACCTACGAAATTGTCATTTACCCTTTTTTCAAATTTTCATTCTGTTATTGAGTAAAATTTGCTTAGTATAAATTGTGCTGTCTATTCCACCAATATTGACAGCTTTCAGAAATCGTTTCATCATACATAGCCTCATCCATATATCCTCGAAGTTTCCGCAGTTATCATCCATATAAATATTTGGGCTTAAGTCTTGTATTGCTTTCTCGACATGAAACCTCAGGCAACCCTTCGTCGAAATCTGAGGGAAACTAAGCTTCATCTAAAACCCATTGTTCATATGAAAAAAATGATCAAGGGGCGCTTGATGATTTTAACAATTTTATGTCCCGTTACGGATCAATTTTTTCTGTTCTGGGTGCCCTTCTTGACGGAAAATTGCCAACGATTACGTCTCAGCAATGTGAAAAGCTCATGCCTCTCATTAACCTGGTTGCTACTGAGACCGAAGACAGGCACAAACGAAGTTTCAATTTTATATTAAAAAACGTTCCTAATAGTAGACTGCCAATCGATGTCGCTTTTCATTTTCTTTATTCATGTGGCTTCAACTTTAGGGTCTCTGAAGCTAAAAGGCTTTCATCTAGGAGCAAGGATCCACCAATTCTTGACAAACTATTTTCGTCGATAGAAGTGGATTTTATTATCTCCCATTTGGAGCGTACGACTCAATATCCCAGGGGAAATAAACTTTTTATTAGTCGAGATCAATCTCCACTGCAACGAAGAGTTTCTCCCCAGTTAACAAACGTAAAGCCAACCCCGAATTCTACTCATATGCCTTTTACATCTAAAGCAGTTTCTCCATCTGTTGTCGACAAAATCTCCCCACTATCTACAACGGCCCCAGTTCCATCTAGCTCTTCGACTGATCACATTATCACAGAGTCAGTTAAAACTGGCCTCTTTAAAACTCCCCCACGAAGCAAGGATTTTTCAAATGCGGCTCCCAAATTTACTAGGGAGCTTGATTTTAACAGTAAAGATGAGCCAGTCCTTGAAGCACAACCGACTCCCAGCACTCAGAATAGTGATTTAGTTAAAAAACTTACATCGAATCCACCCCGTTCCCACGCCTGGCCACTAAGGTCTGACCTCGTGGTTGGGTCCAATAAGCTAGATGATAATTCAGGGAGATATTTACCTGTTCCTATCCTGAATTCTCAACTTCACGCCCCAGTTGTGAAGTCCTCTTACATACCAGACTGCAAAATGCAAGTACATTGCATTGGTGATAACTTTTCCAATCCCATTGCTAGTCTGACACCCCAAATAATAAAGCCCCTTCCTGATGTTAACTGTTTCCCGAAACCATTACGTCCGCTACCTAACATTAACTACCCCTCATATTAAGCTAACAATTCCCAAAATCCTATTTTCATGCCTCCTAGTTTTCCAACCAGACAAAATAACATTCCTCTTCCTGGGTCCTCCTCAAATGTTTTTCAACATAATGCTGCATCTCTAGTTAGTAGTTATCCCATAAATTTTAGACCGCAGTAACTTTGTCCTCCACCAATTGCTTCGTTCCAACAGCTTAATTTTCCACCTCCGGCTCTTCCTTTTTTATAAGTAGCAATGAACGGAACCTACATATTAGGAATACGCTCAGTATTGTCTCTCTCAACGCAAGATCTGTCGTGCAAAAGATGGCACACCTAAGAAGTGTAGCTGTTGAGTTTGACACAGACGCATTGTGAATTACAGAATCTTGGGCTTACTCTCTAATTTCAGACTCGGCACTTAATATAGATAGCCTCAGTTTATACCGCCAGGGTCGTGACGTGGATGCCTTCTTTGCATAAGAGCCTCAATTGCACAATCGCCTTATGACTTGAACATTTCCTCCTTCTCTGAAAATTTATGTTTTGCTTCGGTAATCCTTCCGCAAAATAGGAAAGCCTTAGTCGGATGCGTATATAATCCTTCTTGTTCCTCCGGAAATTAAAGCCAATTCTGTGAACTCTTTGAAAAAATTGCAGAGACTTTTCGATGGCAAGATTATCGTAGGCGATTTTAATTTGCCAGAAATTGACTGGCACACACATACTTCTCCTAAATTCCAGAAGCTGCTTGACACCATTTACTTTTCAAACTTATCTCAATTAGTTCACTCTTCAACCAGAAACGATATTGTTTTAGACTTAATTTTTACTTATGGCACCTTCCCTTTATTTATGGATTTCTATCAAGACCTTTTTGCAAGTGATCATGCATTAATCCATTGCCGCCTTCCAGTTGCATTTCCGCAAAGCCAACAGTACAACGTAGTATTTTTGACTTTGCTTATGTTAACAAGGAATTAGTAAATAACTTTACGTGAATTCTTGATTGGCACAAGATTTTTTCAAAAAATGATCTAAATTTTTTGAACAATTTATTACAATGCGTAACAGAAAGTCTTCTTGACCTTATTCCTCGGAAGATGTTCAAATCGGATGCTAATTCCACCGCTGTCCCACACTTGGTTAAAAACAGACTTAAAAATTTGCGAAAGCAGTTTAAAGATCCATCTGTGAGCTCATCATCAGTTCATCTCAGAATCCTTGAAATATTTGAACTAGCTTCGAAAATGAGGCTCGCGCGAGATAGGCGTAGAGAGTCTTTAGCTATTAACGACGTGAATGCTTCTAAATCAGTTGCTCAGATCTTCAGTCAAAGATCATCTGCTAAGTCCCACCAAGTCATTCCGCCTTTTCTTACTACTAACGATGCCTTCATTACAAAGGAGTCAGGCAAAGCAGACATTTTAAATTCGTTCTTTGCCAAACATTTCACTTTTGAAACTGACCCAATCCCTTTAATTCCTCCGTTGTCTGATGCTTCTCTTAGCATCATTAATTTTTCTCCTGAATGTATTCAAAAGCTGATAAGCCGTCTTCCTAACTCTCACTCAGTATGTACGGACAATATCCCGAACTCTTTTATAAAACAGCTAAGAGATTTTCCTCCGCTGCTTAGCAAAATCTTTTAAGTCAGTTTAAGTGAGTTTATTAAGGGAATGAGGCTTTCGCCCTTGAGCACCCTATTCATGTCGATAAACAGAAATAAAGTCATCAGTTACATCAGCAAATGCGAAAAGTTAAGAAGTTAGCGGTAAGTGTGAGCCAGGCGCAAACTGCCGCCGCTAAAACAATCATGATTGTATGTACAGTAGGTTCTCAACAAGTGAGCGTCTAGTCTGCACTTAAAGGATTTAACACTTTCGGAAAGAACGACGGCATCAGGGAGTCCATTCCATGCCCCGATGACCCTGTGTGAGAAGGCGTTCCGTCGGACGTCCGAATGAGCCCGCTTCCTTTGCAGTTTGAACGGATGACCACGCGGACGGTCAGTCCGGGCCAATTCAAAGAATTCATCAAAATCTAGGGCACACTCTCGGCTTCTGACAATCCTGTAGGTTTGAATGAGATCGCCGCGCAGTTGCCTGTAATTTAGAGGAAACAGATTTAGTTCAGTCAGCCTGGTTTCGTAAGGCAAATGATGAAGATTCTTGACCATCTTCGTAGCCATCGCCTGTACTCTTTCCAGTCTTTGATAATCTTTCTTTAACCACGGTCGCCAGGCCTGGACTGCATACTCTAAGTGAGACCGGACGAATGCCCCATAGGTTTTTCCGAACAGCTCCTTGTCGATATGCACAAATCCTCGCCTCAGCGCAAATAACACCCTTATCGCACTTTTGGCTGCCCTTTGACACTGTGAAGATGGTTTCAGCGAGGAGGTCATTAGGACTCCCAGGTCCTTCTGTTCCACAACATTTGAAAGGGACTGACCACCAAGGACATATTGAAAGGAATCGTCCTCCTTACTGGTCTGTCTGGTGCGGAGTCTCAGGACTACACATTTGTCCACATTATTTCGTAAATGGCTTTTTCCCTGACTGTGGGAAAACCTCTATTATTATTCGTGTATTTAAGTGTGGCTGTCGTTCTGACTTACAGAACTATCGATGTGTCCATAAAACACCCTCTCTTGCCAAAATCTTCTAAACAAATATCGCCGTAAAAATTTTCGACTTTTGCATAGCCAATCAAGTTATTAGCACTTCCCAGCATGGTTTTTTACCAGATCGCTCTTACGAAACATGTCATCTGTCGTTTCTCGATCTACTTACCTCTCTTCGTAATGATCACCTATCTGTTGTCGTTATTTATTTTGATCTTAGTAAAGCCTTTGATAAAGTACCACATAAAAGACTCTTGGTTAAATTGGAAGCTATGGGAATTCGCAGTCCACTAATAGACTTTCTCAGGTCATACCTGTCTAATCGTAAACAAAAGGTTTTGGTGGGATCTTCACTTTCCAGTGAAAGCCCTATTGTAAGTGGTGTCCTACAAGGTACCGTTTTAGGTCCTCTTTTGTTCTTGCATTACATAAATGATATTTAGGCAGCAGTTAAACATTCTCAATCATTTATTTATGCCGATGATCTCAAATGTGTATATTCTTTCAAAAAATCTACGAGCCTTCATTGCCTGGAGCAAATCCATGCTGACTTGCTTGCTCTCTCAGCTTGGAGCTCAAAATGGATAATGGAATTCTCTCCGTCTAAATGTCACTATAGGTGTTTTGGACCTGATAGGCTACCCCAATCAGTGGTCTTTCAAGGAACACCTATGAATGAATGTACCACCATCAAGGATTTAGGTTTAAGCTACACTAGTAAGCTTGATCTCTGGTCACACGCTGACAGAATTACAGTCAAAGCTGCCCAGATTTGTGGCTTTATTTCTTACAATTTCTATCTTCCTGAAAGTAAATTAAGGCTCTATCGTATGTTTGTACTTCCCATTCTCGAGTATTGTTGCCCATTCTTTGGTTTGATGAATGAACCTAGTCGTTTAAAAATTGGAAATGTCCAAAGACGTTTTTCTAAAAAAACTTTTAGACAAGGAGCATCCCAATATCTCCTACTCAGATAGATGCCAGTTAATTAACCTAAAATTTGTATGGGTTCGAAGACAAGAAGTAGGCTTCTGTCTCCTCTTTCGCATTAATCGTAGTTCAAATTTTCCTGAGATTTCAGCACTCACCCCTAGTAGTCACCCATACAATCTTCGCAACTCGTCCTTGATTATACCTCCTCCAGCGCCCTCCACCTCTAAGCGCTCCCTTCTTTCGCTTCCAGATATACTTTCCTCTGGAATAACCTTCCAATAAATATAAGATCTTCAGAAAATCTACCCCCTTTTAAGAGAAGACTACGCCTTTATCTGAATACTGACTCGAATAAACTTTTATTTTCCTCATCCTTCCCAGACAACTTTGTCTATGACACCGAGAAAGGGCCACCGGGAATTTAGTATGCCATCGTTAAATTTCCGTATCTGTTCAAATTTGCTTCCTTTGTGAGTAGTCTACTTCCTAGGATCCCTCACCAGTAATGTTAATTTTTCCAATTTTTCAGTTCATGCATCGTGCCCTCACAGAATGCGCTTCATCGACGCTCTTGGCGAAATCTTCTGTATTCGCCATATACTAGTAGTCTGGTCGCATCTCCCCTGCCCCATCATCGGATGGACTCGGTTGAATGTAACCGACCGCATCTGGGTTCCTATCGCCTCGAGACTGGTTTTCAATTTCGCCACTTATTTGTCTTATTCAAGGCCACATACAGGCCAGTCCTGACCGATCCGCCTATTTACCCCTTGATGAAATCCGTTATACAATGCCATACACAGCTGACATTTATTTCGGTCCTGAGGATTTCCGACTCAAATCCATTCTATACCGCCACATGCAGGCCAGTCCTGCCCGCATTTTTCTGATTCTATTTTTTCGAGGGTTTTGTTTTCTCCTGTAAAATTAATCCAATCATTTATAAATTTTGATGTGGAGTTTTTTTCACCTCTCGTTTATCATTTTTCTTAACGGACTTCTAATTCAAAAACTATGTATTGCACTTTGTACAGATTTTGCCTACCTCGTCTAAAATTCGCATGTAAATCTATTTTTACTTGCTTTGATGGGACCCCGACGGGTCTTTAATAAAATAATTATTAATAAAATAATTATGATTACTTGTGCAACCTGGAAGGAATTATCTGTCGTTACCAACCCACTTTCAATTTGCCGAGAGCCAATATTGAAGGCCATATTTTCACAGTGCCATCACACCATCCATGTACTTTGTAAAGGAATCCGGTGGACAAAAGTGCGCCGCTTGAATTTCATTCAGTTTCAAAATCCCCACATCGAGGATCTTGTGGGAATTACCGTGATGCGGTAATTGTTGCCATGGGTGGCTTATGCCTTCTTTGTCCTTTTCGGTTTAACATATTGATATGACTACTTCATGGACAAACAATGCGCGTTAACAGTCGGTGAGGGGACAAAGGATTACGTCTGACGACAATGCATGAGAAATAGGTGATGTGGCGCCGTGATATATTATGATATGTTTGATATCTCTTTTTATAGTCTAGAATTCCAACAAATCTGGTGCGAAAGATGACTCCGCGTAAACTATACCTGAGGACATAACCCCTCAAAAAAGGATCGAAGTCCTTCCATTTGTAGGTTTCGCTGGCTCCCTGGTGTTCTGAGAATATACACTATAGCGATAAAATACGCGGTTTTTCGGGCAAGTAATTGGAATTTACACACAGCAAACCGCCAAAAGTTGTAGTTTGACGAAGACAACGTAGATGAGGTTGTTTAGATGTCTCTTCCCTACAGAAGCGATCACATAGTGCCTAGGTGGGACAACCAGTTATTCTCTGTTTTGCGTACGTTACACTATTAAAAGCGTAGCATTTGGAAAGACGACTGCTACCAGATAAGAGCAGATTTGACCGTTCTCGAATTGAGCTCCGTGTTTACGGGCAATGCTAACGAGGATTTGGAGGTGTTCAACAATGTCATCCTGAAGTTTATAAATCGGTCTAAACGAACGAGACAGGGTCCTTCCTCCCTTCGTCGGCCCCAAGCACAAACAATATGCTTTTTTCAGAATATCGTATCCGTAGAGAATTAGAGGCATCGAGCAAATCGAAATCTCCAAGACCAGACGAGATTCCACCCCTGTTTCACAAAGAAATTGCCAGTAAGCTTTCTTTGATTATGTCAGCACCCTGCCAAACGTCCTTTGACACTGAAACACTTCCTAATGATTGAAAAATGACGCATATAACTCCATTATACAACGGCGGTATCAGGGCGTCGACGACATATTACAGGCCCATAGACTCAACATGCGTTCTCAACACAGTCATGGAGAGGATCAGGAAGAGTGATTTGGGGCAATTCCTAGAAGTTTACAACTCGCTTTCAAACTGCCAACAAGGGTTCCACAAAGGAAGATCGTGTACAACAAAATTTTATGCAATCTTTCGGAGCTGGACCCGAACACCCGGCGAAAGACTCGCGATTTATACCGCTTTCATTTGCTTCCAAACTGCGTTCGACGCCGTTCCGCGCCAGAGACTGTTATGTAAGCCGGAAAGAAATGGGGACCAGACCTAACTTCCTCGAACGGATCAAAAAGCTTCTTGCGGGTCGGCGTCAGGTTGTGCGCATCGGACAAGAGAATCCAGAGCTTGATGTGGTCCTAAATGCTGTTCCCTAGTATTCAAGACGGGGACCAACACTCTTTTGAATATGTGCGGATGATTTCGCAAGAGATTTGGAATGCGAAGCAGTAACGTTCGCTGACAACACGTAGAGATCGAGTTAATTACGGGCCCTGTTGGCGAAGACGGACTGCAGATCAACCTAAATTGGGTGGAAAGTGGTAAAATCTTTGGATCATCCGGTTACAAATCAGCAAGTTTACCATACATCGCTTAGGCCAACCAATCAGTTCCACCAGCACAAGAAACTACTGCCTCCTCAGTGTTGCCATTTTACAAGTCGTTTGAATTTGATTGGAATTCGTTCATCTCCTGAATTTTGATATTTCGGTTGCCTGTATCTGCCCAGCGTTACGTCTGCTTGAAATAAGCCGAGAAATTAGCCTGGAAATGGAATTAACATCTGTTTTCGTGTATCTCATTATCAGCAATATTTTCCTCCTTTACTAAGGCTCTCAGGAAACCACTATGCGGAGCTCAACGAAGTTTCTGGCTCGGTTTAGTTCAGACTCCTACGAATACCGACGCCATCGTGTTTCCGAAGTCAACCTTCTGTCGGCAAAGTGCTCTAAAACCAGCAGAAAGCGAAGACTACCGACAAGCTCTCTGCGAAGGCTAAGTCGTTCTCTAGTTCCAAATGAAATTTGATACTGAATTTCGTCTGGGAGCCAGCTATGTTTTGTGCTCAGTATACTGGTCACTTATCAATTTAAGTCAGATTTATGAATTAATGCAATCTCTAAGAGAACTTGCTAGCCTGCCCCAGTAGTAAAAGAATAGAATAGGTTTATTGTAGCGCCCCTTGGGCACTGTCAGTCCCCTTTGAACTCACGAAAAAAACCCAAAACAAACTCATCAATTTCAACTGAACTTTGACTTCATTTGTTTCGGGTGTCTGTTTAGCCAAAAGAGCGCGAATTGAGAGTTTGTTTTAAGTTAAAACAACCTCAGTTCTAAGGGAAAATAATAACAAAAGTTTTACAAAATAACGATATGTACAATATAAAAGTTGAAGTTTGCAGTTTGGTAGTTTTTGGGGGCATGAATAAAATGTCCTTCATGGCAATTGAAGAACTTTGATATCGGCCTGACCTTGAAATTATTTTCCTGTTGGGTAAACTACGGTGTGCTCTAATTGCTGGTTGTCAGTCTATCTGGCCAGCTGTAAGTGTAACGTCCCGATGTTGTAACGATCCCGTCTAACGCGAGTAGTAGTCAACGAGGCCCAACAGGATAAGACGGACTAGTCACTATTTTACTGACCGACCTATGTACAAAAAGAAACTAAGGGAAGAGTCCTAATTACAAAAATAAACTGAATCTGGAGGGATTGTCCACAGGGGCGTCTTGGAACACTGAGATCCAGCGGAGAAAGCGACAGGGGTCCCTCGTCCGGAGAGCGGCGACCGGCCACGGGGTTGTTGGGGGCTAATCCTCGCCCGTATTTATAGCTTTTCCAGAGAGGGAGTTGACAAGGTTGGGTCCGCCATTCTTGATTGGTTGAGGGTAGGTCGAGGGTGGAAAGTTAAACAAACTTATGCCAGGGCTATCTTGCTTAATTTTAGCGTTATAATAATTTATTATATGCATACTTTTCGTGAAAGGCCAAATTGCGACTAAGTGCCTGGCGTATTAATATGGAACAGTTCGGCGGGCGCGCCCCTTTAGGGACGCGCTTTCTAGAACCTTCTCCAAGATGGCGGACGCACGTGGTCGGGCCTTCTAGAACTTACTACATAAGGGGGCGTTCACAAAGTTCCTACGTGTTTTTCAGGAGGCTTACCATCGTTGTCTGGACTAAGAGCTGGAAAAAATGAATATATATCAGGAGTAAGAAGCATTCAATGGTAAGTTACAATCAAAATTGTCAAAATACTATTGAATCATGAATCATATTGTTCTTGTTAATGTGAAATTATAGGAGTAGTGGTTGACTGTTTACTATGACCTAATATTGTTGTATATATGTTTAAAATGGCCTTAATATAGACATACGCGCGACTAATATGCAGGGTTTTATCGAAGGGTATATTTTTATTAGCTTCAGAAGGGATATTTAGTGTCAGGTAACATAGGTGATAAAAACAAGAAAGGTAGGAAAGAAAGAATATAACTATCTGTTCTATGTTTATCAATGATGCTATCTTTTATGAATTTGATTATTTGTAGTGCTATGTTCCGGTATTATGCAAGCGGCTGGCATCATCACAGGCCTTTTGGACCAAATTCAATATCAAAGAATTGACTTGAAAAATGCCCTATCTTAGTCAAAAATAAATGTGTATTGTTATTTAATAGGAATTTCTTAGTTTTTATTTTAAACTCGATTAGGGTTCGACTTTTCCGGATAGAACTTGGAAGAGATAGTCGCATATCTTATGGATTAGAAATTTGACCGTTGGGACTTTGTGAATGTGGGAATCCTTATAATATCCTCGTTATTTCTGGTGTATCTAGGGGCGTTTTGGTTGGTAAGTTAATTCATTTTGAGAATATCTTGGTCGTGGGTGACCTTGAATTGGCAGTTTAGACCATTTTGAAGTCTTCTGATCCAGAGGAGTCGAAGACCGCATTTATGATATAGTTCTAAGTATGAACCCTGGATGCCATTACTTCTAGACAAAGATCTAGTAAAACCTCTCTGAATGCCTTCTAGTTTCTTTCGACCGTCTGAGGGCATTATTCCGAAGAAAATTGAACAATAATCTAGGAGAGGTAAAACATACATTTTCAAAAGTTGTATTCTTAGTGCATTTAAGGTGAAATTCTTACATATGAATCCACACAGGCGAGTGGCTTTCGGTGATATTTGTTGGATGTGGGGAGATAAATCAAGGGTATTTGTATAGCTGAGACCTAAATCCTTCACTGATTGGGCCTCTGTTATTTCATTATCCTGGAATATTATGGGGGAATGTTTTTGTGGTCCAAATATCAGGAGATGGCAGTTTTCGGGTGAAAAGGGCATCTGCCACTGACTATTCCATTCGCTGATTTGTCTGAGATCAGTTTCAGTTGTTCTATTAATATTGGCTACTGTATTCCCGTTATGTGCATATGCTATTTTAAGGTCGTCAGCATGTAAAAACGTCTTAGCTGAGACAGATATGGACGATAAGTCGTGAATCTATATAAGAAATAGAAGGGGGCCTACGATAGTGCCTTGGAATACTCCACTGGTCATAGGGGATGGTTCTGAGACTACGTTTCGAATTTGCATCACCTGGTACCGGTTTTGAAGATAGGATTTAAGAAAATCGAGAAGGGGTGGCCTAATTACATGACTTTTTAGCTTTATCAGTAGTCTTTTATGGGGGACTTTGTCAAAGGCCTTTCTTAGATCGAAGTATATTGAAGCTACTGTGTTTCCATCATCTCTACTGCTGGAAACTAATTCCAAAAAAGTAAGGTGGCGGGACTGACATGACTTTTTAGGCAAAAATGCATGTTGAGAGGTGGGAATGAGGTTGGCGTTCATGAGATGGTCTAGCAATTGGTTGTATACTATTTTCTCGAGGATTTTAGCTATAGCCGGTGTTCGGTGAACACCACGATAGTTTTGGGTATGAGATCGGTTGCCGCTTTTAAATATAGGTGCAATGGTCGAGTATTTCCACATGTCCGGAAAAATGGCATTTGACTGGAGTAGGGTGAATAACTTAGATAGGAGTATTGGAGCATATGTCATATGCTTCAGAATACATGGTGGGATTTTGTCTGTCCCATAGGGCTTGGTGTTTGATAGTTGTTTGATGGCTACTTTAATAGTTTATTCACAAAAATGGATCTCACTAAGGATGCGTCCAGTCATCTCGGTCGGTTGGGGGATGGTCCCATCTTCGACTGTGTAGTTAGCTGAGAAGTATCTGTTGAATAAGTTTGCTATTTGGTTATCATTGGTTATAACTTGCCCTAATTCATTAATAATAATTCGTGGTCCTGACTGTCGATGATTACTCATTAGTTTCTGAAACATCTGAGCTGTTCGTTGGGGGGATTCTAATGCCCGATGTTCTTCTGCTATGGTCTTTTGTGTTTCTATTTTCGTGACTAGGTCGTGAATTTCCCTAATTCGTCGAAGTGTGGAAAAATAACTTACAGAGGGGTCGCGTAGCTGTTTTTGTAGTTTTTTTAGTTTAGTTGAAAGGAAGTGCAGGAGTGGTGATTTCTTATACGGGAGTCTTTCGTCTATCAAGGTATCTCGAACTACAAATAGGACAGAGTATAATAGGTTAACTGCTTCCATAGGGGATGTTGTTAGAAGATATCGAGTAGATATACGGATAAGAGCTGTTTATCGAGATAGTAGATCTGACACATCATTGGTTATTACTCTAATGCAATCCAGCCGTTGATTTGATGGATGACCAAAATTAGCGGACTTTTTAGGGATGAGAGTGATTCTTGCTGTACGCCAGACATCAGGAATCTTGGACTCCATGAGAGACATGTTAATAGGGTGCGATAAAATAGGGGCTATCTGAGAACAACAAGGTTTAAGAAGAAAAGGTGAGACACCATCCAGCCACGCATTTGTTAACCGACAGACGTTTTCAAAGTGTTTCTCTACTGCTTCCACAGACACGGGTTGGAAGGCACGTGGTGATAGGCGAATTTCACGTGAGGGAGGATGGGAGTCATTGTGACTACAATTAAAATTTTTGTTTAAGTAGTCCAAATCAGCACTCACATGTACCAGTGCGTTACAATGGCCAGTGAGACGCTAAAGACTCTTCCAAATTTCAGCAGACGAAGGGAGAAAAGGAGGAGGAAGAAAAGCTAAAAAGCTGAATAACAAACAGGTTATTTAGGCCGTCAATCTCTGTTTTTGCTAAGACGGTAACGTCCTTAGGGCTGTCACGTAAGCCTGGTTTGTAAAGCAATTTTTTTACGTCTTCAGAATTTCAGATGGTGGGAAGAAATTCTATTCGATCATAACTATACAATATCAAGAGGACATCCAATATCAAAAATTTCATTTAAAAACGCTGTTAGGTTGGAAGAACATGATTCACTATCGTCTCGTCATAATAATAATCATAATCATAATAATTTTCATTAATGACCCGTCGGGGTCCCAGCGAAACAAGTAAAAATGAATTTCCATGATAATCTTAGACGAGGTAGGCTAAATCTGTACAAAATGCAAGTCATAGTTTCTAAATTAGTAGTACGTTAAGAAAAATGATTAGCGAGAGGTGAAAAAAGCTCAAAAAAAATTTAAAATTTATTGGATTAATTTTACAGGCGAAAAAACCCCTCGCTAAAAAGAATAACAGAAAAATACGGGCAGGACTGGCCTGCATGTGGCGGTACATAACGGATAATAATCGGCCATCGTCAGGGCAGAAATAAATGTCAGCCTTGATTAAAATCGGACATTTGTGGGCAGAAATAAATGTCAGGCTTGAGGGGTACGTATGCGGGTCGAACAGGACTGGCATGCATATGGTATTGAATACGCACTTCACAACCGACATCGTCAGGTCAGGATTGATCCGCCAGTTGAGACTATTCGCGTCAAAGTGGCCAGACGAGAGGAATTCAGAGGCGATCGGCCGCAGTACGCTTTGAGTCCAGTTGGGGAGTGGGGAAGGGAGGTACGACCAAACTACTTGTAGACGGCGAGTACTGAGGGTGTCGCTGTGAGCGTCAACAGACCGCATGAGGTCGAAATGCGGGAGATGACATCAGAAACCGCAAAAATCGTCGCCGTTTGTGGCATTGTATAACGGATTTCATGAAGGAGTAAGTAGGCGGGTCAGGCAGAACTGGCCTGTATGTGGCCTTGAATAAGGCAAATAAGCGGCGAATTGAAAAAAGTCTCGTGGCGATAGGAACCCAGATGCGATTGGTTACATTCAGCCGAGTCCATCCGAGGATGGGGCAAGGGAGATGCGACCAGACTACTAGTATATGGCGAATGCAGAAGGTTTCGCCAAGAGCGTCGATGGAGCGCATTCTGTGAGGCACGATGCATGAACCGAAAAATTGGAAGAGTTAATATTTCTGGTGAGGGGTCTTAGGAAGCGATACGACTCACAAAGGAAGGAAATGTGAGCAGATACGGAAAGTAAATGGCGGCGTCCTACTAGGGTGAGACATGAAAATGTCCATGACCCTACTATGCGTGACTAAAGTTAACCGTGTCAGGGATTCGAACCAGGGACCCCTCGGAGAAGAGCCGACGCTCCTAACCACTCGGCCACGCCGGACAGCCAAACATCCAAGAAAATAATATACACTCAGAAAAAGGCGATCTATCGCTCATTTGCAAACCGTTTTCTATTTCTTTTTATAAACATTTACTAGAAATACTTAACTCGCTCTCAGCTGGGCGTGATAAGCTGCGGACCATCAATCCTGAAGAACGCGATGCACTACTGAATTCAATTACAAATGAATTAGATACTGAAACGTCGGCACACTGTAATGGATGCCGAGAACCACAGACCAGAATTTCGAATCTAGAAATAGCTGTCGATCTCCACACCAAAATAATAGCATCACTTCTCAAGTATAACAAAATTAAACCCCCAGAACACGATAAAAAAAGACATGAAAAACACCACTAAGTCGGACAGCAAGAATTTCGAGAAACCGGGAAAAGGTTATGGAGGTCATGTTCGGCGAAACAAGAGGCAACGAACTTGTTAGACACATCTTCCAACTCAATCGAAATAGAGGGGAACTAAAAGAAGACAGGCGGAGGTGGAACAGGTTCTCACGTTTCCCTAAATTTGGCAAATTTGGATTATACAGAGTCCTTCCACACCAAAATAAAACAGAGATCGACGACTCCAAAAAACTGCAGAAGAAAAGCGTATGGACTTGCTCACGCCACAATTGAGCGCTAGCAGCTTTCCCTACATATGCATATCAGGCTATAATTCAAGAGGTATGTAATGTGAGGCAGCCAAATAAAGACGTTACAGCGCATATCACGGACGTGAGCAACTTCGACGCAGAAATGTGCACAGCCATTAAGGCAGTCCCAGAGTCTGGGACCCAATCTACCTCAAGCAAAAGAGGGCAGGATGCAATCACTAATCTTTTCCCTGATAGATAATATTTTGTGGTAGTGCAGGGAGTTCCTGAAGTCCCTGTTGACACCCTAAAAGAGAGGGCCAAACACGATCTGCTAACATTTCAAAACTTACTGAATGACACTCAAAAACCCGGTGAGGTCGTCAAAATCCGAAAGATCTTCCGTTTGGGACCTGAAGTTAAAGACAATGCAGAGGAAGTGCGACCGAGACTGCTGAAAGTCATAG
Organism: Spirometra erinaceieuropaei; assembly: GCA_902702965.1. NCBI lineage: Eukaryota > Metazoa > Platyhelminthes > Cestoda > Diphyllobothriidea > Diphyllobothriidae > Spirometra > Spirometra erinaceieuropaei. The sequence continues at coordinate 141,725 of CACRXP010000622.1, read as the reverse complement.
TGGGAGAAGAACAGCAATCAGATCTCATCTTGTTGCGAAGGTCCAGTTTTCGAAACAGCCATCGTGGAGTGTTTATTTTCAGCCGGACTGTCATCCAGTCGAACAGATAAGAATGAGGACATCCGTAAAGGAACTGTGAAAACGTCAAAGTGAGGCAAAGTGGATCTAACATTAGTTAACAACCAAATTGTAAAAATAGAGCGTTCTTTGTGTGGAATCATCCGCTGAAAATGAAGGTAAAATAACCGCCGTTTAGTTCCAACAAACTTCTGTGAATTCAAAATCGATTAGTAGATTTGGTACGCCATGTGAAATATCCAGTAGTAACTATCAGTCAAAAGCACAAGAAAACAATTTCCAGAGATCTAAGCAGCTTTATAATACAAAATGCTGTACACAACAGTGCAGAGTTTATCCAACAATTTGGACGAAATAAAACTGAACGCGGCCCATTTCCAACCCTACTCTAACAGAAACATTGCTAAGTAAGCAGATTAAAGACGCAGAAGTTATGCTAGCTTCTCCGAATGGACCGGAACGAAAGGAGGGGCAGGAAAATTGCGATATTTGTACGAGATGGCATCGACTACGTCAGTTTTGAGCCTTTCCCATGTGAGAACAGTGGTTGTGAAATATTCCTTTGTTACTTGAAAGTGCCGAACCATCCAAGTCTTCATATGAGCTTAGTTTACAGACGGAAGCGGACGATGCACTCATCACCGAGATTTGTCAAAGCAAACTTGACGATTTTAACTGGCCAGATATTGAGTGGGCTTTGATGCATTGAGTGTGATTAGAAAACTCCTACAAACATAAATTTATTCAACTGATCCCTGATGACTGAAAGAGAACAAATATAGTCCCCACATACAAAGGTGGCGACAGAACAGCACCAAAAAGTTCCATATTAATGAGTCTCACAAGCATCTGTTGCAAAGTTGAAGAAAAGTTAACAGAGACGGACCTGATGCGGCATCTTGAAGAAAACAACTTGCCCAATTGGCATCAGCATGGATTTCGAAGTGTTCGACTATATGTTACTAACCTGCTAGTACCCAAGGTAAGCTAGTAGAAATAAATCAAAATAGGTTAACTAGTCGATGCCGTGTATATTTAACATTTCTTTTATGCTTTTAATTGTTTTGAACTTGTACTTAATTAACATAGACACTGAACTCGTGAAATGATGGCGGTTTGCGAGTGATAGGCAATCATTTGTGAATTTCGACACATCTCATAAGTTAGATAAAGCACTGTATATTGTCATCAGAGAAGCTTTTAACAGTATTCCACACAAACAACTTATATTTAAACTACGTCCAATGGGCGTGAATAGGAATCTGCTGAAGTGGTCAGCCGATTTTCAGACAGTCGGATCCCAGCGTATGTGTATCGTAAATCTAAACAGGAATGGGCATCCGTCCACAGTGGCATTTCGCAGGGGAGCGTCCTGGGTCCAATTCTGTTCTTAGTATATATGAACGACTGCCTGGACTGTCTGAACTGCGAGCTCGTAATGTTCGCCGATGATCTCGAATTTCGTAAATCGATAAGTAATCCGGAAGACTCGCTACAGTTACAAAACAATCTGCATCGCTTACAACAGTGGTGAGATGAGTGATGTCTTAACCTTAACCTTAACGAATGTAAACTTATGCGATTACGGTCTAGCAGCAGGAGGCCATTAAGATTTGAATCTCACTACTTTATAGGAGGTCGCAAACCCGAATCGGTCAACGAGTTAAGAGACCTTGGTGTGTGTATGACGCCAACACTAAAACCATCGTTTCACTCCGCCAAGGTATCACAGAGGGCTGCGGTATCCTAGGCACCATTAGAAGATACTTCCTCAATCTTGACGAAGAAATTTCCGGCCGAGTACTGGGAACATTTGTTCGCCAACGTTTGAGTATTGCGTCCAGGCATGGTGTCCCTGGACGAAACAAGATTACACCCTACTGGAGAACGTACAACGAAGAGCAACAAAGCTGGTGGGTAGATTAAGTTGCTTCCCTCATGAGAAACGCTTGGAAAAGCTAAAAATATTTCCTCTCTCTTATAGACAATACATGAATGCTTGTACGTCGACTCACAAGTTGTCTGAAAGATTTTACAAGGGAACCACAAACATGGTTAGGGCTCAAAGTTCCTTTCCTTATGCAATCCGTCTTACAAACATGAGCCTCTTTCTTTTGAGTTGTGGGCAGCTGCACTCTGATCCCTTTCAATCATTCCGCACTGTGGAGGGATTGAAATATAGCTTGGCGTTTGAGGACTTCGTGAATTTGCTACCACGACTAACCTCCGAGGTCACCCATTAAAACTGCGCGTTCTGCAGGCAAGAAAGAGTGTGCGAAGGTTCTACTGTCTCTTACCGTGGTTAAACCATTAAATGTTCTTCCCACGCATGTAGCGATGCCACCGTCGATGGATACTTATCACAGGAACCTTGGCAGATTTGTTTTCTGAAATGAGCAAGAGTGGCGAGAGATCGAGCTCAGCCCCTAAGACTCACGTTCAACTTGTCATACTGTTTTGAGCCGATTTGTATTATGATGACCCACATGTTTTCTCTACACACTGCATCCGATTTTACATTGCAAGCAGGGTACTTAAAGGTCCACGTCTATTTTCCTAAAAAGACTGATTTGAAAGTTCGACTAAATATATTCTTTGCCCTAATATCACTCAGTTTTAAAGGGCAGCTTCATAATCCTGCTGTTTTAGACCGAGGGGTGTGACTTCCGATAAGTCTATACTGTCTGTATTATTGGCTCCCTCCAGAGAAATGACATTAAAACGTATTCATTCGACACTATCAATTTCTACTCTTCAAAGTATGATCTTTTGAGAAGTGTTTATTTGGCTCTTTCCATGTCTCCCTGCCCGCCGGTGAAATTGGCTTTATTAGCAGCTGCAACCGCAGTTGTCGTCGTACTGTGGGAAACAGGGGAAAATTTCTCCTTCGAAGACTTCTGCCCCTCTCTTGACTAGCAATGTTTAATAAGTCCTAGGCATCAGGAGAGCGCGTCGTGAGCCATTTTGCAAAAAAGCTCATTAACTTTGTAATTTCCTCGAACGTCGTCTTTGTCTTTTATACCCGGAAACTCTGATATTTTTCTTTCCACTCGACAACTTGTGTTCTACCTTTATCATACTTGAGAACTTGAGCCGGTTAATACACTGAACCTTAGCCCGGTTCTTTACACGATAACACCACAGGCCGTATGGTACCTACTGTTTGATCAATTTAGGGTATTAGCATGGGTGCAGGAGGCCCCATAACCCATATAATTTTTGACCTAGATGGCTTGCTCATATCCACGGAAGAGATATATACAGAAGTCATGTCGGAGTTGCTGTCGAAACACGGAAAAACGTACACATACGAGGTGAAACGCAAATTGATGGGCCGAAAGGCGCTGGAAGCAGCTTCAATCATGATAGACGAATATAACCTACCAATGAGTCCCCAAGAACTGACCGATGAACTTCATTCGAGGATTACTCCCGAAACCTGGCACAAGGCCGGACTTCTTCCTGGAGCTGCAGATTTGGTAGAATATTTTTATTCTCATGGTCTACCTATGGCTGTTGCTTCTGGTTCGGTATCGTGGGAGATAGAAGCTAAGATGTTCAACAATAAAGAGGTGTGGTCGAAACTTCACCACATAGTTTCCTCCGGCGATGATCCAGAGGTAAGTCTCATGCCACACTTAACCAACACGTCCTCGGTTGATTCATGCCATTCCATGCAATCGCTTCTAACAAATGATCTCCTTGTGGGCCTAGTTGGTGGGTTTTGTAGTCTACGTCACCGATCTTTTGTCTTGACTTTTTTCGCAAACGGAAGTCTTGATATATCATGCCTTTTCTCCAACGAAGCCTCAATTAACGATCGTTAGTCGGATGCCTGGTTTTCTACAGCTCCCTGGGAACTGAAGTTAATGACTCTTAACTTCAAAGCTGTTTTGGCTGCCATTCGTTTGTGTGTACAGTTGCAAATCATCTGCCTCTGCTTGTCCAGACCGCTTATGGTGCTGACAACAAGCGTGCGTTTTCTTATCATAGGCGAAGATACCTTACTTGTTCCACAAGAATTACCGTCTCTGCTGTTTTTTTCTGGAGTATTTCACCTCAGCTGTTATGTTAAACAGCTGTTCGCCTCATGATAATTCCGATACTTGGTTTCTGTTTTAGAGCACAAGAACTGATTTTTGAATCACGGTAATATTCAAGCACTATTTGCATCACGCATGATGTTGCTTCTTGGTCTCCTTTTGATAACAGGACAAAAAGTAGGCGTCCATTGGTCATGCAGCTTAGGACGACGCTCTTGCGGGTGGTATATACACCTTTTCTTATTATTTAGTCTGTCATGTAATTGCATGCGCGAGTCATAGATAAGTTATCCGACCGAAAGAGCCCGAGTGTGCTCCATCCCACGGCCAGTATGATTCACCTAGTACTTTTTCCACGTCATCAATATTTCCGGTCGCAATTGGCCGTTTGAATCCACAGCTCGCTTGCTAGGTTAGTATATTTTGATTTGTCCCCAAACTGCAGAATCTCATTAAAGTCTCCGTTCTCCCAGGACTCGGGATTTAACGCTAAGCCAATAATAACCATCCTGGCCTCCCTTTCCCCCCATACACACCTTTTCCGAAGACGCATGGCTTCTGTTTTCTGTCCATTGTTTGATATTTCAGGTGGGCTTCAGAGGTTTGGCCACTCGCAAGTTCTGTGTGAATGCGAAATTGAAAATTGAAATTTTTTCTTGTATTATGTGTAGACTAAAAGCCAAGCCTTTAGCTCGTAATTGTCATCTGCACTCACGCGAATGTGTATGTCTCCCTTTTCTTTATCTGTTGACCTTATTACATTACCACACTTTTATTGTAGATTTACTAGCTCTATCGTCGCCTTTACCTTTTTCATAGAAAGGGTCATAAGGCGAGTTGAGGTTTTTACTAGAGGCGAATATTAGAGCTGAAGATGGTTTAACTGAATACGAGAGGTTAGTTGGCCACCGTCGACAAGTTTATTTGCACCAACTTTCGAACCATGTAGGAATCCATCCTCCAACAGTAACAACGGGAAAATTCGCGGGAATTCTATTTCGTTTCTAGCTGTTATCTAGAGGTACCGCTCTGCGAAGATGAATTTATTCAGTATTGTAGTCAAATCTTAGGGCTGGGTAGGCGGTCGATGTGTTGCGGGATGAGCTTACATTCGGAATTTTTCTAACATTCATTTGGCTTAAAAGCTCCGTTAGAACTTTATGCACGCAGTTGAGACAACGGGCTCGCCCCCACACTATTCCTTATTTTATGCAATTCTGCATTTCACCAGAATTAGTCAAGCCCTTTTGTTCATTTTTGTTTGACTGTCCTTCCTAAGGGAAATTAATTAATCAAACTGATGTTTTTCAATCTTTTGTGGTTTTTACGACCGCCTTGAGTCTTCACTCTTAAAAGTTGTAGGTCGTCGGCCAGAAGTCAATAATTGATGCGCTGCCTGCTCTTAAATCTCTTTCAGGTTAAACACGGGAAGCCCGCTCCGGATATATTTCTCGTGGCCTTGAGACGTTTTGAGGACCCATCAGCAGAGCCATTAAACACACTGGTTTTTGAAGACGCCTGGAATGGAGTTGCTGCAGCGCTGGCGGCCGGAATGCGCGTCGTCTGGGTACCGGATGAGCGAGAGCCTCCGGGAATTCCCGATTCGTCACTTCCTCGTGAAGCGATATCGCGCCTCACGCGACTCACTAGTTTGGAGCAGTTCGATCCAACGCATTTTAGTTTGCCACCAAGGGGCTAATGTTCTCGCGCACCTCAGGCGACTGATCTCAACAAACTGTTCAATCTCGTGATTCTACTCTAGCCGTCCTTTTTACTTTTATGTCAAAAAAATCCCATGTCAAATTTTACCTCCCATTGGGTGCCGTTTTTCAGAGACAACGGTGGCCGACTCCCTCCGTTAGTTCTTAGAGCTTCCTAATGAAAACGATTTTCTTGCTAATCATGGTTCTTCGGGTATAGCCAGGAATTTGTCCTTTGAATGCGGCTTGCTAGCTTTGATGGGTCTGGTTTATTTGCTTTGAATTAGGATTCGTATGTCTGTTCAGGGGAACATTGCTGTGAAAAACCCCGCAATTAACACCAGGGGATAGTAGATATTTAATTGAATGCCACAGTAATGGCTGGTAAGCATTTACGCATGCAAAAGCATATCAGTAGTTTACGTTTAGACAAAAGGAACGTTTCTGTGCACCCACCTGAAGTCGTCGATGGTTGTATGGCGTGAGAAAACAGACAGACACGAATGCAGAGATACCTCATCTGAGGGCGGTCGTTTGGTCTGGGCAAGTCACCAGGTTCCAAGCTATCTACTAACAAAAGTTGGTATCTGAATCTCCATTCATTATCCCCAAAGAGCCTGTTTCGTTGCAATTTTCGGGTGTCAGACTTCTGCCCCAGAGTTTCGCCAGCTATAAACTTGCTCTTCTTCCCCGTAGAGTCAAAGGTGAATCAAGTTAGTTCAGAAACCCGTCAGACCCAGCAATGATTGCCGGACGCTCTATCTAGAAAGCGACCAAAGTATGCTTGTTTGTGCAAAAATGGCACCGTTGTCACGATTGGGATGACGGTGGACAACACCGAAGCGGTGCCCTCTCCTGTTCCTGCCTCCGCTTAGATGAATGAGTTTATTTGTGGGCCGAATTGCACGAATAAACACTCACCAAAGTTTTTCGAGCGAAGTTCTCGTGGAAGAGTCAGACACAGCCCAAATGGCGAGTATATAGTGACTGAACCCCACTCGAACAGGACAATTAGGCACAAAAATCCCAGTTGGGGGTGTTGCGTCCAACCTGTAAAAGATGAGATAACAAGAGGGATGGGTAAACGGCAAAAGAGAGTTGTCTCTTGCCGACTCATTTCAGCATCAGCTCATTTTGGGAAATAATAATCTCCGGATGGCTAGAGAAATACTGATGACACTCAATAGTTATCGCTGAGTTTATGAACATACACCCGGAAGATGCGAACGAAGAAGCAAATCCAAGTAGGCCTTGAGATAATGTAATAAGTTGAGGAACAGCGAATGACCTTATGAAATATCAACGCAAAGCAACAACAAAATCCGGGCACGCGATGACAGAGGACGTAACTTTAGTTGTATGTATTTAGATATCTCGTGGTATTCAGTCAGCACCCGAATTTTAGGTCGCTCTGCTCAGGAGGTGGTGTAAATACACTGAACCACTCATCTGTTATGCCTGTGCATCGATAATCCTTTCCGGACTAGGTACAGTTGCAATTCAAACAGGGCAAAAAGGACTGCTGTCAACAATAGCATCCAGGAGGGCTGCAGGCCCAGTGGGCACGAGTTGGTCATTGTACTCCAGCAGATCAGCGAGGGCATCCCTAGTGACTTCAGCTTCCGGGCCGTTGCACAGTTTCCACATTCACTCTGCAGAGACTTAGTAGGGTTCACCACTTCAATCTTGGAGCTAATGTGTTAACCCTCTGTGAGGCTGTGCGTTTTTTCGATGCCAGCCCGACGTCTCCCTGAGAAAAAGGGCCGATGGTTACAATCCGCCATGCACGTGCTGACGCCAGTCCGCACCGGTAACGCTGTTGAAAGCCTTAATCGTCAGTATCAAGTGTGCACTAAGGTCAGGACTGGTATGAGGTGTGATCGCACCAACGACGGCCTTCATGGCCGCTTCGGGAACGGAGTAGGCCGCCGTTGAATACTCGGTCAACACCGATTTGTATTTGTCTTTGGAGTGGTCTCATGTTAGTTATCATAATGGCAAAAAAATCAGATATACAAGTAAGTGGCTCTAAGAGGCATTTATCGACGCTTGGTTTTTAACTCATGTTGGCGGAAACGGCCGAATAACGGGCTTGAATGCAGTGCGTCTTCCTTGGCTATCTACGGATAAGAGGCGGCCTCTGCAGTCGCTGTTGCTTGCCCGGTAACGCAGCTGTGCTAATGACGTTTTCGCCTATAAGGGATTTTCGAAGTCTGACCCAAAGTCTTAAACGCGTTGAAATAATGAGATATGTCTTATGGCAGACCTAAATGCCTTTATCAGGTAGCATAGTCAAGCCGGATGTAGCGATTGCCAGGATGTTTACTTCACGTAGGATTTTCCGAGCAAGGAGTGCAGTTGCTTACCATCAGACTGGCGTGTCGAACGCGTTAGACGTGTGGCATGCTCCACATTTGCGTGTGCCGCCGTGCCTGCCAAATTCACTGTTTGCGTTTACTCTAATACACGTTGTCATTATAAGGCTTGGTACTGCTCTATCTACCAGCCGGCGCCTGCATCAACTAAATATACGTACAAAGTAGCAGCAGTCAATTCTGTTATTTATGAAGCGCACTGGGAGAGGTATTCAGGGTTTTACCGGGAACAATAAAAATTGAGTCGAGCCCTGCCATAAAAACTGGTCATTTACAGGAGCCATACGCCAGGAAAATTCCCCACAAATGGCCTTTAGATAAAAAGTGGCCTAAACGAGGTGAAATCCTCACTTATATTAAGAAGGGAAAAGCAAAGTTACGTTTCAGATAAAGGTCTGAAAGATTTCAATTAGCATTATTCAACGAGAGGTTACAAAGATTTTGGGAAGAGATAATTGCCCTAGATTAATATAGTTAAGTGAGTGGTGCCATTAGAAGGGGATTGAGGTCCCTTAAACAATAGGCAATATTCCTTTATGATGAAGGCAGATGTCAAAAAATTGATGAGATTGATGTGTAACTTGCCAAAGAATGCTTTATTCTCAGTAAAAAGTGACTTTCTATAAAACTTAACGAGTAAATTGACATCTTCATTAGGACTGAATTTAGATCGGTTTTATATGATGCGTTAATCCAGCTGATGCATGGAATTTGCCTTTACACTTGAAATTTTTCGAGTTTTTCCAGTTGCTTGATCTGATTGCGACAAAATTCTTGCATCGTATTTGCTGAAAATGGCACACGTATTGATTATTATCGTCTGCCTACCGAAAGTATCGCACAAGCGCATTCGTAAATGCCTTCTTCATAATAATAGAAAAGCCCGAACTACCAAAGTTTCTTTGTCGTCCAAGCGCGTTTTGCCTCCAATCTAAATCTGTCTTGCCGTTCATTTTATCTTTTAGACAAAATCTGCCTGGGGATCGCACACCAGTTAAACTAACGAAACTACTGGTTAAAGGGTTTTGCGTT